>CAMRHE010000129.1:4620000-5055000 GCA_947044405.1 Leptodactylus fallax | reverse complement strand
GGGCGCCACCATTTTGGCATGGATCATTGTCTACTGGGACAAGATTCGGGGCCAATCCATTAATATCACAGTCGTGAGACATTGAAGGTTTCTAGGCTTGTCATTAAGGGACTTCTATTACAGGCTGTCCAGGGCACATGACGTCAGCCAGAGGCTGGAAGAGGCCTGAAGAGGACATGCGTGATTGCCGGGCACTGGGAGGATGCCCGGCAGAGGTGAGGCAAGGCAAATATAATTGTTTGCTATTTTTACTCACCTCCCCTAGGCCTTCAGTTATACCCTGGGGCCTGACAAGTTCATGAGTGACGAACCCCAACAGTTTCACAAAATATACCATGGCACTCCAGAATAAGTGGATAACTTGGTGCTCTGGAAGGGTTTCACCCCGCACAGTGTTAAGTAATATAATCCAGGCACTCAATAATCAGTTACTAGTAATTTTAGTTAACCCCTTGGGGACACAGCCTAAAAGTACTTTAACCGCTTCCGTACCGCCCATAGACTATATACGTCCAGGAAAAATTCAGCAACTGCACATAATCGTGGAGCTGCTGAAACGGGAAGCCGACTAACTTCAGCCAGAGCTCCCATAGAGAAGGCAGGGAAGGATTATTACCTCCCCTGCCATCCCGATCGCCATGTATACAGCGCTCAATGTGCGCTGTATACAGCGCTATAGGCGCCGCCATTTTGCGGCTCCCCTCCGACCCGGCGGTCATGTGATCCGCTGGGATCAGCATCTGTTAGAGCTGCTGGGTCCTACAGGACCCAGATCAGCTCTATAGTTATGTGAAAGCAACGTGCAGGAGGCTGCATTACTCCTGCAACTGGGGCTAAATGTACCATCCCCAGTTACAGGGAAAATCAGCCTCCCGAAAAAAAAAAATCAGATGTCCCCAAAGGACTATTATGACCTTATAGGGACACAATTTAAAAGTATAGAAAAGTAAAATTAAAAAAAAATAAATACGACAATAAAGCACCCTTATTACAGGTTATAGCCCCACCCCCAACAACACCATAAAAAATAAAAATTACCGTAACAGAGAGGAAAAACTATTCTATAAAGTTTTTTAGTAGCACTTTGTGTTATTAAATTTAAAAAAAATGAAAAGTGAAGAACAGACCCGTTTTCCCTCTTTTGTTTATATTTTCCCGGATATAAAAAAAATTCACACATACAAAAATAAAAACAAAAAAAAAAAGACGCAGAAATTAGTTGACCACCACAAATGATCAAAATGTTATATTCCTCCAAATCCGCACATACAAAAAACTTGAAAATGTGCCTGGTAGGGAAGTGGTTAAGAACCAGGCCTCATTTTACAAAATTCACGTGTCAGACGCTTTAATTTAGACAAGACATTTTGAGATTGTTTTTTCGTGACATTGTACTTCATGATAGTGGTAAACATTGATCAAATTTTTGTATTTATTTATAAAAAAAAAAAATTGGAAATTTTTTTTGGGGAAAAACCCCCCCCCCGCAATTTTTAAAATGTGAAATGCTTTGCTTTTCAGACAGATAGTCATACCACCCAAATACATTAATATATTATCTACCATATCTCTGCTTTATATTAGCATCATCTTTTAATCGTCCTTTAATTTATTTTGAATGTTAGAATGCTTACAAGTGTAACAGTGAATTCCAGATTTACAAGAAAATTTCCCAAAACTAATTTTTTAGGGACCACTTCAGTTCTAAAGGGGATTATAAAGGCCTAAATATTAGAATCCCTCATAAACCACCACATTTTCAAAACTGCACCCATCAAAAATTTCAAAACCGCATTTGGGAAGTTTGTTAACCATTTCAGACATTTTGATATTTAGATATTAGACATTTCATTTTTTCTTCAATAATACATTAATTTAGCCCTAAAATTGACACATTCACAAGGTGTTAAAGGAGAAAATGCATCGCACAGTTTATGCAATTTCTCCTGAACACAGAAACACCCCACATGTGGATGTAAACTGATGTTTGGGTACATGGCAGTGCATGGAAGGGAAGGAACGACACTTGGCATATGAAAAGCCATGTCTCATTTGTAGAGCCCCTAGAGTACCAAAACAATGGAAACCCCCTAAAAGTGACCCCATTTTGGAAACTACACCCCTGACAGTTTATCAAGAGTGATATAGTGATTATTTTGATCACACAGCCTTTTCACAGATTTTATTAACATTGGGATGTGTAAATGAAAAATTACTAAAACATCACTTTATCCCTAAAGTTTTAATTTTCACAAGCGGTTATAGGAGAAAAAGCACCCCACAGTTTGTTAAGCAATTACTCCTGAACATGGCAATACCCCATATGTGGTCGTAATCTGCTGTATAGGTACATGGGGGGGGGGGGGCTCGGTATGGAAAGAGTGCTATTTGGCTTTTGGAGGGCTGAGTTTATTGGAATAGTTTTCAGGTGCCATGTCGTATTTGCAGAGCCCCTAAAGTACCAGTACATTGGAAACCCCCAAAAGTGACCCCATTTTAGAAACTACACGCCTCACAGAAATCATCAAGGCATATAGTGAGTGTTTTGACCCTACAGCTGTTTCACAGATTTTATTAACATTGGGGCATGAAAATGACAAATTACTTTTTTTCCAATAAGCTGTCAACTTAGCCCCAAACACAATTTCTCCTAAAAAGGGAATACCCCATATGTGTTTGTAAACTGCTGTATGGGTACAAGGTGGGGCCCAGAATGGAAAGAGCACTATTTGGATTTTGGAGGGCAGATTTTGCTGGAATAGTTTTCAGGTGCCATGTAGCATTTGCAGAGCCCCTAAAGTACCAGTACAATGGAAATCCCTCAAAAGTGACCACATTTATCCTACCCGAGCAACATAAACTTGTTTTTTATTGTTGAGTTCCAGGAGCAAATGTCAGCAAAAGCAGAATCTGGATGATAGAGAGCAATAGAACAAGCTATTTAAAAATCCAATACTGCAATGTGAGATGCCCAGATGCTCAAATGCCTTCACCAGCACCAGCTGTGAGGCCAGATGGACTTTACTGAGTTGGGGGGGCCAAGTTATCACACCCAGATCCATATGGGAAACAAATGCGCCACTGTCTAAAAACAAAACCAGAACCTACTATTAACTTACTAGGATGATCAGGAACAGGAGGAATTTATCAGGAAAGTAATGTCCCAGTAGTAGTCTGATCAAGAAGAAATGTCTGAGCCAGGAGATATTCTGATAACCTGAAAGGTCGTTTTCCAAAAGATCATGTCAGGGCTAGAATCCGTAGACAAGGGTATTCCAATCACAAGCCAAAGTTTGGTTTCCAAGGGATCAGTCTGAAGCATTGATACACAAAGAATCAGGTCACAAGGCCAAATAAGGTAAATTATTGCAGGCAGCTGGCTGAGGAGAAAGAAATTTTAAAGGGGTTTTCTAGTTTTTAAAAATATGGGCCAAATATCAGGATGCATCAATACAAAACACTTCCTAATATATATCCTGTTTAAATTCAGCACCTTTTATCTGATTTATTTTGAGGGCAATGACCTCAGAGCGAAGTTTCATTAGAAAACTCACTACCCCCCTTCCACGTTGAGCAGTTAAGTCAGCAATCGAAACATAACAGCAGCACATGACCTGACATTGCAGATGTTTCTCAGGTCACCACAGAAACCAGTGGCGTAAATATCGGGGAAGAAGCAGGAGTAGCTGCCACAGGGCCCTATTTACTTACACAGAGTTTAACCCCAGCAGGTTACGGGCCCTATTTACTTACCAGTCCCCGCTCCTGCTCACTGCCACCTGCGCTTCCCATTTTGTGGAAGTGGAGGTGGCTGTGAGCAGGAACAGGGATCAGTAAAGCAGCGGGCCGTGAACCCCACAAACACTGCTTTCATATTCTGGGGTCTTTTCAGACCCCAGAGTATAATGATCGGAGGCCCAGGGGATATGAGGGAACATACAAAACAATGTTACCTACCTCTCCTGTGCTCCGGCAGGCTTCGGGCTTGTTTGGTGATGTCATTATGCGTCGCGACGCCAGACTGGCTCACGTGACGTCTGGTCCAACATTGCACAGGCCAAAGTACCAGAGTGCGGCGGAGCCAAGGAGAGGTAAGTAACATTGTTTTTTATGTTTGTATACTCCACTGGGTCTCCGATCATTATACACTTGGGTCTGAAATGACCCCAGAGTATAATTGTTCATGAGTGATCCACAATGGGGCATAATACTATGTGAAGTGGCCACTATGGGGCATAATATTGGGTGCAGGGGCCACTATAGGGAATAATAGTGTGTGCAGGGGCCACTATGGGGCATAACAGTGTGTGCAGGAATGCGGTTTGTGCGGGGGGCGGGGCCATGTCAAATGTTTGCCTTGGGGCCCAGCCATTCATAGTTACGCCACTGACAGAATCCTTAAACAATTACATAACTGATAGTCCTGACAAAACTTTTATGTAGGGATGAATGCAACATATTGTAACTATATTAATCAGCCATTACAATAAAAACACCTGTTTGATATTATGTAGGTCCCCCTTGTGCTACCAAAAAAACTGTCATGTCAAGAGATAGACCCCACAAGACCTATGAAGATGTCTTGTCATGTATTTGGTCTTAATGGATTGGATCTTTTAGCACAGGACTGAAATCTGGAAAATTCGGAGGCCTAGCCAATGCCTTCATCTTTTTGTTCATACTCAAACCACTCTTAAACAATTTGCGTAGCTAGAATAGATAAATTATCCTGCTGAAATGTTTAATGCTGCCATAAAATGATGTACTTGGTCTACAGCAATGTTTAGGTATATGCTACAGGTCAATTTTATATGTATTCTAGGGAAAGGGGGTGATTGACAACTTTTAGTTTTTTACTTTTTTTTTACTATTTTATTAGCCACCCCTAGGGGGCTTGAACCTGCAATTATTTGTATTGCAGTGTATGGGAGATTCTGTACATTACTATTGAGGCTGGTCATAGATCAGCCACAATAGTAATATTACTATGACAAGCCAGGGAGCCTTCATAAGGCTCCTGGCTGTCACAGGAACTGGTCGGCTCCTGCAATCTTGCCGCACAGGAGCCGGCCTGCAACATGAAAGGGGGGCTATTTTTACACTTTAGGGGAGGCTTTGAAGTAGTATTGCCAGCGATCAGAGTCCACAGAGGCATTAGCTCCGGGTCTCCGCTGCAAATTACAGTGGAGACTCAGTAGCTATGGCAACCACTCTGCAGCAAAGCGGCCACCATCATCTTTACAGACCCGGCATCTGCCGTAATAGCATGGCGGATGTCGGGATGGGTTCGCTAGGACAACCTCTCCCCCAAGCCCAGGGCCCGCACATCGTCCTACTCCTGTCACTGCAGGAGTTGGGCGATGCTCCCCCCAACACCCCACATTCGGTCTATAAGACGTACCCCCCCAATTTTCCTCCCAAATTTGGTGGAAAAAAACTGCGTCTTAGTCCGAAAAATACGGTATGTTTCTATGGCTATGCACACTATAACAGATTAAATGTATTGAATTATTAGCAGCTTATATGTATATCAGCCTCTATTACACAACATACAGGTATATCATAACATATGTGTATATATTTCAGATATATACAGAAAATATGAGCTATCCATGAATCTAATATCTTAAGAAAACATTGACAGTAGGTATGTGCATATCCCTCCTTGGAGCTTAATAATATAGCGTGTTGTCTCTATGGAGCAGCTATTTCATGACTGTCCTTGATTCATCCTCTGTTATTTTTAGCCAACAGTTTTAAGGTTTTATGTAGTGCTAGCTGATAGAACAGTAAGTATACTGAATAGTATACAATATATACATTATAGTACGTATACTGATGCATTAGCTAATTAAGAACATACTATATATCTCTAATTATAACTGTAGCCTCTTTCTTTATGTGACTATTGCTTATATGTGTCTAACTTCCAATTAGTTTTAAAATACCACGAACAATAATAATCTGGAAACTGGATTAAATTATTAGAAATTATGTGTTCTAATGTGATTAAAGGGGTTTTCTAGGCAAGCTGGAAAACCTAAGTGGACCGGGTGTGGGCATCAGGTTTCCGGTTCCATCCTATACATGCACAGGCTGAGCCAGAAGTGAAACAACCCATGGTGACCACTGCATCCAATCACTGGCCTCAATGGTTACTTATTGGTTACCGGTGACATATTAGCAGTGAGATTACCAGTACCCAACATGTGACTGCTGAGGTCAGTGATTGGCTGCAGCTGTCACCCAAGCTGTCTCAGTGTGTGCATGATAAAGAACAAGGGACTCGACAATGGACCGGAGGACTGGTGTTACGTGAGTATTGCTTATTATTTTGACTTCACCCTAGGCCTCCCTGGTTTATCCATCTAATGTGTATGGTGGCTACCCAACTCTTCCTCGAAATCTTTCTGAAGAGCTGGGCAAGTTCAATTTAGACATGGCTGATCCCTGTGTAGTCATGGGAAGTAAACCACCACTAGCTGTCTCTGGCAGCAGTTTACACACAAGAGTTTTGGTTATGGGCACCTAATACTTTTAATCCCTAGTTTTGACATGAAAGGGGTTTTCCCATGAAAATGACCATATTTAGATTTCTAGACAATTTGTGGTGACATTCTTTTGGTCTTGTCAGAAACCCAACCATGATTTTGTTATTGTGGCCAATATATCTTGTGCAAGTAGTGTCCCTGCCTGATAACCTGTCCAAATCATGTTTGGGTTTCTGACAAGACACTGGCTATAGAAAGTTCCTGCTTGGTCATATCCATTAGCAACTGACTGCCACCACTAAGATGGTTAGAGAAAATCTTTAAAATTTCTGGAAAATTTGAAATTTAAATTTGCAAAAATTTTTAATTGTCTACAAATTTAAATGTGCTTATGTTCATGGATTAATTAAGGCTTTATTTTTTTTCGTTCACATTTTTTCCTATTCAAATGAAAAATAGCAGAGTTGCAGTGAGAGGGTAACACAAGAGGTAGCAGGGACACCATAGGAGGTAGCATTGCTTATACAGTGGTCCAGCCGTTTTTGTGATAAAGATTATTGTCATCATGCATATAAATTAGGCTGTATGAGCCATCACCAGTCAGTGTCCTTTACTGTGCAGATGGTGCCTGGACATATAAAGTTACAGTTGGATATGGCATCATATCATGTGGGATAATGTGGGAGCATGAACAGTGGAGGGTTAGTTTTAGGGATTCTAACTGTAGAAGGGTTTAGATTAGTAATTGTGATAGGCCTGTCTGAAAAGATGTGTCTTAAGGATTCATTTGAAGCTTTAGAAATTGGGAGTTAATTTAAAGCCTTGTGGATGAGGGTGATAAGTTTATATTGTATTCTGTATTGAATAGGCAGTCAATGTGACTGACAAAGACCGGAGGCATCACTGTAGCAGTTAGACTGATAGATGAGCCTGGCCGTTGCATTCAGAATAGATTGTAGAGGGGAGAGTTTAGTAAGGGGAAGACGGATTAGTAGGGAGTTACAATAATAAGCCTATAGTGAATCAGGGAGACAAAGGTCTTTAATATTTCTGTACTTCTGCTACTGGGGTAACATCTGCCACAGGGCCTGGGACATTAGGGGGCCCGGTGGTCCCCGATGCTTTTTTTTTTTTACTAGGCCGTTACCTGCTGGAGTAACCCCTGCAGGTAACGGGCCCTATTTACTTACCAATCCCCGCTCCTGCTCACGGCCGCCTGCGCTTCCCCTTCTGAAGAAGCGGAGTCAGCTGTGAGCAGGAGCAGGGATCGATAAGTGAGGCCGTGGGCCCGCGAACCCCACAAACACTGCTATCATTAGACTCTGGGGTCTTTTCAGACCCCAGAGTATAAGGATTGGAGACCCAGGAGAGGTGAGAGAACATAAAAAACAATGTTATTTACCTCTCCTGCGCTTCGGCAGGCTTTGGGCCTGTTTGGTGACGTCCTAGATGTCACGTGAGCCAGGCCGACATTTTGCATTGCGAGGCCGGCCTGGCTCACGTGATATCTGGTCCAACAATGAAGGCCAAAAGTAGCGGGAAGTGTGCCGGAGCCAGGGAGCGGTAAGTAACAGTTTTTATATTTGTAACCTCCCCTGGGTCTCCGATCATTATACTCTGGGGTCTGAAAAAACCCCAGAGTATAATAATTGTTCATGGGTGGGCCACAATGGGGCATAAGTGTGTGCAGGGGACACTATGGGGCATAATGGTGTGTGCAGGAATGCGGATTGTGCAGGGGGGGGGGGGGGCCATGTCAAATATTTGCCTTGGGGCCCAGCCATTCCTAATTATGCCACTGATTTCCATGGTAAGGAAAGGGCAGATTCTGAAGATGTTTGAGGTGGAAATGACATGAGTGTGCAAGTGATTGGATATGGGGGGGGGGGGGTTGAAGGAAAAGTCTTAGTCAAACATAAAGCAGCGGGCATACTGCCTCGGAGTTATGGTAAGATCACAAACTGAAATGGAAATATCAGAGTTAGGTCTGTTAGTAGATTATGGAAACAGCTGTAGTTCAGTTTGAGAGATTAAGTTTCAGAAGAAGCGAAGACATGATATTTGAAACAGTAGAGACAGTTATTGGTGTTCTGTGCAGGGGTGATGTCATGGAATGAGGTATATAGTTGGGTGTCATCAGCATAAAGATGGTACCGGAATCCAAATCTGTTGATGGTTTGTCCAATAGGGGCTGTGTAGAGAGAGAAGAGCAGGGGACCTAGGAACGAGCCCTCGAGGAACCCCAACAGCAAGGGAAAGAGACAGAGCTTGCAAATGATACACTGAAACTGCAGTCTGAGAGATATTAGGAGAACCAAGAGAGCACAGTGTCCACGAGGCAGAAAAGCAGAGCATAATGAGGAGGAGTTGGTAGTCAACCTTGTCAAATGCTGCAAAGAGACCCAGAAGAATTAGAAGAGAATAGTCACCATTAGATTTAGCTGTCAGAAGATCATTGGAGACTTTTGTAAGGGCTGTTTCAGTAGAGTGTAGAGTGTGGAAGCCAGATTGTAAGTGTAACTATGCTAGTTACCAATTGGTGAGGCAAACAGTACAGTACTTAAATAGTAAGAGATGCAGGAATAGTACCTCAGGAGTAGAAGTAACCATGGACGTATACAGAGTTCGGTACACGGGAACAGTAGATCAACCATAGTCAGACGTATGCAGAGTTCGGTACATGGGAGCAGTAGATCAGCCGTAGTCAGATGTATACAGAGTTCAGTACACGGGAGCAGTAGAGTAATGGTGAGGATCAGGGAAAACAGGAAGCAGATAGCCAGAATAATCAGCCACAGGATGGAGTAAGCTGTGGGTTTATATAGGGATTGCTACCCTGTGATTGGCCACAGAGCAGGTGAGATTCATAAGCTAATCACTCCAATAGAAAGGACCAGGCTCAGCAAAGCAAAGAACAGATAGGCTTCTATAATGGCATAATGGTCAAGGCTGCTGAACATGGCTGGGAAGTCAAGGGTTCAAGACCCAGCAATCTCAGTCCTTGACACTAAGGGGTCAAGAAGAGAGTTAGTGGAAAGATAGTGGATTAAAGAGAATAGACCAAGAATTTGAAGATGAAGGGGAGATTAGAGACAGGTCGATTAGAGATGAGTCAAGGGAAAATTTCTTCAGTAGTGGGGGTTATGACAGCATGTTTGAAAGTGGAGGGAAAGATTCCAGAAGAGAGAGGTTAAATATTTTAGAAGGTAAGTAGTGACAGCAGGTGACAGAGACTGTGGTAGGTGAGGGGATCAATGCCACCTGGGGATTTGGCAATTATTTCCTGATGGATCTTATCAATATTTTCATGAAAATAAGTGGCTAGGTCCTCTGTACAGAGGTCTGTGAATGGTGCCTGCACCTTGGGAGTAGGTAAGGAGTGAAAAGTGTCAAAGAGTCTTTTAGGGTTACTGGAGAGAGAAGAGATGAAAGCGGTGAAATAGGCTTGTTTGGCGAGGTGAAGGGCATAGCTATAATTTTTGAGCATAAACTTGAAGTGGATAAAGTCTAGAGGTGAACATGATTTTCTCCACAGACGTTCAGCACACCTAGAGCACTGCTGAAGAAAACGCGTCTGTGGCGTGTGCCAGGGCTGCTGCCTCCTCTGGAAGGGGAAGCCGCCTTATCCAGTGCAGTTTTAATGGTTTCATTATAGTGACTGGTGGCCAGATTGGGACAGGAGAGTGAAGAGATGGTGGACAGTGACGACTGTAGAATATGTGAGAGGTGCTGGGTGTTAATAGCACTTAAACGCCTATACGTATGATGGCTAGGTGTATCCTGTGAAGGAGAGAAAGTACTGATTGTGAGAAACAGAAGATTATGATCAGAAAGAGATAGAGAAGAGTTAGTAAATTTAGAAACTGCATGGAGTCAGAGGAAGACAAGATCAATCATGTTGCTGTCTTTGTGTGTGTGTGTGGTGGGGGGGGGGGAGAGTGGAAAGTTGTAAAAGACCAGAAGTGGTTACTGAGAGAAACTGTGAGGAAGCTGGGGAGATAGGGGTGTCAATGGGGATGTTAAAGTCACCCATGATGAATGTAAGAATTTCACAGGATAAGAAGAGGAGAAGCCAAGAAGCAAAGTGGTCCAGAAATTGATAGGGTGATTCAGGTGGATAGTAGATCATGGCTACATGTAAGTAGAGTGGGCGTTAAAGTCTGATGGCATGGACCACATATGAGGGGAAGGTGAGTGACAGTACTGGGGAAAGGACCTGAAACGTGCACTGCGGTGACAGAAGTATGCCTACCCCTCCACCCTTCCTGTTGTCAGGCCTAGAAGTATGTGAGAAATGTAGGCTACTATGAGAAATAGCAGCATGGGAGGCCATATCAGACTGTTGGATCAGTAAGGGTGATCAGATTTTGAGAGATTTACTATGGAATAAGTCATTATTATATTCTAGCTTGTTACACATGAGTGGGCGTTCCAGAGAGAGCAGTTAGGGACAGGAGAAAGATAAGGAGAGGGGATATGGTGAATATTGATGAGGTTAGTGGGATTTCTATGGTTCAATGATTTATGTGGGCGCTTCTATTTAGTTTCATTAATAAAAGAAGTATAGGGATTAGAGTGGTTAAAGAGAGTGAAAAGTGTATGACAGCTGTACATAGGAGAGGGGAGGAGAGAGGGACTGATATGGATCTGTTCCCTCTATAGGTTAAGGCATCGGAAGTTGCCCAAAACAGCTGGCAATATCTGGGGTCCAGATGTTGGATCTTCACTAATCTTATATGGACAAAATAAAATGGTCGCCGCTGGTAGATTATTATACTCTGGAGTCTCTTCAGACCCCAGTGTATAATAACTGGAGGCCCAGGGAAGGTGGCAAAAATGAAAAAAACATTTATACTCACCTTCCATTACCTCCTTTTTAGCCTCCTCACTGTGTCTTCCTCCTCGTGGCATCTGGCGCTCTACTACGACAACATGCACTAAGGTCACCGCTGAGGCCTGTGACATTGGTGACATGGGCACGCCGAGTGTCATGATGGGGGGTTCACTTCCTCCAAACACAGGACAAAACAAATCTTCTGGGGTTCGACCATCATTACTCCTGACTGTTTCTGTAATGATTGGGAGAAATGCTGATAAAGTGCTTTACCCGATCAAAGAGCTGTGCTGCTGCACAACTCTTTTCCTCCCTGCTTGACACCAATCTGCTAGATCAGTGCAGGGCAGGATGAATGGTGTAGTTCCTACTACCTCACTAGAAGAAGCTACTGTAAACCACCATGAATAAATGTGAAGGGCCTTAGATGATGTAACAGTCCTTTACCCTTTTCATCTTCTTTTGAGGCAAGATGACCTGCACAGTGGGGAGGACTGTGGGACATGGCAGAGATTTCTACTAAATGTAAGTATATGCGGCAGAGTTGTATGTAAATGTAGTGTGCATCATGAGTGTTTGTGCATGCAGCTGATCTGTGTATGTGTTGTGTGTGCTGTATAGCAGAGCTGTGTTTGTGTTTTTTATAGCTTCACTTTCCTCTAATGTGTATAGACATCATATGACCTCTTTAGACAGTGCCCCATCCTGCACCACTCGCTAATCATAAAGCCTAATTTTTTCCACCATTGCACCTATTTCCTAAATAATAATCCCTCTGGACTCTTCTCCAGACTATGGCAAGTGCCATCTTTTCCTTACCCTGCTGTATCTCAATTAAGCTTCTCTAAAACCTAGCAAACTGTTCTTTATGGTTTCTTATGACCCCCTTTTTTTTCAACCCCCCACACAGCATATGATCCCAGAATTTATAGCCCCCAAACATTTTATGACCCCCTTTTATACCCCCCCACACAGTATTTTTTTAAAATTTTTCTTTTTAAAGCCCACATGCAGTCTATGACCCCCTTTTTTTCACACACCCCACCACTACTAACTTTATTTCCCCCTTTTTCCCCCCCACCCCCACACTTGTCCATGCTCCTGTGCTAGCCGCCCTCCGCTGCTGCTTCAGGATGCACTGTAGCCGACGCTGAAGAATGCTGGTGTAAGATGGTGTACATAGTTTCCTGCATCATGACATAACTGTACCGGCAACTATAGGAGGCAACAGGACAGGAACTTGGACAGGTGAGTAAAAATTAGCAGCCACTGCATTAAAAAAAAATGCCGCCTCCAAGTTTATTTCATAAGGAGCCTCAGGTCGCCTCATAGAAGGTGCGCCCCTGACTATAGTATATCATACAAAACAACACATAGACATAATAGCAATTACCATGATATGAGAAACTGTTTTGCTATGTTGTAAAACAAAGCATGGCATCATATGACTCATATCCCTCTACTGTCATGCATAGTGATTTGTGAATTTTATTCACTGTTCTAAAGATAGAAACCCTTGTAGGCAGTGGCGTAACAATCGCGGTCACAGTAGGTGTGACTGCAACTGAGCCCAGGGGAATATGGGGCCCGCGGTCACCATGATAGCAATTGGGAAAAGCCTGGTTCCCTGACCACTATACATATTGTTGTTTCCTCCCCAGCCCAGGGGAGGTGACTAAAAATAAGAAATACTCATACTCACATCTCTTGGACTGTTGATGATTCTGGCATCCTCTCTGGGGCTCTTCCGCCCTGTGAATGAGGTCACACACCCCACGTGACCGCTGAGGCCCAATCACAGGCCCCAGCAGTGACGCCTGGGGTCACCTCACTCGCAAGCAGAAGAGGACTGAAAAAGATGTCGAAGAGAGCCGGACGGAGCAAGGATGCCCAGGAGAGCTGAGGCAAGGTGAGTATAAGTGTTTGTTACTTTAATCACTTCCCCTGGGCCTCTACAGTCATGGCCAAAAGTTTTGAGAATGACACAAATATTATATTTTCACATGATCTGCTGCCCTCTGGTTTTTATGTGTGTTTGTCAGATGTTTTTATCACATACAGAAATATAATTGCATTCATATTATGAGTAACAGAAGCTTATATTGACAGTTAGAATGAGTTAATGCAGCAAGTCAATATTTGCAGTGTTGACCCTTCTTCTTCAGGACCTCTGCAATTCTCCCTGGCATGCTCTCAATCAACTTCTGGACCAAATCCTGACTGATAGCAGTCCATTCTTGCAGAATCAATGCTTTAATTTTGTCTGAATTTGTTGGTTTTTGTTTGTCCACCCGTCTCTTGATGATTGACCACAAGTTCTCAATGGGATTAAGATCTGGGGAGTTTCCAGGCCATGGACCCAAAATCTCTATGTTTTGTTCACTGAGCCATTTAGTTATCACCTTTGCTTTATGGCAAGGTGCTCCATCATGCTGGAAAAGGCATTGTTGAGCGCCAAACTGCTCTTGGACGGTTGGGAGAAGTTGCTCTTGGAGGACATTCTGGTACCATTCTTTATTCATGGCTGTGTTTTTAGGCAAGACTGTGAGAGAGCCGATTCCCTTGGCTGAGAAGCAACCCCACACATGAATGGTTTCAGGATGCTTTACAGTTGGCATGAGACAAAACTGGTGGTAGCGCTCACCTCTTC
Source organism: Leptodactylus fallax (assembly GCA_947044405.1). NCBI lineage: Eukaryota > Metazoa > Chordata > Amphibia > Anura > Leptodactylidae > Leptodactylus > Leptodactylus fallax. The sequence continues at coordinate 5,041,025 of CAMRHE010000129.1, read as the reverse complement.
TTCTCCGAATAAGCTGTTTTCCAGATGTTCCAAACAATCGAAAAGGGGATTCATCAGAGAAAATGACTTTACCTCAGTCCTCAGCAGTCCACTCCCTGTACCTTTTGCAGAATATCAGTCTGTCCCTGATGTTTTTTCTGGAGAGAAGTGGCTTCTTTGCTGCCCTCCTTGAGACCAGGCCTTGCTCCAAGAGTCTCCGCCTCACAGTGCGTGCAGATGCACTCACACCTGCCTGCTGCCATTCCTCAGCAAGCTCTGCACTGCTGGTAGCCCGATCCCGCAGCTGAAACACTTTTAAGAGACGGTCCTGCCGCTTGCTGGTCTTTCTTGGGCGCCCTGGAGCCTTTTTGGCACCAATGGAACCTCTCTCCTTGAAGTTCTTGATGATGCGATAGATTGTTGACTGAGGTGCAATCTTTCTAGCTGCAATACTCTTCCCAGTTAGGCCATTTTTGCGCAGTGCAATGATGACTGCACGTGTTTCTTTAGAGATAACCATGGTTAACAGAAGAGAAACAATGATGGCAAGCACCAGCCTCCTTTTAAAGTGTCCAGTGGTGTCATTCTTACTTAATCATGACAGATTGATCTCCAGCCCTGTCCTCATCAACACCCACACCTGTGTTAATGGAGCAATCACTGAAACGATGTTAGGTGGTCCTTTTAAGGCAGGGCTGCAATGATGTTGAAATGTGTTTTGGGGGATAAAGTTCATTTTCTAGGCAAATATTGACTTTGCAAGTAATTGCTGTTAAGCTGATCACTCTTTATAATATTCTGGAGTATATGCAAATTGCCATTAGAAAAACTGAAGCAGTAGACTTTGTAAAAATTAATATTTGTATCATTCTCAAAACTTTTGGCCATGACTGTACTTATATAATAATATAATAGCACAATATAATATAATACAATATAAATTTAGCACCGAAACGGAGGGCTGAACCTCCCGAATATTCGTCGAGTATCGTGGGGTTCTCTTGAAGTGGCTCTTGGGAGCATTTTATACTGTGTGGGGCCACTGTGGGGAGCATATAATACTGTGTGGGGTCACTGTGGAGCCTATAATACTGTGGGGGCTACTATGGAACATATAATACTGTGTGGGGCCATCATTAAGCATATTATATTGTGTGGGGCCACTGTAGGGAGAATATTATACTGCGTGGGGTCCACTTTGGTGCATATTATACTGTGTGGGGGCCAATGTGGAGCCTATAATACTGTGGGGGCCACTATGGAACATATTATACTGTGTGGGGCCATTGTTAAGCATATTATACTGTGTGGGGCCCCTTCATTATTCACATCTGTGATGATTCTGCTTAAGTGTGGCTATAACTCAGCTGTATTTTGGTCTCTGGGTAGCATATTTCTCTCTAGTTCCATTTATTCATACTGTGCGCAGCTATGAGCCTAGGTGTATATTGGCAGTAGTGGCCGGGCTGGAACAATAGGGCTCCATTGAATTCATACACTGTCCTGGCTGATCAAACAAACATGCATTGTCCAGCTGCACTGGTTGACCAGATATGGCTGATAACATTGTATCAGGTCATTTGGTCTCATCTACATACAAAAGATCTGGACTTGAGTGATTATTCTATGAGACCGGCTGCCGCCGATGACTTCATTCTGGGAGGTGGCATAAAGGGTATAAAAGATGAGGTAAGAGGTCTGTGGGGGAGATCATGTTATGGAGACTGTGCTGATATTATGCTATGGAGATTATGCTATGGAGTTTTGGGCTGAGACCATCACAGACTACAGAGTTGTTACAGACAGACCATGAGGAGAGGCTGCTGTGATGAGATTCTATTGAGACTACTGGACTAATGCTGAGAGACTGTAAAGAGCATGCAGGCTGGATTATTGTACTGTGATGCCACATGCTAGGAGTTAATGCCACATGCCAAGAAGCCTCCACTGGTGACTCACACATGCCATGTGTGAGCGTTGGACTATAGAACCACATCAAGGACATGTGTGGTAAAGTAATTATTTCACCTTTATCCCTTTTATTTTATTTGTACTGTATCTTGTAACTAGTAACTGTTAATGCTTGCATATATCTGCATATCTGTTCTGAACTGTATATGTTAGATTTTAATACCGACCCATTTAGGGGTTAATAAATATATAAAATTTAGAAAAGCTTGTCTTGTATTTATCTGGTGAACCCGACATTCACTGGCGGTGAGTGTGGTTTTTATATGAAAGAGGACTCAGGGTGTGGCCAAAGCGGTTTGGCGCACTGAGGATCTTTCACAACATCACACGCCATTTTTTTTTATTGCAGCCATGCACTATTACAGGCTGTGATAACATTGCATGGTGATTATAAAACATATACTGTGCAATGTAAATAGTGAAGGAATCACTGCACTCACAAAAGCACCACAGTATCTTCAAACAGTTGATCAGCAGGGACCCCGGGTGTTGGATCCCCACTGATCTTACATCTCTTAGACTTTTAGGATTCTGCAGATCAGCTGTTTCTCACAGCACGTAGTATCCAGTATTGTTTACATGTCGGGCACTGTGCTGCTCACTCACTGTATTCTTGATAACTACAGTTATGGGTACTCAAGCTGTATCCCTTTCAAGTATCTGAGATACCACTGCTCCTGAGCTTCCGTAATCGTCACTATCAAGAATTCAATTTAGGGAGGGAGTAGGGGGACCTGGACAAAAGTTTACACTGGGGCCCACAAGACTTTAGTTACACCACTGCTTGTAGGTAGGCACATGTACACTGCCTAAATTGCCGTTTAATATCGTATAAATGTCAGATGAACTAGTTAATTTCTGCAGCCTGCTGATTATCTAATGTGTATGAAGGCTTCCCAACTTTACCCTGATGACAGATGTCAGCAAAAAAGAAATTAAGGATAAGGGATTTCAATGTTCCCACAAAAGATCAGCTGCTCCGAGCAATGTCTGGCCACTTCTTCTTCTATTGTCTCCTATTGGAATGAAGGAGCATGCATGCCTCACCGTACATGTTTATGGTGGAGTTGGGAGGATTAGCTGTCAGATGAATAATGTACAGCTTTTTCCTTAATTCCCCCTTGAAAGGTGACCAAATTATTTAGCACTGTGTCATAGTTGTGATCTTCTCTATGGCAGCTGGGCCAACTCTTCTACTGCATAGTCACTGATACTCGCAGTGACAGCCAAAATGGGACAGTTGTACTAAAATTCTGATAGCCCAGTGGGTCCTGTAACCAAATTATCAGACTAGTATAACATCACCAGGTAATTAATTAGCTAAATGAATCCAAACATCCAGTGAATCTCAGGATTTTTACTGCTACACAGATATATATCTACATATGCTGTTCTGTATGTTACAAATGTTTGTCATTGATATTGTTATTTACACATCATATCTATCCTTTGCTGCTGCTTTTTTCGCTTGTATTTTCACATTACTGTGTTGAACAACCCAGGAATAAAGTAAATTAAGGCTGGGGCCCCATGCAGCGTAAATGCCACAGGGAAAAAAAAACGTAGCGGTTTACAGTCTCTGCAAGCGAATCTTATATACACAAAAATATGTGGACTTTCTGTGAAAAGCTCTGCGGGAAAAAGCGGTATGCGTTGCCGCCATGGTTTTTCCCCACAGGACATTTTTGCTGTGGCTAGCTACGTGGAGCCTTAGCCTAAAAAAGTTTTCAAGGACTTTTTAGGTCTTCACTATCAGATTGATTGGAGTGACACTTGGTTGGAATGTCAACAACTCATCTCACCCCAATCAGTTAAAGGTGCCATGACACTCTGGAACAGGCAAAGATAGCTCTGTACATTGTGTAGTGGGGCCAAAAAAGGTGCTGCAGCTCTCTCAAATGCAAGTAAAATCGGATCAGTGGAAGTTGGTCCCTCATCAAGCTGATATTGATGACTTATTCAAAGGAGAGTTTATCAATATTAAAGTCTTTTAATAAAATATATATACAAATAGACATATATACAAATAGATACAGGCTGTACCGTAAAGTCATGCCTCAAACAAGTTATGGGTGAAGTGCATCCTGACAAAAGCCAAACTAAAGCTATCTTGGTTCTACATATGGGCTAAAGTCCACTCAAGAACCATGTCCATACCAAATCGTTCATGCCTGATCTCCTACTAGAACACTACCATAAGAATGTATGTAATACATATGTACATTATTTATTTATTTAGCATTTATTTTGCTTACTTATATAGCGCCATCATATTCCACAGCTCTTTATAGATGTTGTCAATCACTGTCCCATATAGGGCCCACAATCTACATTCCCTCTCAGTATGCCTTTGGAGTGATCTGATTTTAGCTAGTTTCCTTAGACTATAGACATTATTTCCGTCACATGATGTAGATGTCACTCAGTATCAGAAAGACAAGCCCACTATGTTAATTACCCATGATAAAATTTTAATTGTGCACCAACAGGTCTGACAGGTTTCCTAGTGACTCACACTGGTCATATGAATGAGACTGCTCCTTAACACACCCTAATGACAACAGCATGGATGAAACAATTTAAATAGGACTCCTCTTCCTCGAAAATTATAGTTTCAAGTAAATATTTCACAATTAAACAAAGGACATATATGATTATTCTCACTGATGGATATAAAGTATATGTGTGCAATATGTGCAGTACAAAGATGTGATATCTAGTAGTAGCTTATTCCCCAGTGATATATGCCATGTGTATGGCAACCACATGTATGGGGGAGTAAAGAGGGATAGCTGACAACCAAATGAGTGTGAATGGGCACCTTTAGGTTTAGAAGTCTGTGAGTTCTCTATTAGAACTCCATGCAGCTTAGATGCTAGGTGTATGGAGGCATTGACCAAATCTTTTGATATAAGTGTTACATAATACATACAGTGTTATATAAAACAATGGATGAAATAGGAAAAAAATATAACTCGGGAAGTATAACTATGGGACTAATAGAGATATAGCTGACTACCATAGTCAGCTATCTCTGTCAGTTCTATAGAATTTGATCATAGTGACTGGGCTCCACTACTGCATTTAGATGAGTCAGGAAAAGGGCGTCTCAGCAGTCAGACTCTTATCAGTCGTACATTTATCATTGGATAAACCTTTTACTATCCAACAATAGTTTTGATTCTTTCTGTAACGCTGGCGCTCTGCGCTTGCCAGTGTTCTGAACTCACCGGTGTACCATCTCTCCCAACATACTCTACTGCTGGCTTACCTCTAATTCACACTGCATGGTTCCTGACTCTACAGTTTGCTGCGTATTTGCTGATTCCGCTGCTCCTGGTCCAATCCATAGGGTGAACATGCCCCCTCTCTAAGTAACTTGAGAAATTTGCCAGTGCATCTGTGAGCCTTGCCATGCCAGTCCCAAGCAGCTTATATCTATTTTAATCTGCTCAGCCTTTTACTCTGCATCTGAGCAACAAGGTTCTTGGATCTCCAGTACCTGTGAAGGTTTTGAGTTTACAACAGACTGACTCTATTTTGCGTTCTTGGCTTGACTCCTGACTCCACTTCTGTTACTGTTCTTGTTCTGCTCTTTATTTGTGTATTGACCTTGGCCTGTTTCTCAACCCTGCTTCTCCGCCGCTTGCCCCTGACATTTAGACTGGACTTGACCATGCTTTCACTTGACCCTCTGGTACTTCACATCGCCATCTCTCTGGAATTTGAGTCAGCTACCACCTACCTACCTACACCTCTTCGAGATGTAGCGACCTGGTAGTCATCCTGAACAGAGCCCTATACGGGGGTTAAAGTGTGAAAACTGGGGAGTCTACTTAGGTAATGCCCTTGAGAGTCACCAAAAATAAAACTGGTTAGGTGGCATAGTGGGCCCACAATCCACTGTCTGGTACACATTCACAGTATGACTGGCATTGGGAACATTAATCTGCCTCATAGACATTAAGATCATTAACCAATCATGTTGAAGCTGACAATTCATCAGTATGCCTTTAGAGTGTAGGAGAAAACAAGGGTCCCCAGAGGAAACACAGACACAGGGAGGACTTATTTATTTATTGCATGCAGATGTTGTCCTTGGTTGGATTCAAACCTAGGACCCCAGCACTGCAAGAGGTAGCTAACCACTGAGCTGACACATATCTAATATAGAATGCCACTTTAGGATAACAAAGGCAATATACAGACTACTTTGAGAACTCCTGAATCAGTTTGTTAATCCCTGAAATTTTATCAGATTGTAGCACTACTGATTGATTTTAACTATTTAGTGACAGCTGTAGTGCTCAAAATTGCACAAAATTAATGCATTCTATAGGACTGCAGCTGTAGCTAAATAGTTAAAATCAATTAGCAGTGCAAATAAATGTTGCAGTATAGCCCTGGCATTATGCTGCCTTTGCACCCTGGAGAATTGACTCTAGGCCTTAGGCTCGTTGCATACGATCGTGAAATAAAGGTATGGGCGGCGCACGGGGACACGTGGAAGTCCCCCGTGTGCCGCCCGTGCACGGGTCGTGCTTCCGCAGCTCCTTTCATTAAATGAATAGGAGCCACGAAAGCAGGTCCACAAAATAGGACAGGGATAGGATCTGTTCTATATTTTGAGGCCCGGACTGTCGGCCTGCACACGTGACCGTGTAATTCACGGTCATGTGTACGGGCCCATAGAAATGAATGGGTCAGTGTGCTATCCGTGAAAAACATGGATAGCACACTGATCTCTGCCACAGTCATCTGCAAGAGGCCTTACAATTATTCCACAATGAGCTCTATATTCCAAACAACACTTCACATAATGCTAAAATGGGATTATGATGAAATATGCATATATTATACTGTGTCATGAGTTATGTGTCTGTTGATTAAATTTCTTATAGTTATGGGTTTTTTTCAGTCATGGGTGTAGTTAGGAGATTGGTTCTTTGTGGGGTCTAGCATTATTATATGAGGTCTGAATATGTGTAGCTATCCTCTTTTATAAAGGCCACACCCCTTGAAAAGGCTACTCCCACTTTTGCTGTGATCTGCCATTCATGAATCACCTTGTGAAGGGCTGTCCCAGGTTAACACCTCTGGATACATGATAGCTGCGCCCATCAGTTTGGTGATAAGTGAGGTGGCTGCTGCAAAGAAATCTACAGAAAACAGGAAATTTCAGCATATTATATGGCCTAGTGGACAGTATCAGAATGGCAAGATTTTTAGGAATTTTTTATATATAGATAATGACATAAAAAATGTTAAAAACCTCACCAAAAATTCTTTAACCCCTTCCCGAGATCTGCCATACTATTACGGTCTTTAAAGATGGCAGTCACTCTGCTACAGAGTGGCTGACATAGCTACCGGGTCTCCGCTGCGATGTACAGCGGAGACCCAGAGTTAATGCCTGCAATCAGAGTTCACTCTGACCGCGGGTATTGCACTGTGGTGTGGTCCCCTGAATAAAAAAATGCCCCCCGGGGCCGGTCCCAACCGGCCCTGTACTTTTTCCGTTGAAGGCCTGTTCCTATGGCAGCGATAAGTCTTCTGAAGGTTTCCAGACCTGACATAGGAATATTACTATTGACCTTGCCACAGACCAGCGTCAATAGTAACATAGCGAAAGTCCCATAGATTGCAATACAGTTGTATTGTAGTCTGTGGGACCTACAGTCAAAAGATTGCAGGTTCAAGACCCCTGGGGGGGGGGGGTGGGGGGCTAATGAAAAAGTAAAAAAAAAGTTTCAAGAAAACCCTAAAAGCTCAGATCAACCCACTTTCTGTAGAATACATAGAAAAGTGTCAGAAAACAGAAAACTGTCCAAAAACGGCCAGTCTACAAACTTATAAAAAAAAAAATCAAAAATGCCAAACTAACATTTTTACGCTATTTCGCCTCTGATAAAAATGTTAATAAAAAGTGATCAAAGCAATAGAAATTCCCAAAAATGGTATAACTAAACAGTAAAACTGTCCCGCAAAAAAGATGCCCTATGCATCCCTGTACACAGAAATATAAAAAAGTTATGGGTGTCAGAATATGGTGACTTTTAGAAAAAAAAAATTTTTTTCAAAGTTTTAGATTTTTGTTCAGGGGTTAAAATGTAAATAAAACTATATAAATTTGGTATCCCCGGAATCGGACCAAAACATAGAATACAGGTGAGATCATTTTGGCTGCAGAGTGAAAGCCATAAAAACGAAGCCCATAAGAAAGTCGCACAAACGCAGTTTTTCTCCAATTCCGCCCCATTGTGAATTTTTTTCCAGCTTCCCAGTACATTGTACAGAAAAATAAATAGTACCATTATGTCCCACAAACATTTAGCCCTCGTATGGCTCTGTTAATTGAAAAATAACTAAGTTATGGGGTTTCGAAAAATTCCTCTGGCAGGTTAAATGGTCACTAACTTTTCAGACAATTTACGCTAGGTTCACACCTGCATTTGGTTTTCCTTTCATGAGATCCACTTGGGAACCCCATGAACGGAAACCTAATCCACTTAAAAAAGTGGTTACCCGCAGAAAAGGGCGGAAAAATGTGGAGAGAAAAGTCTTGCTTGCAGGACTTTTCTCTCCGCATTTTTAAAGCGGAATGGGGAATGGAATCCCCCAGTGGAGATCAGGCGCAGGTGTAAACCTAGCCTTAGTTTTATTTTAAAGTGCATGTGATTTTGGACCAAAAGGTAATGCGCTTTCATTAAAAATGTTGCTTTTTACCAGATAAACCTCTCTAAAGTTCTTGCCACAAGATGTCTCCATTTTAGCTAATTTGCAGTTCACTCCTTACTAAGAAAGTTTTGTTTCAATAGATGCAAAGTCAGTTCACGATGAGTGAAGAAGGAGGTCCTTTCTTCAAACAGTGAATGCAGATGGGAGGGGCTGATTCTCCACACAGCCTAAACACAGAAGTCTGCAAACTGCTTTCTTTGTGCAAAGGAATGAACATTCTGAAAATCTCACATCTTACAATGTAAGAAAAGTCTTCTATGTACTTGTTTCTACTTCTGGCTGCTTGTGTAGTTACAGATGGGATATTATTCATATACAGCAAATAGCTTTCCAGACTGCTCATACAATGCACTTTTCCTGTGTCATTCCTCCATGCATTTGCCCTATATTTGCTGTTCAATGTTCCTGGATCTCCTATATTATGGTCACTTTTCTCAGCTATTTGCTTGTTATTGTACAGTACAGTTACTCCTGGCAGAATTACATGAAAGCAAACCAAACTAGTTATAATGAATAAGGGAGACAATTGTAAAATGTGCTGCAGCCATAATGTGAATATTAGCCCCAGAAAAACTGATAATGCACCATGCATCAAGACTTCTACAATCATAGAACAGACTTCCTAGGCACATATTTAAATTTTTCATGAAAAACTCAGGTAGCCTTTAAAGATGCGCCAAATGTATTATCCAGCACTAGCCACTGTGATAAATCTGGAGCATTTTTAGACTGTCTAGTATAAGTCTGCACTTTCTAAAAATTAGACAGGATTAGTAAATCTGCCCCTTTATGTCTGTATATTGTCATATATGACTCATCAGAAGGCAGACTACATATCTCAAGTGCACAGCTACAGTTAGGTCCAGAAATATTTGGACAGTGACACAAGTTTTGACATTTTAACTGTTTACATTAAACTTTACGGAAAACACATTCAAGATACAGTTATATAATCAATATGGGCTTAATGGGCAGACTCTCATCTGTAATTTGAGGTTATTCACATCCTAATTGGAGGAAAGGTTTAGGAATTATTTAATACATACCTGCCTCTTTTTCAAGGAACCAAATGTAATTGGACAAAAAGCTATTTAATAGGTTGCATGGGCTATTCCCTTGTTAATCCATCATAAATCAATCAGGTAAAAGGAGTTCATTCCAGGTGTCTTATTTGCATTTGAAAGCTGTTGTTGTGAATCCATAACATGTAGTCAAAGGAGCTCTCAATAAATTGTAACAAACCATTGTTAGGCTGAAAAAAAGAAGAAATCCATCAGAGAGATAGCGGAAATGTTAGGAGTGGCCAAATCAACAGTTTGGTACATTCTGGTAGAAAAAGAGTACACTGGTGAGCTCAAAAAGGCCTGCATGTCCACAGACAACAGTGGTGGATGATCATAGAAACCTTTTCACGATGAAGAAAAACCCCTTCACAACATCCACCCAAGTGAAAAAAACTCTCCAGGAAGTAGGTGTATCAGGTATCAGGGGTATGGCTACCATAAAATGAAGACTTCATGAGAGCAAATACAGAGAATTGACTACAAGGTGCAAACCATTAATCAGCCACAAAAATAGAAAGGCCAGATTAGACTTTGCCAAAAACAATCTAAATAAGCCAGCCCAGTTCTGGAACAGCATTCTTTGGACAGAGGAAACTAAGATCAACCTGTACCAGAATGATGGGATGAAGAAAGTATGCATAAGGTATGAATGACTCATGATCCAAAGCCCACAGAATCTTCTGTAATACATGGTGGAAGCAGTATGATGGCATGGGCATGCATTCTGAAGTTTACAGGGATATACTTTCTGCTCAAATTCAACCAAATGCAGCAAGGTTGATTGTAAGGTGCTTCACGGTACAGATGAACAATGACCCAAAACATACTGTGAAAGCAACCCAGGAGTTTTTTTAAGTTAAAGAAGTGGAATATTCTGCAATGGCTGAGTCAATCACCAGCTCTCAATCCGATCGATAATGCTTTTCTTATGCTTAGGGCAAACCTAAGGCAGAAAGACCCACAAACAAGCAACAACTGAAGACAACTTCAGTAAAGGCCTGGCAAAGCATCACAAAGGATGATGTTGATGAGTTTCAGACTTCAGGCAGTCATTGCCTGCAAAGGATTCTCTACAAAGTATAAAATGATCATTTTATTTATGGCCATGTTGATTTGTTCAATTACTTTTGAGCCCCTGAAATGAGGAGGCTTTGTAGAAAAATGGTTGCAATTTCTAAACGTTTCACAGGACATATTTTTGTTTAACCCCTTGCATTGAACCAATGTGGTGGCATGTAGAGCCCAAATCATGAAGATTGTGTCACTGTCCAAATATTTCTGGACCTAATTGTATGTTTAATGATCATTATGTTTTAGACAAATTTTCAATGAATTTCAGTTATGTGATATCATTGTGTCAGATTGTCATTGTTTTGGTACTATAGATGGACAACAGTCACATTGGGGAGAATTTTGTATGAAGTGAGTGCACTGTGCCCTGCAACACTCTTGCAGGGGTTAGGGTTAGGAACCCACTAGCCCTCCTGGCTCATGGGCCCACCGGGGGGATTCACCTACTCCCCTGTGGGCGACTCTGAGCCTGGTCATCAGTATCAGTCACATACTTGACAATGTCTGTAAAGTGCTGCAGAATATGATGGCGCTATCAGTGGTGAACCTAGCCTCTTTGCTGCCTGAGGCGGACTATAGAAAAACGGCCCCCCCCCCCCAAAAAAAAAAAATTGAGTTTCCATGCTACTAGCTTCACACACTGTTATCGTCGCACAATATACACAATACACAAAGTTATAAAACAGTTTTTAAGAATTCTTCTTCCTGTATTACTTCAGTATCAGATCAACAACATGGCATTAACAATGAAAGTAACCTCAGATATTTCTGCTTGGTGGATGGACGAGCCCACGTGGCCCCCATTGTCTATAATAGGAGGCCGCAGATAACTGAGTACTGGACTTCGGGTATCTTTGGCACTCCCAATGAAGTGAATGAGAGCCACGCGGGTTCGTCCATCCACCAAGTGACACACCTATATATATGGCTGCAGCCAGGCTAGATTCCCACCTAGTGGGGGAAAAAAACCCAATTCTCAGGTTCAGTGGGGGTCTCAGCAGACAGACCCCCATCAATCAGGTATTTATCCTCTATCATTTAGGTGTATACAGGGCAGTGACATTCTGTGACTTACAGGTGACGTCTCTGACTAATCCTTCACATTTCCCTTCTCTTTCCTTTGTACCGCCATGATCACTTCTTCCAGCTGTGACTTGTCTCTGTAAAGTTTGCAACACAGACATCTTTGACTCCTCACTTTTCCAGGCATCCAACCCACATTGTCCTCACCTACACAAAGCCCCCATTCTGCTGCTACCCCCAATTATAAAATATATGATATAACCCCCCATAATGAATAATACTCCCAAGTGCATCTATATATTAATAATGTCCGTGTGTACCCTGTATAAATAGTGCCCCTTATTAATAATACCCCAGGTGTTAACTAATTAAAAGGTTTTCCAGGTCATTAATAAACTAATCAGTGGGGCTCAAAAACCCAGGACCCCCACTGATCAGCTGTTTGAATGGTACCTGTGTAAGCGCCGTGACCGCTTCTCTGTTTACACAGTGTAATTCATCTCATAGCGGCCATGTAATGTAACTACATCCTCGTCCTGTACATGTCTACAGTATGTGACAAGGCTACAATTACATCACATGGCCACTATAAACAGACAGCGTATAATATAAACAGGTGCCATAGCCCATGTTTATAGCGCCCCATTTACACACACTATAATGTTCAAAAGCAGCCCCTGCACACTGTATTACACAGTATTATGGCCCGCAGCGGCCCCTGCACACTGTATTATGCCTCGCAGCGGCCCCTGCACACGGTATTATGCTCCATAGTGGCCCCTGCACACGGTATTATGCCCCATATTGGCCCCTGCACACGGTATTGTGCTCCATATTGACCCCTGCACACGGTATTATGCTCCACAGTGGCCCCAGCACACGGTATTATGCTCCATAGTGGCCCCTGTACTGGTATTATGCTCTATAGTGGCCCCTGCACTGGTATTATACTCCATAGTGGCCCCTGCACTGGTATTATCCTCCATAGTGGCCACTGCACTTGTATTATGCTCCATAGTGGCCCCTGCACTTCTATTATGCTCCATAGTGGCCCCTGCACCCGGTATTATGCTCTATAGTGGCCCCTGCACTCGGTATTATGCTCTATAGTGGCCCCTGCACTTGTATTATGCTCCAGAGTGGCCCTTGCACAGGGTATTATGCTCTACAGTGGTCCCTGCACAGGGTATTATGCCCCATAGTGGACCACCCATGAACTATTATTATACTCTGGGGTCTTTTCAGACCCCAGAGTATAATGATTGGAGACCCAGTGGAGAATACAAACATAAAAACCAGTGTTACTTACCTATCCTGGACACCGGTGCACTCCTTGCAGCTTTCGGCCCTGTTTAATTGCGCACACACGTCACGTGATCAAGCCGGCGACGCGACCTGATGACATCACCAGAGGCCTCAAGCCTGCTCGGAGTTACATCGGATCGCAGGAGGTGAGTAACATTGGTTTTTATGTTCCCTCACCAACCCTAGGCCTCCGATTATTATACTCCGGGGTCTGAATAGACCCCGGAGTATAATAATAGTAGTATTTGCGGCCCGCGGCCTAACTTACCGATGCCCGCGGCCGCTCACAGCGGCATCCACTTCCCTTTCTGCGTCCCATAGCAGAAGGGGAAGCGGGGGCGGCCACGAGCAGACGCGGGGTAGGTAAATAAATAGGCCGTGACCTGCCGGGGATACTACAGCAGGTTTTTTATATATATAAAAAAAAAGTTATACTCACCTGCGATGCCTTGATGCAGCCGCCGCCTCCTCCTCTTGTCCGCGATGTCTGTGTCTCAGCGTAATCGGCGTGATGACGTCATTGTATCGCCGCCTGCGCTGAGATGCGACGTCTTGTAAACCAGCCCAGGACAGGCCCCACTCAGCTCTGTCTTTTTTTTTTTAAAGCGGCCGGTCCTGGGCTGGTTTACATTAAATAGTAATAATGCCGCCCCCCGGACAGTGCCGCCTGGCGCAGCCGCCTCACTTCGCCTCATTAGCAGTGCGCCCCTGGGCGCTATATAAGTAAGCATAATAAATAAATAAATGCTGGAGAGATATCGGTGCTGAAACTAACGCATACTGGGAAAGCTGATTCAGCGCACTGTCGGTTTTCTAGCGTATGTAATACCGCACATCTCTGAGGACATGAAAAGTCCTCTTTAAGTCAGGCATTTCATACACCTGCATTAATCAATTCCTCCATTGGCATGAGATGCACCAGAATTATTAACAGGCCCCACACACATCTTGGGTCATCGCATGTATCTTATTTACAGTGCCTTGCGAAAGTATTCGTCCCCCTTGAACTTTTCAACCTTTTGCCACATTTCAGGCTTCAAACATAAGGATATAAAATTTTAATTTTTTGGTGAAGAATCAACAACAAGTGGGACACAATCGTGAAGTGGAACGAAATTTATTGGATATTTTAAACTTTTGTAAAAAATAAAAAACTGAAAAGTGGGGAGTGCCAAATTATTCGGCCCCCTTAAGTTAATACTTTGTTGCGCCACCTTTTGCTGCGATTACAGCTGCAAGTCGCTTGGGCTATGTCTCTATCAGTTTTGCACATTGAGAGACTGAAATTCTTGCCCATTCTTCCTTGGAAAACAGCTCGAGCTCAGTGAGGTTGGATGGAGAGCGTTTGTGAACAGCAGTTTTCAGCTCTTTCCACAGATTCTCGATTGGATTCAGGTCTGGTCTTTGACTTGGCCATTCTAACACCTGGATACGTTTATTTGTGAACCATTCCATTGTACATTTTGCTTTAGGTTTGGGATCATTGTCTTGTTGGAAGATAAATCTCCGTCCCAGTCTCAGGTTTTTTGCAGACTCCAACAGGTTTTCTTCCAGAATGGTCCTGTATTTGGCTCCATCCATCTTCCCATCAATTTTAACCATCTTCCCTGTCCCTGCTGAAGAAAAGCGGGCCCAAACCATGATGCTGCCACCACCATGTTTGACAGTAGGGATGGTGTGTTCAGGGTGATGAGCTTTGTTGCTTTGACGCCAAACATATTGTTTTGCATTGTGGCCAAAAAGTTTGATTTTGGTTTCATCTGACCAGAGCACCTTCTTCCACATGTTTGGTGTGTCTCCCAGGTGGCTTGTGGCAAACTTTAAACAAGACTTTTTATGGATATCTTTGAGAAATGGCTTTCTTCTTGCCACTCTTCCATAAAGGACAGATTTGTGCAGTATACGACTGATTGTTGTCCTATGGATAAACTCTCCCACCTCAGCTGTAGATCTCTGCAGTACATCCAGAGTGATCATGGGCCTCTTGGCTGCATCTCTGATCAGTCTTCTCCTTGTTTGAGATGAAAGTTTAGAGGGACGGCCGGGTCTTGGTAGATTTGCAGTGGTCTGATACTCCTTCCATTTCAATATAATCGCTTGCACAGTGCTCCTTGGGATGTTTAAAGTTTGGGAAATCTTTTTATATCCAAATCCGGTTTTAAACTTCTCCACAACAGTATCACGGACCTGCCTGGTGTGTTCCTTGGTGTTCATGATGCTCTCTGCGCTTTAAACAGAACCTGAGACTATCACAGAGCAGGTGCATTTATACGGAGACTTGATTACACACAGGTGGATTATATTTATCATCATCAGTCATTTAGGACAACATTGGATCATTCAGAGATCCTCACTGAACTTCTGGAGTGAGTTTGCTGCACTGAAAGTAAAGGGGCCGAATAATTTGGCACGCCCCACTTTTCAGTTTTTTATTTTTTACAAAAGTTTAAAATAACCAATACATTTCGTTCCACTTCACAATTGTGTCCCACTTGTTGTTGATTCTTCACCAAAAAATTAAAATTTTATATCTTTATGTTTGAAGCCTGAAATGTGGCAAAAGGTTGAAAAGTTCAAGGGGGCCGAATACTTTTGCAAGGCACTGTATAAGGCTAGCCATAAATAATAATATGCTTCTTCATGTGTCTTATCATGGTGGGTATGTGACACGAGGGCAGTCCTTAATGTGGGTTCTATCTGCTGACAAAAATTGATATTAGGAAGGTAACCAACATGTAAAGTTGATCATACACATATGATAATGATTTTCTGTAATGTGGCTGATCAGTATCATATGTGATTGTTCATGTGAATGATACCATAAGCAACACAAGTCTAAGTTGGCCAGTTAAGGATGTCAATTTTAGGGTGCTGTCAAACTGTGTCTGTGATTTCACTTTATTATACAGGTATTCCCACCTCAGTATTTATGACTATATCCATAGGAAAGTCCATAGATTTTTTGGGGGCCAAAACCTGTCTTGAAAATGGAGCCTGACTTTCTCTGAAAGTGAATGGAGAGGGGACATACTGTATATATAATAAATATATTGAATTATATGGCTTCTTGGCTATTCTGTAACTCCCATACAAGTGAAATGAGCTTGAGTGGCCCCTTTCCATTCACATTCAGGCTCTGCTGTCTAGAAAGGCAGGACTCACACCTATCAGGTATTTAAAGGGGTTATCCAGGCAAAAATATTATATTTTAAATACTGTAGGCCAGGGGAGGTGAAAAAAAAAACAAAAAACATACTCACCTTTTCCCAGAGCCTATCCGCGCAGTCCAGTCCATTGTTGTTTTCTGGCGGAAGTCCCTGCCACACATGACCGCTGAGGCCAATCAGCAACCTCAGCGAAGGGCATGTGACGTCACTACCTGTGACATCCCGGGGTCTCGTCCTGAGGCTGGTAATTGTCTCAACAGTCACGTGACTGCTGAGGCCAATCTGTCGCTTCAGCAGAAGGGATCTGGGATGTCACGTGCCCTTCGCTGAGGCTGCTGATTGTTTCACTTTGAGAAGACAGCCCAGCAGAAGGACCAGACCGTGCTGGTAAGGCAACAGGGACAGGTGAATATGATTTTTTTTTTTTTTTTTCACCTCCCCCAGGCCTATTTTAAAAATATTTATTTAAGGCATATCCTATGGATATAGCCATAACTACTGATATGTGATTTCCAAGATTTATTACGAGCTATTCATTGTAAAGCTGCTGCCACATGGTGTACTCAATACAGCTGAAGCCACATTCACTATTGGCACCGCAGATGCTTTAATTTCTAAGGACTTATTCACATGTCAGTGTTTTGCATAAAGGTTTGTGGACCAAAACCAGGAGTGTAGACTACAAAAAGGTAAAGTGTAATGGAAAGATTTGCACTTGTTCTGAGTTTTTAGCCTTCTACTGGTTTTGCCACACAGTCACTGATGGAAATCACTGACGTGTGAATAAGGCCTAAGGCTACGGTCACACCCAAGCGGACCCGAAGAATGGAAACGCCAACGCAGGTGTGAACGTAAGTATGTTAAACGCCCATTCATATTAGCAATATCTCATTACAGGGCACGTGGATTTCCTGTGGCCAGTAATGAGATATAGCTGATATTGTTTTACTTCTATAGAAGTGCTGGCCCTAACACTGAATTCTATAGCCTCATTCAGTACATCATGTTACAGCGGCCATGAGGATTTGGAGTGTTTTTCCGCAGAAGAGAAAGAAGTGACATGTCAATGATTGGTGCTGCTGTTTCAATAGGAGCCTTAAAAACCTCAAGCCGGCACAAAACTGCACAGCCAGTAACAAGAAATGGCTGAAACTCCTGTTTATCTACTGAAATCACAGGTGACGTGAAGTGGAGCTCCAAATACATCATATGGCAGAACCCAAACATAAACTAGACTTCCTGAGGCTTACACAAGGTGACAAATCATCAGCTACATTTTCCTTACGAACATGCCACGCACAAAGCAATTCTTTCAAATAGTGGCTGGCCAAAACTGTCGCCAGCGAGTGAACTAGTAATCTCGTCACTTTGTCCATTGCTATAGGTTGTCGCCAGCCACATAATGAGAAGTAAGTAGCTACACGTCCCCTCGGAATGGCCCTTGTAAAGAGTGAATAAGACTACACGCTTCCCGGTAACCTCCATCCTTTACAAAATGCAATGAAAGCCGGAAAAGTAAACATTACAACACAGAAAAAAAAAAATAGCCGAAAGTTTCCGGAAAGTTCCGAAGAGCCACGACTGTAGCGCCGTGTAAGGTGAGAGCTAGTGTGAGTGGGCGGTGCTAAGATCTCCGGTTGTCGGGTGCAGTGTTCGGTCGGGGAGTGTGCACTGTCTGTAAATATGGGTGCCTGCCTGGGAGTGTGTTCCCTCCTGAGCTGTGTAAGTAGCCGCCACCTTTCTCTTCTTCTTCTATAACTTGTATGATATGTGTGACTTCCTCCTTCCCCGGCTTCCCTCGTCTTGTTCTGAGGCAAACGTTACACCCTTGTGTAGTCTACATAGACTAGTCTATACAATGTAGTTGCAATGTTCCTATGTAGCTGAGCCGCAGCTGGCCACTGGCAACTCGATGCTTGTCGCTTCCTAGACAGTGGCGCTGCATAAGGGGCTAATTCTACAGGTTATCTCATCACCTTGGCATAACTACTTATATCTACTTCATATGCTGTTAAGTGTGACTGCAGATACTTCCTTCTGGGCTAAAAGTACCCGACTAGGATGTGTTCACACATGGCAATTTTGTGTGTTTTCTTTCTGAATTCCAGTTTATAAAATGGCCCACACATGACATTACAAGTATTATGGGGTCCAGACAGGGCCGGCTCCAGGTTTGTGTGGGCCCTTGGTCGACAGAGCCCAGTAGGCCCCTTTTGGAGTAACTCGTGCACCCTACAGCAAAAAAAACACTCAAAATCGGGTGTTTTTTGCTGAGGTAGACCTACTGGAGTGGACTGTAATACAGTCCATTCCATACAAGTAGATAGAACCTGTTCAGACATCAGAAAGTAAAGAGGAATTTGAGACGGACATCTGCCTTGGATTCTTCTTTATTTTCTGCCCCCGGCAGGGTATCAACATTCGGTTGTGGCTTCCACCGCTGATTAGGCCCAAATGAATGAGTCTAACCAGTGCGGAGTCTCAAGCTGCGGCCTCCGAATCAGCTGCAGAATCTGCGGCAAGATCCAGCAGGACGCTTTTTTTTTCCAGCTTCCTGCTCCAAATAGTTTCAAAAGGAGGCAGAATAAGGGAGGAATCTGCTGCTGATTTAGGGGCTAAATCCGCTACAAACTCAGTGTCAGATTCCACCGTGTGAATAGGGCCTGATACTATTAATAGTGCCTCTCCACAGTGGCCCCCCACACAGTATCGTATGCTCCACAGTGGCCCCCCCCACACAGTATCGTATGCTCCACAGTGGCCCCCCCTCCACACAGTATCGTATGCTCCACAGTGGCCCCCCCTCCACACAGTATCGTATGCTCCACAGTGGCCCCCCCTCCACACAGTATCGTATGCTCCACAGTGGCCCCCCCTCCACACAGTATCGTATGCTCCACAGTGGCCCCCCCTCCACACAGTATCGTATGCTCCACAGTGGCCCCCCCTCCACACAGTATCGTATGCTCCACAGTGGCCCCCCCTCCACACAGTATCGTATGCTCCACAGTGGCCCCCCCCACACAGTATCGTATGCTCCACAGTGGCCCCCCCCACACAGTATCGTATGCTCCACAGTGGCCCCCCCTCCACACAGTATCGTATGCTCCACAGTGGCCCCCCCCTCCACACAGTATCGTATGCTCCACAGTGGCCCCCCCCCCACACAGTATCGTATGCTCCACAGTGGCCCCCCCCCACACAGTATCGTATGCTCCACAGTGGCCCCCCCACACAGTATCGTATGCTCCACAGTGGCCCCCCCCACACAGTATCGTATGCTCCACAGTGGCCCCCCCCACACAGTATCGTATGCTCCACAGTGGCCCCCCCACACAGTATCGTATGCTCCACAGTGGCCCCCCCCCCACACAGTATCGTATGCTCCACAGTGGCCCTCCCGCACAGTATCGTATGCTCCACAGTGGGCCCCCCCACACAGTATCGTATGCTCCACAGTGCCCCCCCCCACACAGTATCGTATGCTCCACAGTGGCCCCCCCCCCACAATATCGTATGCTCCACAGTGGCCCCCCCACAGTATCGTATGCTCCACAGTGGCCCCCCCCACACAGTATCGTATGCTCCACAGTGGCCCCTACACAGTATTATATATATATATATATATATATATATATATATATATATATATATTGTGAGGCATTTTTTGAGGTGGATTTTGAGTCGGATTTTGCCACCTGCAAAAAACTGTGTGAACATACCCCAACGGTGCATTACTCACATAGTGGCAGCCGCATACAGCCAAAAATCTGCCTGGATTCTGCAGCCAATGGTTGCAGAATTGTACCATAATCATGCATTGTGCAATTATTGGTCGCCACGTAGGGCTCCCGCTATATAAATATACACCCTGACCAGTCTGTACGCCCCTCATGGCTTCCTGCTGCTCTGGACACCTGAACTTGTGCTGGTCTTTTTATTCTTCCTAACTGGGTTGACACCATGAATGATCCCCTGCAGCCCAGGACTGTGGAGTCGGTAGGTCAAACCAACAATTCTGACTCCTCTATTTTTCTACAGCCCCAACTCCTTCATAAATAGCTCACAGCCTTCAGCCTCATGTTAAAAACATGACGGAAGCTTTCTTCTATCCGTCCTTCTGTTCTTTCTTCTTTCATGTTTCTTTACTTTTGTAAGAAAAAGCCCTTCATGCATCCATCAGAAAAGTAAAAATCATGACAGAAGAAAGATTTTGTTATGTTTTTTTATAAGTGGGTGAATGTAGGCTACACCAGATGGAGGGGCTCCGCCTGCATCAGTTGTTAAAGAGGACCTTTCATGTCCTCATGTATATGCGGTTTTACATACCGCTAGAAAGCCGACAGTGCGCTTTCACGTTATGTGCCCCGGGGCTGGAGATATCAATGCTGTTAGTTTCGGCACCGATCTCTGCCCACTGTCAGAAGGGCGTTTCTGACAGTCTAGCTGGACTGTGAGGAACGCCCCCCCTGACTGTACTCGTTTATAGCCCTGTACTGTCTGAGGGGGTGTTCCTTACCTCCCAGCGATGACGCTGAGCTGTGAGGAACGCCCCCCCAGTACAGAGCTATGGACGAGTACTGCCAGGGGGGCGGTCCTCACAGCCCAGCTAGACTGTCAGGAATGCCCTTCTGACAGTGGGCAGAGATTGGTGCCGAAAGGGCATCGATAACTCCAGCCCCGGGGCACATAATGGGAAAGCCGACAGTGCGCAGGTACTCAGTCTTATTACTGTCACATGACACAGACTTCTTCTCATCTCATCATGATTGATTCTTCTCACAGATTCTTAGGGGGGCGGGGCCAGATACCCAGGAGGGTGGGGCCAGATACAGAGGTGGGAAGGACCATTGAAGAGCAAGGAGCAAGAGCAGTAGCAAACACTGAGGAGGTACGGCCCCGGGGAAGTCATAGCAGCCCATGCAGACAGTTTTAATTGCATACTCGCGTCTTGCAATTAAAACTGTCAGCGTGGTCAAAGAGGCAAAGTGTATGTAACAGTCAGCACCCGGCAGCCGACTTGCCCGGGTATGCCGGGTGCTGACACCGGCCCTGGGTCCCGACAATGTAAGGGATACTAGGAAATACTCTTATTTGTCAGGGCTGCTGCAAGCAAAGTGCCTAGATAAGTGGATGATCAGTGGAAAAAAAGACAACCTGTCAGGACTGCTGAAAATAAAGGTGTATGGCATTTGCTATTTTGTGCAGGCTCAGTGATTTTTTTTTTTTTTTTCTAAACTACTAGTCCCCTTCCCCCCCATCAGAATCTAGGGGCATGCAAACAAACCTGCCATTAACCAATTGGTGCATTGCGTCCATTGGGTCTTTTTACATGGGACAAGTGCTTTATGTGGCACAGTAAAAACCGGTATGGGGATTGTTTGATCATTTGACCCCATACAGTCTACATCATTGCGAGACATCACTTAATAGTTGCCCTGTTTACATAGGGTAATGATTGGGTACTGGTAATAGTTCATTCGCCTCATTGACCTTTATAAAAGGGTCCTTATTAATTACCTGAACACTTGGCTGACTTCAATATAATGCATTATAAATCCACGCATAGAGGAGGAAATCCACCGTAGACCTCAATGCAAATCCATGTCACTGTCTCATAGATGTGTGAAAACATTGCTGTCCCATCATGTATGTGTTTTATAGCATACATAGCATCCATAGCATGCTTGTTTTCGGTACTAGATTTATCCACTACATGTGGATGACTTTTTCAAAACCCCATCCCCATGTACTGTAACTGCCTTGGACTTGTAGTACAGATGGGTAGTAAGTAGTAGGGAAAAATTGCATTTTGCAACAGAAAGTCCTAAGAACAACAAACTTGAAATATGTTGACATTATACTTTTGCTTTATGTTTGGTGTATGCACCTAAAGCATCTGTAGGCTATAAGTGTCCTTTTATCATACATTCTGGTGGTATGCAGTGGTAGACTCATAGGCTCAGATTTACTGTAGTTGTAGACATTGTAACCTTAGGTAACGTTCACACGGTGGAAAATGAAGAGAAATTCCTCTTTATTTTCTGCCACTGTATTTGGCCACGGTCTAAACGTAACCGTGGCATCGGCATTCCATTGTGGCTTTCTGCTGCTGATTAGGTCCAGATGAATGGGCCCAATCAGCAGGGAGTCTCAAGCCGCGGAATCCGCCCCCAAGTCCTCAGCAAATTCCTACGTGTGAACGTAACCTCAGACTAGAAAGTCAGAAAATGCACCAGATTTATCACAGTAGCTACAAGTGGGATTATAAATCTGGTGTATCTTTAAAGGGTACCTGAATTTTCATGAAAAGTTGAAATATATGCAGAGTCTTGCCAGGTAGTCTGTTTTATGACTGTATAAGCCTTCATACAGTGCTGGCCAAAAGTATTGGCACCCCTGCAATTCTGTCAGATAATACTCAATTTCTTCCAGAAAATGATTGCAATCGCAAATGCTTTGGTAATAATATCTTCATTTATTTTGCTTGCAATGAAAAAACACAAAAGAGAATGAAAAAAAAAGTCAAATCATTGATCATTTTACACAAAACTCCAAAAATGGGCCGGACAAAAGTATTGGCACCCTCAGCCTAATACTTGGTAGCACAACCTTTAGACAAAATAACTGCGAACAACCGCTTCCGGTAACCATCAATGAGTTTCTTACAATGCTCTGCTGGAATTTTAGACCATTCTTCTTTGGCAAATTTCTCCAGGTCCCTGAGATTTGAAGGGTGCCTTCTCCAAACTGTCATTTTGAGATCTCTCCACAGGTGTTCTATGGGATTCAGGTCTGGACTCATTGCTGGCCACTTTAGAAGTCTCCAGTGCTTTCTCTCAAACCATTTTCTAGTGCTTTTTGAAGTGTGTTTTGGGTCATTGTCCTGCTGGAAGACCCATGACATCTGAGGGAGACCCAGCTTTCTCACACTGGGCCCTACATTATGCTGCAAAATTTGTTGGTAGTCTTCAGACTTCATAATGCCATGCACACGGTCAAGCAGTCCAGTGCCAGAGGCAGCAAAGCAACCCCAAAACATCAGGGAACCTCCGCCATGTTTGACTGTAGGGACCGTGTTCTTTTCTTTGAAGGCCTCTTTTTTTTTTCCTGTAAACTCTATGTTGATGCCTTTTCCCAAAAAGCTCTACTTTTGTCTCATCTGACCAGAGAACATTTTTCCAAAAAGTTTTTGGCTTTCTCAGGTAAGTTTTGGCAAACTCCAGCCTGGCTTTTTTATGTCTCTGGGTCAGAAGTGGGGTCTTCCTGGGTATCCTACCATAGAGTCCCTTTTCATTCAGATGCCGACGGATAGTACGGGTTGACACTGTTGTACCCTCGGACTGCAGGGCAGCTAGAACTTGTTTGGATGTTAGTCGTGGTTCTTTAGCCACCATCCGCACAATCTTTCGTTGAAATCTCTCGTCAATTTTTCTTTTCCGTCCACATCTAGGGAGGTTAGCCACAGTGCCATGGTCTTTAAACTTCTTGATGACACTGCGCACGGTAGACACAGGAACATTCAGGTCTTTGGAGATGGACTTGTAGCCTTGAGATTGCTCATGCTTCCTCACAATTTTGCTTCTCAAGTCCTCAGACAGTTCTTTGGTCTTCTTTCTTTTCTCCATGCTCAATGTGGTACACACAAGGACACAGGACAGAGGTTGAGTCAACTTTAATCCATTTCAACTGGCTGCAAGTGTGATTTAGTTATTGCCACCACCTGTTATGTGCCACAGGTAAGTAACAGGTGCTGTTAATTACACAAATTAGAGAAGCATCACGTGATTTTTCAAAGGGTGCCAATACTTTTGTCCACCCCCTTTTTTATGTTTGGTGTGGAATTATATCCAATTTGGCTTTTTGACAATTCTTTTTGTGGTTTTCCATTGACGACAAATTAAATGAAGATATTATTACCAAAGCATTTGTGATTGCAATCATTTTCTGGAAGAAATTGAGTATTATCCGACAGAATTGCAGGGGTGCCAATACTTTTGGCCAGCACTGTAGGTGCTATATAAATAAACAATAATAATAATAATAATAATAATAATAATATATGTTTCCTCTACATACAACACTCTTCTTGGAAATCACTAATCTGGTTCCTTGTGGATGTGGTGGGGAGAGATTTGGAAAATTCAGATCTGCACTGTAGTTTTCGATGTGCCCTGAGCCTCTTGGGTTCAGATCTAGCCCTGTTTTTTTGATTCAGTACCTTCTTTCTTTCCTTCAGGCCTCCTGTCTGGTGAACAGCTGAATCTCTCAATTACAGTGGCTTGCAAAACTATTCATACCCCTTAAACTTTTTCACATTTTGTCCCCTTACAACCACAAGCTTTAATGTATTTTTTTTTTTTTTTAATTTAGATTTTTATTGAGAGAAAATTTTTTGTAATACATAACAGGGAAAGAAATAATACATAGGGATAATAAGGCATCAACAGTATCCATATACATATTGTTGTAGTGATAACACAATTTGGAGGGAGCAAGGGAAAAAGGGAAACAGAAATCAACATCATACCGCTCAGTAAGTTATCTAGAAAAAAGGGTTTATAATATACACATCACCACACTACTAAAGCCGTGGAGCAATAGAATATCATGTATGGAAAGAGGGGTCCGGCCTTCTGCAAAGAGGGACTCCCCCACAGCCGACATAATCAGACCAAAGGGCCCACTTCAGGCGAAAGGCAGTATACCTATGGCTTCTACATGCCAACATCTTCTCTAGTGTATAGGCCAAGTTGACATGCTGTATTAGTTCCAACAGCGTCAAACAGGGTGCATTCTTCCACTGGCGTGCTATCCTAGTTCTGGCCGCTAATATAATCTGGCCCAGAACTACTGCCATATCGCCTGGAAAAGACTCAGTATCCAGGAAGCAGAGCGCCAGGCCTGGAGATAATGGGACATTCATGCCTGCCAGACCAGACATCAACTGGAAGACGGCACTCCAGAAAGCGAGCACAGGGGGACAGTCCCACCACATATGTATAAGTGTACCTCTTGCACCACAACCTCTCCAACACAAATCTGAGCACAAAGGGTCTATGTGTGCTAGCTGAGTGGGGGTCCTGTACCACCGAAGAGATATCTTGCACGCCGTCTCCCAGTGGGCTGCGCCCCTCGATACGCGCTTAACAAACCCGAACGCTTCATACCACTCCTGGAGAGAGCTGCTTCTAGCAAGCTCAATCTCCCAGCATATCAGACAGAGAGGTTTAACCTGCTCTGAGGGGGTGGAGAGGAGTTTATAGAAAGCTGAGGAACCACCCTTAATAGGGGCCGATGTCTGCCACATCCGGAGGGCCAGTCTAGGAAACACGGGGTCTGAGACATTGTGGGGATGAAGGAAATGTCTTATCTGCAGATATTTATAGAAATCCTGCTGTGGGATTTGAAATTCCTCCATCAATGCAGTGAACGATTTCAATCGGGCCCCCCCCGAATAACTGTTCGACTCTCTGGAGGCCAGCGTCTGACCAGCGCTTCAAGCTCAGACCGGGCAGGAATGAGGCCAGGTAACGTAATGGCAGGTCCGTCAAAGGAATTAATTCTGCCACCGGGGTGAATGAGGTCAGAAAGCGCCATGCCCAGACAGATGCCTTTATACTTAGTAGGGGAATTAGAGTGTTGGAAGGGCAGAATGATTTGGGATGCAAGAGGGAAATCAATGGGAGGCTCATAGAGGACTCCTCAACCTCCAACCAATGGTATCCGGTGACTCCCCCCCCACCAGACCCTCAACTGCTCCAAAACAGTTGCAGCATAGTATCTCTTAACATCTGGGACACCTGCTCCCCCTCTAGCCCAGGGTCTAGTCATAACCCGCATGCGTATCCTTGATCTCTACCCCTCCCAAATGAAATCCGAAATTAGCTTTTGTAGTTTTGTCAGGTAGGAGTTGGGGAGGGGGATAACCACAGTGCGGAACAAATAAAGTATGATGGGGAGCACCATCATCTTCACTATGGCAATCCTACTAGCCCAGGACAACATGGGTTTAGAGTAACCGGCCAGGAGGGAGGACACTTTGGACAGCAACGGTACATAGTTTAAGGAGAAGAGATTAGAGCTTGGGGTCGTCAAGGAAATCCCCAGATACGTAATGCTATCTCCCCCCCACCTGAACGGGAATTGGGCACTCAGCTCCCTTTTTAGAGACGGGGAAATACCAATTGGGAGCAACTGGGACTTGGCCGGGTTAATCTTATAATAAGAGACTTTACTAAAGGTCTCCAAGGTATCTGTAGTAGCTCGCAAGGATGACCTAGGGTTGGCCAAGGAGAGGATCACATCATCAGCGTATAGGCCAATTTTGTGCTGATGTTGCCCAACTGAAATACCTGTGATATTAACGTTAAGTCTAATAGCCTCAGCCAACGGCTCCATCACTAATGCAAATATGATAGGAGAGAGAGGGCAGCCTTGGCGGGTCCCATTGCTGATCTGAAAGGGGTCGGACCAAAATCCCGAAGATAGAATTCGAGCGGACGGGCAGGAGTAAAGAGCCAGGGTGGCCTTTTTAAAGAAAGATCCCATGCCAAACTTATCCAGTATTCGATCTAGGTAGCCCCAGTGGACCCTGTCAAAGGCCTTTTCTGCATCGAGAGCTAATAAAAGGGATGGTCCTCTATTACGTTCTGCGCTCTGAATTAAGTTAATAAACCTGCGGGTGCCATCCGGGGCCTGTCTACCCATAACAAATCCCACCTGGTCTGGCCCGATTAGCCGGGGCAGGATACGTACCAGACGCTCCGCCAGCACCTTCGCATACAACTTAACATCCACATTCAGTAAAGAAATAGGCCTAAAATTTGCTGGACTAGTAGGGGGCTTGCCTGGTTTGGGGAGGGTAACCACAGTAGCGGCTAACATCTCCTCTGGGAATCTCTGATCCTCCGCAGCTCTCATAAACACTCCCAATAAATGGGGCGACAAAATATCCCTGTATTTTTTATAATAGATACCAGAAAAACCATCAGGACCCGGGGATTTTAATGGCTTCAAGGATGCAACAGCCTTATAGATCTCCGATAGAGATATAGGAGCAGCCAGTAACTGGCGCTGTTCCTCCGAGAGGCGGGGAAGAGAGACAGATTCTAGAAATTTATCGATGTCCGTCAGTGAGGGTTGATGTACGTCGTTATCCTCTTTTAAATTATATAGAGATTTATAGTAGGCCCTGAACTGTTCAGCTATAAGACGGGGATCTGTAATTTTGTCCCCCTGAGCATTAAAAAGACACTCAATACGTGATCTGGGTTGGGCTTGTTTGATTTTCTTTGCCAGGAAAGCACTAGCTCTGTTGTTATGGATATAGGCCTGGCACTGAAATCTCTTAAAGGCAAGGTCCTGTTGATGAGCCATCAGACCTTGCAATTGTAATTGGTATTGTCTAATCTCGTTTGAAAGAGATGGGGTAGGGCAAAGCTTATTCGCTGCCGACAGCCCAGCTATCTTTTGAAGCAAAGCATCAATATCCTTAGAGCGTTGCTTCTTGGCCCTAGAACAAGCTTGGATAATCACCCCGCGCATAAATGCCTTATGGGCGTTCCACAGGATATAGGGTTCTGAGGCTGTAGGCGCATTGAGTTCAAAAAATTCTTGTAGCGCATTGAGGAGCTGAGCACCATGAGAGGGATGATCAAGGATATATTCGTTTAGACGCCATTGGGAAGGCAGGGCTGTGGCAAACTGCTCGCGGAGGACCAGAGACACCGGGGCATGATCCGACCACGTAATCAGACCAATATGAGAGGATACAGTCTGTAACAGGCCCAATTTATCCGCCAAGAAGAAATCTATCCTAGAGTATGAGGAGGAAGGGGAAGAGAAAAAACTGTAGTCTCTCTCGCTACCATGCTGGCATCTCCACACATCATATAACCCCTGATCTAATAAGGAAGGGGTGAGTACAGGAGATTTCCTTTGAGGATTGGACGAGTCTAGAGAGTTATCTATAAGGCAATTGTAATCTCCCCCTACAATTAAGATACCAGTGGCAAATGCCCGAATTTTGGGCAAGAGAGATCTCCAGTACGAGGCCTGAAACCGATTGGGGAGGTACACTGTGACCAAAGTGTATCTCATACTATTAATAGTACAGTTAAGACCGAGATACCGGCCCTGGGGATCCGTTAATACAGACTCCATGCTAAAGGCAACTGAGTCACGGACAGCTATAAGGACTCCCTTGCGTTTGGCCGCACAGGAGGCCTTAAAAATATGAGGAAAGGAGGAGTTCGTAAATAGAGGGCTTTTCTCAACATGAAAATGAGTCTCTTGAAGCATGAGCACATCACATCTCAAACGGCGTGCCTCCTTCCATACCGAGCTTCTTTTGTAAGGGCTATTAAGCCCCTTAACATTTATAGAGGAAATTCGAACAACCATGGTAATGGCCAATAAAGGGATGTTAGACTACACAGATGGGGTGTGTGCCAGCATGGCAAGCGGTCCAGATCTGCACTAAAGATATAGTTAGGTGATGCGCACATATATGAGCTGTGTATGATAAAATAACCAAATTCTACTAAACACAGTAAACTATACAAGAATAAAGAACAAAAAACAAACATCATAGTGCCAAAATGCACCGAATAAGCTGTGGGGGGTGAGAAGTAAGATTCCTTCATCGATCAATTACAAATGTAAAAAACTTATAGAAAAAAGTGATAAGTAGTTCGCCAAGAAAAAGGCTATATAGTTAACATCCTGTAAAGGCACCTGATCTCCCTGGGTGAGGGAGAGTGAGAGTCTCGTAGATCTTTCAGGGTTCTCCAACCATATGCCAGTCCTTGGGTACCCGTGGAGGGCGAGGAGGTCCTCCAGGCCGAGGTTCAGAGTTATCAGAGGTCAGACGCCATCTACGGAGGAGAGACATTCCGTCTTCTACGGAGGGTATAGAATGAGTGACTCCGTTGCGAAAGACCAGAAGTTTGGTGGGGAAGCCCCATCGGTATCGCACGTCGTTCTCTCGGAGTATCTTTGTAACAGGTGTTAAGTTGCGTCTCGCTTGCATAGTGGCAGCAGATAAATCCGGGTACAGAGCAATTGCTGAAAACGGTGCGGGGAGAGTGGTGCATTTACGAGCCTCAGCAAGGATAGAGTCTTTGATATGGTAGAAGTGCACGCTAACAAGGGTGTCTCTAGGGGCATCCACAGGGGCTGAACTTGCCTTAGGTATACGGTGAGCCCTGTCCAGGGTAAGATCAAGCTCTGAGAGATTTGGAAGGATCTTTTTAAACATTCGTTTGACATAGGCCGGGAGATCAATGGATACAATGTCCTCTGGGATTCCCCGGATCTTAATATTGTTGCGTCTGGAGCGGTCCTCAGAGTCTGTTGCTTTGATCTTTAGCCAGCGCACTTCTGCCTCCAGTGTATTGTGAGCATCCACCAATTCGTTGTGAGCAGTGGAGAATTCCGCCATCTTCCGCTCAAGGTGATCAGTTCTCTCTCCAAGTGTGTCAATATTATGTTGTAGTTTCCCAACCAACGAGGCCACACTTTTGTTAATGCCCGATTGCAATATCACCAGCATGCCTTTCAATGTGTCACAAGTAACTGGGTCAGAGGACGCCGGAAAATCAGAGATGTCAGTGTGACCAATCAGAGAGGTATCATCGGGTGTAGGGGTCTGGGCCCGGCTATTCTTTTTACGTGCAGGACCTTCCTTGGCAGGGGATGAGGCATTGGAGACACTTGGGCCTCTTTTGTTGCCCTCCTGGACAGATTGTGAGGCAGCAAGAGAGGACATGATTGCATTATTCGTGCCCATCAGATCCTGTGGCATAACCGTGGATTTGAGTGGGGAGGGAAGTCGTGCATGAGAGTCCATTTCAGGTGAGGGCTGACGGTCTGAGGCTTGGTGTGCGAAGAATTCAGTGAGTTTCCTGGGCGCCCCAGAGGAGGAAGCCTTCTTTCTGGTCATCTCCGCAATGTCTCTGGACATTTAGGTGAGCAGATAGAAAATGACAATGTAGAGACTGAACACAGCTGTAACAGGATACGTATACCAGAGATAAATCTGTCGCTCCCAGGAGACAGTGGGATCCACTCAGGGCGTTACAGGAGCCCAAGGTAGTATACAGGAAAGTGGTGGGCCGCTGTAGGCGAACTTCTTGCTGATTTTATTTAATCATGATGAGGAGCCACATACATGCGGTCAAACAGCAAAGTCCAGCAACGCTAGTATTTACCCGCCAACTCGCCAAAACGGGAGAATATGTGGAATGTTTACTCACGGAAGAGCCGCTCTTTGTCGTTGTTGAGAGTCAGACAGAAGACTGTCGTTGATCTAGAGCAGGGATAGAGGCCCACTTCCGGCCTACACACAGTCAGGGCGGAGCAAGGATGGAGATCAACTCGAGGCCTGTCTCCGCTGACCAGCAGCAGAGG
The DNA here is from genome assembly GCA_947044405.1 of Leptodactylus fallax. Taxonomy (NCBI): domain Eukaryota; kingdom Metazoa; phylum Chordata; class Amphibia; order Anura; family Leptodactylidae; genus Leptodactylus; species Leptodactylus fallax. Next base: position 5,010,295 of record CAMRHE010000129.1, on the reverse strand, counting down.
CAGCGGTTCCCCGATTCGTGTCCGCTCCGCGGACCTAAAGTTGCGCAGGCTGCTCACCGGGCTGAGATACAGCGGGGGCTCCTCGGTAAGTTGGCAGGGAGGGGTGGGAGACATCCACCTCTGCTTGATGGACGAGCTCCAGCGTCTCAGGAACCCACCACGTAGGCCGCAAGATGGCGTCCTCCACTCTGAGCGAGCCCTCAATCCTCCTCTCCGCGTCGTTGCCGGCGCCGCCCCCTGAGCCGCCGCTATACCAGATGACCGATCCCGCAGGCTGATAACTCTGTCAGGAGCGGCAGGGTCTCCCAGGGCGTGAGGTAGTGGTTCTGCGGGCCTCCAAGATGGCAGAGCGGCAGTTCAGGCACACAAGAAGGCTCCTGTCAGCAGTGTTGCAGGCAGATCTGGTGCCCAAAGGTCCGTGGGGTCACCACCTCAGGCGTCCACAGCTCTGCCGGTATGTGAAGGTGTTCCCCGCGGGTAGCTGCAGTCTGTGGCACAGGGATAACGGGTAGGCCGCGATTCCAAAATGGAGCAGGCAGCGCTGCAGGCCTCACAGCAGAACCTCCAGGATTCTGCCCGGTCACCAAACCAGAGCCTCTAAATATGTACACTGGGGTCTGGGGGAAGACCCCTGAGGCCTCTGGAGTTTGTGGCTTCAAGGATGCGTTAGATCCGCTGTGGATTCAGGTGAGATAGGCCACAGCTCTGTAAAAGCAGGTCTTGTTGCTCTGCTGACTGGCCACACCCCCCGCTTAAATGTATTTTATTGAGATTTTAATTGATGGAACAACACCAGTAGCAGATAATTGTGAAGTGGAATGAAAATGATACATGGTTTTCAAAATTTTAATCAAAAATCTGAAATGTGTGACGTGCAAAAGTATTCAGCCCCCTGTACTCTGATACCCCTAAATAAAATCCAGTGCAATCAATTGCCTTCAGAAGTCACTTAATTAGTTAATAAAGTCCAGCTGTGTGTAATATAATACACCTGTTCTGTGAAGGCCTCAGTGGCTTGTTAGAGAACACTAGTGAACAAACAGCATCATGAAGACCAAGGAACTCACTGGACAGGTCAGAGATAAAGTTGTGGAGAAGTTTAAAGCAGGGTTAGGTTATAAAAACATATCCCACGCTTTAAACATCCCAAAGAACACTGTTCAATCCATCATCCAAAAATGGAAAAAGTACTCTACAAATATAAACCTACCAAGACATGGCCGTCCACTTAAACTGACAGATTGAGCAAGGAGAGCACTGGTCAGAGAAACAGCCAAGAGGCCCATGGTCACTCTGGAGGAGCTGCAGAAATCAGACAGCTCAGGTGGGAGAATCTGTCCACAGGACAACTATAAGTCGTGCCCTACACAAATCTGGCCTTTATGGAAAAATGGCAAGAAAGAAGAAGAAAACCATTGTTGAAAGAAATACATAAGAAGTGCCGATTTGCAGTTTGCCAAAAGCCATTTAGGGGACACAGCAAACATGTAGAAGAAGGCGCTCTGGTGAGATGAAACCAAAGTTGACCTTTTTGGCCTAAATGCAAAGCGCTATGTGTGACGGAAAAGTAACACTACTCATCACCCTGAACACACCATCCCCACTGTGAAATATGGTGGTGGCAGCATCATGCTGTGGGGAGGCTTTTCTTCAGCAGGGACAGGGAAGCTGGTCAGCGTTGATGGGAAGATGGATGAAGCTAAATACAGGGCAATCCTGGAAGAAAACCTGTTGGAGGCTGCAAAAGACTTGAGACTGTGAAGGAGATTCACCTTCCAGCAAGACAATGACCCTAAACATACAGCCAGAACTACAGTGGAATGGTTTAAATCAAAGAATATTCATGTGTTAGAATGACCCAGTCAAAGTCCAGACCTAAATCCCATTGAGCATCTGTGGCAAGACATGAAAATTGCTGTTCACAGACGCTCTCCATCCAATATGGCTGAGCTTGAGCTATTTTGCAAAGAAGAATGGGCAAAAATCTCAGTCTCTAGATGCGCAAAGCTGGTAGAGACATATCCCAAAAGACTTGCAGCTGTAATTACAGTGAAAGGTGGCTTTTACAAAACATTGATATATGGGGGCTGAATACTTTTGTACGTCACACTTTTCAGATTTTTATTTGATTAAAATTTTGAAAACCATGTATCATTTTCCTTCCACTTCACAATTGTTGGTCTATCACTTAAAATCTCAATAAAATACATTTAAGTTTGTGGTTGTAAGGTGAAAAAATGTGAAAAAGTTCAAGGGGTATGAATATTTTTGCAAGCCACTGTACTTCTTCACTTTTCTGAAAGTTTTATATTTCTGCTACATTTTAACCCATTCCTACTTTAGTATTTGTTTGATTTATGTAGCATCATATCTTTTAATATTTCTCTTTATCTCAAAAGGCTTCCTGTCTGTGTGGTACAGCACCATGCCTCCTCTGTGGATGTTGCCCATCTACAAAGAATTCAACTATAACTCGTCTGACTTTCTCGGTCTTCCTTCTACTTGGAACCTTAGTAGCCTGTATTATGATCATACCTGGAGTGGAAGATGGACTTAAAAAGGTAAATAAAACTCTGGTAGTGTAATTTGGGCACTGTGTACATAGTGGAAATACCAGATAGGATGCCTCTCAATGTTTAAAGGGGTTTTCCCACTAAAGGAATTTATCCCCTATCCATGGACACTAAACAGGTACTGAGTATAGCACACACACTTTAAAGTCTATGGGGCAGTATTGCAGTACCTAAACCCGCCACTACACTTTGTATATTGCGTGAGCAGCATGGCTCCCAGCATGTAAACATTATCAGAAGTTGCTCTGCTCTAGCACAGTTCATCTGCAGGAATCATGGGTGTTGGACCCTCCCCACAGATCTAATATTGATGGCCTCTCCTAAGGAGAGTCTATCAATATTAGAAACTGTATAACCCCTTTAACATTGGGCCATGAAAATTTAAAAATTTAATTTTTTTAAACTAAAATATTGCTTTACCCCCAAATTCTTATTCACAAGGGGTAAAAGAGGATCTGTCAAGTACAAAATGCTACATGTCATACATCAGTTGAGTCTCTCTGTGCTCCTGATCAATTTGTTGATTTTCTTTTTAAAATCCATTCACCCTTTCAAAAGCTATGACCCCTGTTAGATTATACCTCTAATTCTCCACTTGGGTGATAACCTTATTAGAAGATAAAAAGTTCCCTCCCACATAGAGAATCAGAGCTAGTTTACATATAATCTGTTAGGGGCCGTATCTTTGAATGGGTGGATGGATTTTAAGGCTGGAAAAATGTGTATGGCATAGGTACTTAACCCCTTCCCGACTTCCGCCATAATGGGCTTCTGGCAGTCCAAACACCTGATCGGGATGGGACTATCTGATACTGATGACTTATTCTGTGGGGTTAAATATACCTTCCTTTCCGGGTTTCTTTACGCTGGACCCTGTGGTTCTGGCCGGGTTCCGACTCTAGGTCAAGTTGCTTCACCCCTTTCCTCCCTCTCCTGGGTAATTACCTGTTCTTTTGGGTCTGTTTTGACTATAGTAAAGCCATGTGTACAGTAGATTTATGGATACATAAATATGAATGTGATATAAAGATGGGGAAACCACAGATGTATAAGCAGAAAATAATTCTAATACATTTACCTTACTAATTCTACACTGTTCCTCCGACCACCTGTGTCCTTTGCCCTTTGCCTCCTCCTGTTTACAAAAGCCGCATCATGGTGTCTTGTCTGGAGTGTCACACTCCTAGGGCCACAGTGGGCAATCTTTTTTAATGCATGAAGTGGAGAATTAGTAAGGTGAGTACATTACTACATTGGCTGCGTATTCAATACAGAATACAATATAAACTTATACCCTCATCCACAAGGCTGTCCATAATGCTGCACCTCCCTACATTTCCTCCCTCATCTCTGTCTATCGCCCAACCCATGCTCTCCGTTCACTCAACGACCTAAGACTAACATCCTCTATTATCAGAACCTCCCACGCTTGTATACAAGAGTTCTCCCGAGTTGCACCAATTCTCTGGAATGCTCTATCCCAGACTATCAGATTAATCCCCAATTTCCACAGCTTCAATCGCAAACTAAAGACATTATCTTTTCAGACAGGCATATCAAAATTCCTAATGTAAACCCTTCCATAGTTAGATTCCCTAAAACGTACCCTCTGTTCATGCTCCCGCATTACCTCACAGGATATGATGCCATATCAGACTAACTTTATATGTCCAGGCACCATCTGCACGTTAAAGGACATGACTGGTGACGGCTCATACAGCCTTATATATGTGTAATGACAGTAACCTTTATTACAAAATTGTCTGACCATTGTATAAGCAATGCTACCTCTGATGCCGCCCCCGCTTCCTCTTGTGTCACTCCCTCTACCTCATAGATTGTAAGCTCTTGCGAGCAGGCCCCTCAGTCCCAGTGTGTGAATTGACTATTTCTTTGTAATATATCTTTTTTGTCAGTACTTGAACCCTACAAATTGTACAGTGCTGCGGAATATGTTGGCGCTATATAAATAAAATTTATTATTAATGTGGTTTTTCTGCCATACCACATAACAGCATATCAATAGGACCTGTTGCCACAAACTGAGCAAAAACTACGTGTGAATTCAGCATTAAAGAATCTCTACTTATCCATTACAATAAACAGGGGAGGGAAGGAATATTTTTTTATATTCACTATGTGTATAGATTGGCTGGAAAGATTTTGTGTTGGGGGACTTTGATTTCCACACCATCTTGTACATTATGAAGTCATTGCCATTTCATTGCCATTTCCAGATCTTTGTCTTGGTTGTTACCAATTGTTTGATCATAGGATACTCACATAAACTGTAGTCTGAAGTACTTGGCTTATTGCCAGCTATGGAAGTAAATTACTCCTAAGAATAGAAGACTGCCACAGTCAGGGGCGTAAATACCGGGGTAGGAGTGGTAGCGGCTGCCACAGGGCCCGGGACATTAGGTCACTGCCACGTAATGACGTCAGTGCGCCCCCACGTGACCGCTGAGGCCCAATCACAGGCCTCAGCAGCAATGTCGGAAGAGGGCCTGAAGACGCTGAAGACGGCAGGATGGAGCGTGGATGCCAAGGAAAGGTGAGTATGAATGTTTGTTATTTTTAATCACCTTCCCTGGGCCTCCGATTATAATACTCTGGGGTCTGAGGAGACTCCAAAGTATAATAGCACCGAAGCGGAGGGGGGCTGTTGGAAGCTTATAATACTGTGTGGGGGCCACTGTAGAGCATATAATACTGAGTGGTGGGCACTGTGGGGAGCATATAATACTGAGTGGGGGCCACTGCAGAGCTTATAATACTGTGTGGGGGCCACTGTGGGGAGCATATACTACTGAGTGGGGGCCACTGTGGAGCATACACTACTGAGTGGGGGCCACTGTAGAGCATATAATACTGGGTGGGGGACACTGTAGAGCATAAAATACTGGGTGGGGGCCACTGTGGAGCATATAATACTGGGTGTGGCCCACTGTGGGAAGCATATAATGCTGAGTGGGGCCCACTGTGGGGGGCATATAATACTGGGTGGGGACCACTGTGGCGGGCATATAATACAAGGTGTAGGCCACTGTGTGGAGCATATTATACTGTGTGGGGCCACTGTGGGGAGCATATTATACTGTGTGTGGGGGGAGCAATGTAGAGCATATAATGCTGTATGGGGGCCACTGTGGAGCATATAATGCTGTGTGGGGGCCACTGTTAAGCAGTAACCGTAACCGGTCTGGGGGGGGGGGCCCATGTCAAATGTTCGCCTTGGGGCCCAGCCATTCCTAGTTACGCCACTGGCTACAGTATATGTATAAGTGGTGTATAGAACACTTCTGTTATATTTGTGTGTGTGTGTGTATATATATATATATATATATATATATATATATACAGTACAGACCAAAAGTTTGGACACACCTTCTCATTCCAAGAGTTTTCTGTATTTTCATGACTATAAAAATTGTAGATTCACACTGAAGGCATCAAAACTATGAATTAACACATGTGGAATTATATACTTAACAAAAAAGTGTGAAACAACTGAAAATATGTCTTATATTCTAGGTTCTTCAAAGTAGCCACCTTTTGCTTTGATTACTGCTTTGCACACTCTTGGCATTCTCTTGATGAGCTTCAAGAGGTAGTCACCTGAAATGGTTTTCACTTCACAGGTGTGCCCTGTCAGGTTTAATAAGTGGGATTTTTTGCCTTATAAATGGGGTTGGGACCATCAGTTGTGTTGTTCAGTAGTCAGGTGGATACACAGCTGATAGTCCTACTGAATGGAGTGTTAGAATTTGTATTATTGCAAGAAAAAAGCAGCTAAGTAAAGAAAAACGAGTGGCCATCATTACTTTAAGAAATGAAGGTCAGTCAGTCCGAAAAATTGGGAAAACTTTGAAAGTGTCCCCAAGTGCAGTGGCCAAAACCATCAAGTGCTACAAAGAAACTGGCTCACATGAGGACCGCCCCAGGAAAGGAAGACCAAGAGTCACCTCTGCTTCGGAGGATAAGTTCATCCGAGTCACCAGCCTCAGAAATCGCAGGTTAACAGCAGCTCAGATTAGAGACCAGGTCAATGCCACACAGAGTTCTAGCAGCAGACACATCTCTACAACAACTGTTAAGAGGAGACTGTGTGCAGCAGGCCTTCATGGTAAAATAGCTGCTAGGAAACCACTGCTAAGTACAGGCAACAAGCAGAAGAGACTTATTTGGGCTAAAGAACACAAGGAATGGACATTAGACCTGTGGAAATCTGTGCTTTGGTCTGATGAGTCCAAATTTGAGACCTGTGGTTCCAACCACCGTGTCTTTGTGCGACGCAGAAAAGGTAAACGAATGGACTCTACATGCTTGGTTCCCACCGTGAAGCATGGAGGAGGAGGTGTGATGGTGTGGGGGTGCTTTGCTGGTGACACTGTTGGGGATTTATTCAAAATTGAAGGAATACTGAACCAGCATGGTTACCACAGCATCTTGCAGAGCCATGCTATTCCATCCGGTTTGCGTTTAGTTGTACCATCATTTATTTTTCAACAGGACAATGACCCCAAACACACCTCCAGACTGTGTAAGGGCTATTTGACCAAGAAGGAGAGTGATGGGGTGCTACGCCAGATGACCTGGCCTCCACAGTCACCAGACCTGAACCCAATCGAGATGGTTTGGGGTGAGCTGGACCGCAGAGTGAAGGCAAAAGCGCCAACAAGTGCTAAGCATCTCTGGGAACTCCTTCAAGACTGTTGGAAGACCATTTCAGGTGACTACCTCTTGAAGCTCATCAAGAGAATGCCAAGAGTGTGCAAAGCAGTAATCAAAGCAAAAGGTGGCTACTTTGAAGAACCTAGAATATAAGACATATTTTCAGTTGTTTCACACTTTTTTGTTAAGTATATAATTCCACATGTGTTAATTCATAGTTTTGATGCCTTCAGTGTGAATCTACAATTTGTATAGTCATGAAAATACAGAAAACTCTTGGAATGAGAAGGTGTGTCCAAACTTTTGGTCTGTACTGTGTGTGTGTGTGTATATATATATATATATATATATAGTGAGAGCAATGATCTCTAAGTATCACTATATTCACAGCTAGATAGTGTGAATAGTGAGTTCTGTTTAATGGCTGAAAAAAGGTAGTTTAAATACATTACATAGACAAAGAATAGGTGGAATTAGTATAATTAGCATAACATGGTATAAAGTTGTAACATAGTTCTGGCACATAGCTGTTGGATAAGGCACATTAGGAGCCACATATCATTATGGCTTCTGAGGGGGGATGAGCTACTTGGATAGAGCAAAGAGGAATCTAAGATGGCTAAAGTCATGGTCCTGCAACGAATCCAAAATGGAGGATGCATAAGCTTGCATCCTCCACTGTATATTTGCACACACTATTTTATAAAGTAAAACAATATCACCCATGATATTGGTGAAAACTACTAGATTTATATGCTGTGAGAAAGTAAAGGGTGTGGTTTGGGAGAACAGGTAAGGAACGCCCCCTCTCTCTGTCCTCGTCCATAGTTGAGTACTGTCAGAGGGGGCGTTCCTTACAGCCCAGTGATGACGCTGAACTGTGAGGAACGCCTCCCCCAGTACAGTGCTATGGAGGAATACTGTCATGGAGGGCGTTCCTCACAGCACAGCTAGACTGTTAGGAACGCCCTTCTGCTAGTGAACGGTGAAATTTAGACCCCCGATATCTCCAGCCCCGGGGCACATAACGGGAAAGCCGACAGTATGCTGAATTCAGTGCTCTGTCAGCTTTCTAGCGGTATGTAAAACCGCATATATATGAGGACGTGAAAGGTCCTCTATAAAGGGTGTGTGGTAGAAGCCCACAGCAGGGTGGTCAGGTGACTGACTAAGGTCTGATATAGGTTGTGTGTCAGAACTAGGGGATGTGGCACTACACTGAGGAAACTGACCTGTGTATCTGAACCTGCATCAAGGTAACTCTGTGCCACTCATTTGAAGTAACCAGAGCGGGAGTCTGGCAGCCAGGCTCCTGTGTAGAAAGGGTCTGTTTTCTGTATTAGTTAGTTCTCAGCCAAGAAGGGTTTCTTTTGTTGTTGTTTTCTGTTCATGTCTTTGTAAAGGCAACCTGTTTATGCAACAAGTGAATAAACACCAAACTTGGGTGTGATCCAGTCTCTGTGTCCCTGTTTCCTGCACTGCTACCAAGCATCTACCTGAGTGTTTCCCCACAATGCTTATAAAAAGTGGTCTGCTAGACATAATTTCTAACTCTCCACAGTTTGCCTTAGTTATTCATACTTTATATCCATTCCCAGCTCCCATGGTTTTGCTCCTCATCCAACACCATTTCTGGCTCCGTGAACTGTGACATCATTGTTGGACACCAAGCAGTGTACCGCATGTGTTTTGCCATGGCTGCATTTTTTTTTCCTGTTTGTCATAATAATGATATGTGTAAGAAGTAGTCGGGACCCAAGAGCATACATACAGAATGGGTAAGTTGTAGCTGCACAGAAGAAAGTTTTTGTGATATTTTTTTTTTTAATATGCACGTTTTATACAGTTAAGATTTGTTCATTAGATTAAACTGTTAGCTACGACTTCAATAGATATGGGTTTAGAATCTAGTATCATATGATACTATATATAGTAAACATATAGACTTATGCACAGTGTTGGCTCTATAGTTTGGATAAAATAACGGAATAGTCATCCCTTGTAATGTATAAACACTACCATAAAAAATGCAATAGCACTCTACTTGCGCCAAAAGCATTATTGCTGTCTACAGTTTACAGCAAAACCTCTCCAAAAGACCAACTCTTTGAAAAGACCACCCCCTTACCCAGACCACATTTTTGTGACAGATTTTCAGTTTTCCATATTAACCATCCTCTTTGAGAAAATCACCCCCTTAAAAGACCACTTTTTAATATTATTTTGGGTTGGTTTCACTGTGAATAAATGAGATTCTTGGTGCACATTATGATCAAATTGTGTAAGCCCATCTGCCAGTGACAAGGCAACCTCTTTTGATGGTACCCTACACTACAAAGACTTCAATAATCTCCCTCTCGGCTTTGGCTTCCACTGAATTCAGTATTCAGAACTGTATTATGTGAGCCAATTCAGATGCAGGTGCCTTCAGCAATTGGCATCAGCTGTATGATGCAGCTGATGCCATGCTGCAATGGGTACAATCTCTAGAGAGAGTAATAAGTCAATATAGACTGCAACATCTAAGGTGTCTGTGTGTAAGCCCCCCCCCCCCCAATTGGTACCTCCACAGTGCGATCACCCATTCAAGGCCCCCTAGTCAGCCATGTACAGGGTGGACTAGAAGTATGGATACACCCAGATAAAATGGAAGTGGTTGCTGATATCACCTTACCGTTTGTGGCATATTAGTACATAGGAGGGGGGAAACATTTGAGGCCAGGTGACACCCATGGCGGCCATCTGCAAAGCAACTTTACTTTTTTCAATGGGAAGGGGGTCATGTGACACATTAAACACATGGAGAATTGCACAAGAAAAACAATATTGTGCTCATTTTTAACATAGCTTTATTCATTATTGAGTTATTGACATGTTTCTTATTGTTACATTGACATGTCACAGAGGTTAACTGATGAGGAGCGGACAGACATTGTGTTGATGTCTGTTGAATGCAGTACCCGGGTCATTGCAGCAGACTTCAATGCAAGGAACCCTACGAGACCACCCATCTCCCATGCCACAGTTAGCAAACTGTTCACATAAAAGTTTGCCTCATCACTGAACAGAACCTTCTGCGTAAACTGTGCGTCCTATTACAGTTGTTGTGTCGCCCACTCTGCAAATTCAACGCGCTGGTCCGGATCATCCTCGGTGAGATGTTGTAGCAGCTGGATCTTGTAAGGGTGCCATCTGTGTGTAGCCAGTATCCGTCAAATGGACGTTCGACTGATGCCACATTCCTGGGAAATACGTTGAATGCAACGCTGTGGGCTCTTGGTAAATGCTGCCAGGACAGCCACTGATGTTTCGTCATTGGTGACAGTTTTCATACATCTAGATTTGGGCTTATTGAACACCGAACCAGTTGCACGAAATTTGGCGAGCAGTTTGCTAACTGTGGCATGGGAGATGGGTGGTCTCGTAGGTTTTCTTGCGTTGAAGTCTGCTGCAATGACCCGGGTACTGCGTTCACTAGACATCAACACAATGTCTGTCCGCTCCTCGTTGATTAACCTCTGCGACATGTCAATGGCTGTAACAATAAGAAACGTGTCAATAACTCGATAATGAATAAAGCTACGTTGAAAATGAGCACACCAATTTTTTTTTCTTGTGCAATTCCCCATGTGTTTGATGCGTCACATGACCCCCTTCACATTGAAAAAAGTAAAGTTGAATCCAAAATGGCGGCTTTGCAGATGGCCGCCATGGGTGTCACCCGGCCTCAAATGTTTCCCCCCTCCCATGTACTAATATGCCACAAACGGTAAGGTGATATCAGCAACCACTTCCATTTTATCTGGTTGTATCCATACTTATGGCCCACCCTGTAGTTACATTCTGCAGAGGCAGTCTAAGGCTAATGCACATGATGGTATGCATCTGCGGGTTCATGGTAAAGTTGCATGCATGGCACCTGGATGATGTCTGTGTGCTGTGCTGCCTGTGCCCTTCAGACTTGCAGTGAGCTGGGCTGGGCTGCAAGAACAGGACCTGTCCTAAGTATGGCCCCCTAGCACACTGACAACGCACTAATAGGCCAATTAGGCTGAATACTATAATGCTGTGCAGAAGTATTGCAGTGTTTTATAAGTTATACAAACAGTATTCATAGTGAATTCCATAAAATTTGGTATTGCCATAAGTATACTGACCCATAGAATAAGGGCAAATGTTATTTATGCTGCACAGTGCAAAATTTATACATAAAAAAACAAAAAAAAACGCAAAAAACAGGCCCTCCTATAGCTACTTCAGAATTTTATAGTTTTTTTTGCACTCAATAATAAAAAAAAATATAAGGTGTAAATGGGATTTTTTTTTCTGCAAACTTTATTGAACTTGTATTTGATTTTTTTGATTCTGATTCTTTGATTGCTTGTATCATATGTTGCAGTATTTTTACATACTACTATTCTAAAAGGCACAAGACACAAGGGAGGTAGGGGTACCATTGCAAATTTTGCAGCGGAGGCCAGGAGCTACAAATTATGCCTCCAGTTAAAGGGGATTTCCAACTGCAGGATCATATTTAAATTTGTAGCTTAGGGTTGATTCACACTTGCGCCTGGTGTCTGTCCGCTGTGAATCCGACCTAAATATCAGAAAAAAGGATTAGGAAAGGTTTGCAAACAGTTTGTTTCCTAGTTCCTATTTTCCTAATTTTAAACCAACCGTTTGCAAACCTTTCCCAATCCTTTTCTGATATTTGGGTCGGATTCACGGCGGACGGACTCCAGGCGCAAGTGTGAACCAACCCTTAAAGCAATCCGAAGGTGTCCGATTGCAGCCTCTGCGCCACCAAGCTGTTTTTTTGGTGGCGGACACACAGTCCTGCATGTCCGACTTTGTTTCCGACCAAAAAAAGCGGCTTTGTGGCGCAGAGGCTGCAATCGGACACCTTCGGATTGCTTTAAAAACCCATCGAAGTGAATGGGTTTTAAAACAAACAGTTTGCAAACCTTTCCCAATCCTTTTTTCTGATATTTAGATCGGATTCACAGTGGACGGACACCAGGCGCAAGTGTGAACCAACCATTAAGCTAACTGAAGTGTTTTACCCTTTTTTACTCAATATATTTCTTTATCTACCTTGGTCCACAGCTAAATTGTCCTAGTCAGTGTTTACAGCTGGTTGCCTAGGTTACAGACCACCTCTCTTATCAAGCTCTAGTGGTCATCTGTTTCTGGCCAACTATATTCTCTTCTCTTTTTCTCTCTACAAATTGCTTTCAGCAGATGACCCCTGATGCAGATGAGTGAAATTGGCTTGGCTAAAATCCCTTTTGCTGTCTCAAGACTCAGTGGGTCAAAAGCAAATTGAGGATCTGTTACATCCAACAGAGGGCGCATGAGCTTCCCAGCTCCTTTTCCCATAAGACCCCTGATAAGGTCTTGATCAGTGCCTCTGTTATCTCTATATGTTAATCCAGAAATAACTGCAATGAACTAAAATACTGTTTAGTTAACCACTGGACTGCACTTTGAGTCTGTTGTAAGAAAAGTGTATTACAATTGTTTGTTGTTGTAGGCTGAAAGTACACATTGCTGTGGAAAAGATGCTGCATTTTACAGTTCCAGCAAAGTGAATAAGACTTTGTTTAGTCTTATCCACACATGGAAAAAAAAATGCTGTGAAAAACAGCCAGACATAGGACAGGTGATTATACGGTCCATTAAAAAACAGACATGTGAATAGCCCCATAGATACTTGTTTTGCAAACGGCCGTTGAAAAAAATGGTTGTTACTTGGCCGTTTTTCACAGTTGTGTGAATAAAGCCTTATTTCCATCCCATTGATTGCAACAGGGTCAGTTCCATGTTACAACTGATTCCTGTTATAGATGGTGAAGACATAGCTCCCTCAAAAACAATAAAAATAAGATATGATAATAAAAACAAACAGACTAGATTAAGAACATGTCAGGCTTCATCGGCCATGTGTTAGCCGTTGTATTAACAGCACACGACTGTTAAAGGATCTATTCCAATGGTTCGTGTGCACAATCCGATAAAAAATTGAGTTTACTCTTTCATAGGCCAAATTCTTGGATCCCTCAATAGACTTACAGTATGTCTATGAGGAATCCATCAGATCGGATTACACTTGGGTGTGCAGTACCACTTTTTTTGTAGCGGAGTGTAGGACTCTGCTGTGTGAATGTAGCCTAAATAGAATATTTATGATTTATAGAATAGTTTATGGCTTTGAAGGATATGATCCTGTTTATTTGAGACAATATAATAAATGTTGAAATGGATATTCATTTCTGTAAGTATAAAATATGGATATTACTAAATAATTGGATTTTGGGACACCAAAGGGGTTATTTTGGTGTGCTTTCCTGGCATCAGACTAATGCTGGAAAAAAATGCAGAGGTATTTTTAATGTCTTCCTTGACTAATAACCTCCAGTAAAAAGGTGTCAGTTTCTATACCAAGGAAACTCCTCAGAGGAAGGTAGAACTGAACCAGATTCGTAACTTGTAGCTCCTAGGCTACATTGCAAAATTTGTAGTGGGGCCCTCCCTACCTTGTGTCATTTAGAAACGTGGTATATTTTATGCGGCAGAGGGACCTTTGAGCCCGCTTAAGGTCCAGGACCTGGTAGCAACTGCTACCTCTCTATCCCCTAAAGGTACACCGCTGAGCTGGACGCTTATGTACTGTAATGTATATTCAACTTGTGAGGAGCTGCACAATGAATTTATTTAAATGTGAAAGTTTTTTTGTCTTTTTATTTATATTATTTTCCATTTTGTTGCATTTGTTCAGGTTTTGGTTTTTTAAGTTCCTGATTTTAGTGGGAATTACAGTTGGTGCTTTCTTTATACCAAATGGACTATTTACCACAGGTAATAAATTGTGCCATTAGCTATCAGCTTGCACTTGCTACTGTTCCTTCTTCTTTCCCTCCAGCAGCTTTCTATGCAATGTATACTACTACTCACACCTTTGACTTAGTCTGATAGCTACATGTCTGTTATCAGTTTTAGCAAATTTCTTTGGCAGCTTTCCACAAGTCTTAGCACTGATATACCCATGTATTATGTTCTTCAATGTGATCCCATACAGTATGGTATTATTTTGGCATGGTTGGTGGTTTCCTGTTCTTCTTGGTCCAGCTTATCCTCATTATTGACCTTGCTCACTCCTGGAGTCAGGCCTGGCTTCTGAAAGCTGAAGATGGGAACACCAAATGCTGGTATGCTGGTAAGTCTGAAAACATATAAACACTTCTATTTTTTGGCCTTTGATTATAGAATAATCTACTTTTTTGTGTTTTAGCTCTCCTCATCTGCACTTTGCTGCTTTATGCTGCCTCGATTGCTGCTATTGTGGTGCTATATATATACTACACCAAACCGGATGGCTGTGTCCATAACAAAGTGTTCATCAGTTTGAACCTCATATTTTGTATTATAGTTTCTATTGTATCAATCCTTCCTAAAGTCCAGGTAAGATGAACATAGTAACTGGAATCATGGCATAGTAATTGAACTAAAATCTAAGATGTGTACTGAAACATATAAAAAATTCCTTGATTTAAGAACATGACACATACCTATATTTCCCCAAAAATAAGACAGGGTCTTATATTATTTTTTTGCTCTAAAAGATGGGTTAGGGCTTATTTTCAGGGGATATCATTTTTTTTTTCTTTTTCATGAATAACAATCCACATACCAGACTCCCCTAGACCCAAAACAATTAAAGTTAGCAAGTGGATGGTCTCTCACACACAGATTTGCGTCACTCCTGTCAAAGGCATGTCACTCTCAGATACCTTGCCTTTGCCGTAGCGTTCCACTCCAGTCAAGTGTAGTGGTTGGCTATCCAGGTGACTGGAAGCAGCTACCATGCTTGGGCTAGTGAGTAGAGTGATGCCAGCGGTACTACTCAATCTGTGTGTGAAAGCCCAGCACTACTGGTAGTCAACCCTTATTGTTTTGAACAACTATCTCACTAGTGCCATCTTTTACAGATAGCTCCCTTAAGGTCAATGTCCGATTCTTTTGTGGGTGCAATTCTTTTGGGGGTGTTTGTTTTCCTTGACGAAGGGTCTACTGTATCTGTTCTGCTGTATTCTAAATACTTTTTATGTATAGCCGCCTGGTCACTTTTTAATGAACTGTAACTAGGGCTTATTTTTGAAGTAGGGCTTATTCATGCTAGGGCTTATTTTCGGGGTAGGTCTTATTCGCATAATATTCGTGGGTTATATATTGGGGAAATCAGAAGAAGGAAAACAAAGATTTCAGAACTTACATAGGAAGTGCACAAGAGAGTATGGGACACTGAGAGGGCATATATAGAAGCCCCATCTAATTCTACTAAACATAATTGGGAGGAGACCCAGACAATGTATAGGGACCATCTACTAGAGAAGGCCACACAAATGTTTTTTTCTTTTTACCAAACAGAAATAATTTGAAGAGAGTGAAAACACAGGGCAATTGCCTATCCACTATTGTAAAGTCTCAGGGGGGTCCTTCTCATAGTGTCAGGTTGGAGGCAGCCAATGGGGAGCTACTCAGAGAGAGTACCAATATATTGAACTCTTTATGCACTTAAATGGGTATTCCCATTAACATAATCATATGTATATTTGTAGATAATTAAAAGTTAAGCATTTTTGCAAATATAAGTAGTTAAAAATTCTGCAGAGTTTTAAAGATTTTCTCTAACTTTCTTTGTGGTGAGAGTCTGTTGTCTTGATTGGTTGCCAATGGATACGACCACAAATGCAGAAATTTTTTATGGTCTGGGACTTGTCAGGAACCCAGCCAGGATTTTCTTATTGTAGCTGGGTTATCAGGCAGGGACACTACATGTATCAGAAGATATCCCAGCCACAATAAGGAGATCATGGCTGATTTTCTGACTTTAGAAAGGTCCTGCATTCATGGTTGTATCCACTGGATGAAGACAACTTGTAACCACAAGATATTTAGAGAAAAATCTTTAAAATTCTGCAAAATGTTTAATTACTTATTTTTGCAAAAATGTTTAACGTTTAATTATTTACAAATTTAAAAATAGTTATGTTCGTGGGAATACTCCTTTAATACCTGGGAGTGTACTCCCCTAAGACATGTGTGGGGGCATGAAAGATAGATGAGTGGGGGGGCGTGGCCTGGACGCGCATGGAGTAGCACGCGCGCAGGTCCTTCTCCGCTCCTCCGCTCGCTACTGAGACCCGTGGACCCCTCAGCAGGCGCAGTATGGGCAAGCGCTTACCGAGGAAGGTGGCCCCCGGGCACCCCAGCGCCCGTGGAGAGGTCTGGGGGGGCCACCCTGGACGCCTTTCTGGCCCAGCGGCCTTCTCTACCGGGCCAGGCTGCTGCAGGGCGGCCATCTTGGATTTCCTCCGCTCTCCAGGCACAGGGGTCGCAGCGCAGCTTCTCTCCTCCCGCGCTCCCCCTGTCAGCCAGCGGAGCGCCGCTTCAACAGAGATCCCTGTCGGCGCCTGGGCAACCCAGAGTTTCCCCAGCATGAGTACTCCCACAGTCTCCTCACCCTGGGATGTCCCAGCAACTACATTCTGCTTCACCAGCACTCCTGGCAGAGCGGCATGAGAGGACCCCGGATGTTTCCAGCTTCTCAAGGAGTTCTGAGGTCAGTGGCTCTGCTCCCTCCTACACCGCTGATGAGTTGCAGCCTGTGGCCACAGAGCTGGTCTCTGTGGCCCCCCATCTACTATCTTCCCCCATCGCCCCTCCCCTCCATAGCTCAGGGGGGGATGGCGCGGTGGAAGGCGCTGGCGTAGGGGCTCCTCCGCCCCACACTCCCAAGGATTATGGCTACCCCCCTCCAGTCCTGTACCCCCAGAGCTGCATTCCAGGCCCATCTTCAGCACCATCATCCATGGCGGACCTTCTTCCTCAACTTACTACTAAACAAGACCTTAAAAGTATGGTTGCGGAAATCACAGCATCCTTCCGATCTGAAATTGCTACCCTCCGCACTGATTTACACTCCATTGCTAACCGAATGGACACGCTGGAGAATGACCATGACACTACCAGGGACTATGTTGCCTCACTGCGTGATACTACCACTGAACAGGGTTCAGCTATACGGGACATGCAACGCCACTTGGAGGATCTTGACAACAGGGGCCGGCGCAACAATATACGCATCAAGGGACTCCCAGAGGCTGACCAATCTGAGGATCTGCCTGTTCTGCTGGAGGCTGTCTTCAACACTATACTGCAGGAGCCCCTGTCCCACAAAATTAAGTTTGATAGGGCACATCGAGCCCTTCGACCCAGAGGATCTTCCGCCACACCCCGTGATGTCATCTGCTGCCTCCACGACTTCACCCTTAAAGAGGCTATAATGAGCAAAGTGCGCAAACTCAAAGACTTCAAGTTTCAGGGAGCTCCACTACAATTCTATCAGGATCTGTCGCTAATCACCCTCCAGAAACGCCGCCATCTCCGACCCCTCCTCCAGATTCTTCAGGAGCACCAAATTCCTTACCGGTGGGGATTTCCGTTTGCTCTCATTGCTCGTAGGGATGGTCGCTCCGCTACGCTTCGCTCCTTTGCGGATTTGCCTCTCTTCTGTGACCTATTGGATGTTCCCCTGCCGGATTTAACAGACTGGGAGCTATTCTCTCCACCCCCTCCCCCACCACCGGTTTGGCAACGATTGGAGCCCAGACGACGTCATGCATCCTCCGCGGTGGTGACCACTCGGAGGCCCCGGCTGGAGACTGATCCCTGAGGAGGCTGCCCCCCCTTGAGACGTTCTCCCTTTTCTCGGTGGTGCTTTGGAATCTGCATGCCTTAATGTTATGTTTGCTTCTCTTTTTTCTTTTTTTAGGTCTACGGGTCTCATCTATTATGCTTATTATTGGATTGTTTTAGCGGAGTGGGGGCGGGGTGGGGTTCCGGTGACTCCCCTTCCTTCCTTCTTTTTACTGGTGGTTGGGGATCCACCGCCTCCCCTCCGACCTCCTGTCCACGCTCTCCCCCCTAAGGGGATACTTGGACTGTGCGGCCATTGATCCTGATTGGACCTCTGGCTGCCCTCATTGGTCCCCAGGCGAGTGACTTAGCCTCGCCCACAAAGTATTGTTTAACTGTTTTTATTTTTACTTTGTCATTTATGATGTCTTTTGCCTCCCTCCCTCCCTCTCTTTCCCCCCCCCTCCCTGATCTAGAGACCCTGCCTTGACTTTGGGTTCCTGTTTGTGGATTGCCCTTTTGCCTCTCCGAGGGAAACTTGCCAGCGTCATGTGAGATGGGTGAGCTTATTGCAATCCGCCACTGTCCTCCAATCCTGGGTCCCAATGGTTAGGTGCGTGACAATTAATGTCAAGGGCCTGGGTTCCAACATTAAAAGGCGCCATGTCCTTAGAGAACTCCGCTCCTTACGAGCGGATGTGGCGTTTCTTTGACCGCGCTGGTACTTTTGCCTTCGCTAAGCATTATTTTCCCGTAGCTTTTTCAGCCTTCCACAATCGACGCAGAGCTGGGGTGGCTATCCTTCTTTCTCGATCCTGCCCAATTACAGTGACGACTTCCCACATAGACCCAGGTGGCCGGTTTGTTATCTTGGAGGGGCTCCTTTATGGTGCCCCGATTGTTTTATGCAATGTCTATGCCCCCAATTCAGCACAGATCCCGTTCTTGCGCCGGGTATTCTCCCGTCTGCGCGCTCTCCCACCATCAGCTTGGCTGGTGGGGGGGAGACTTTAACATGGTCTTCTCTGAACGGGCGGATCGTCTGGCGTTACCCCAGGGCCCAACCCCCCATAGGTTGGCCCAACTTGCAAGGGAGTTCCGCAGGCTGATCCGCGCCCACTCTTTGTATGACCTTTGGCGAGTGGACAATCCTACAGCGCGCTCCTACACCTTCTTTTCTCACCCTCATAACACTCACACCCGCATTGACTACTTCTTTGGAAATGCTCCCGCTCTTCGTTTGCTTAGGGACACGAACATTGGCCCTCTCACCTGGTCTGATCATGCCCCAGTCGTGGTTACCTTATCTACGACTCCAGTGCCTACTCGCCAATGTCATTGGCGTCTTAACGAAACACTGCTCAATTCGCCGACCTCCCTCGAGACCCTGCGCACACACTTGATAGATTATTTTAGGAACAACTTAGGCTCGGTAGACTCTCTTGCCATTCTCTGGGAAGCCCATAAGGCGGTCATGAGAGGATGCTGTATCGCATTGGCTTCTAGGCTTAAAAGGGACAGACAGGCCCAGGAACAGCTCCTCCAAGCCCGTATTCGGTCCCTTACGACGACTTTGGCAGCGCATCCATCCCTGGGGGTTCTTCGCCGTTTGGTCCTGGCCCGGGCGGACCTCCGTGATTTGGAGACCCGCCATGTGGAACGACTTCTCCTTTATACCCGTCAGCGGTTTTTTGAACGAGGTAATAAATCTCATACCCTCCTGGCAGGAACCCTCAGGGATCATCGGGCCTCTTCCACACCACACTCTGTCCGTGACCCCGCGGGTACTCTTCAACATCACCCTGATGCTGTGGCGCTGGCGTTCCACTCTTACTACTCTAAGCTGTATGACTTACCCCCCCCCACGAGCACTACTCCCTGGGGATGACTCAACACTACTGGAAGACTATTTAAAGGATTGTTGTCTCCCACGCCTTCCTCCTGAGGCCCTAACCTCCCTGAGCACCCCCATCACCAGGGAGGAACTAGAAGGGGTCCTGAGGGACCTCCCAAATGGGAAAGCCCCAGGCCCAGATGGGTTCACTTACAATTATTATAAGGTTTTCCAGGGTGAACTCTCTGCTCATCTATTGTCCCTCTTCAATTCCTTCCTTTCAGGTTCCCCTATACCCCCGACTATGCTCTCTTCACTACTCACATTGGTCCCTAAACCGGGTAAGGACTTGCAGGATTGTGCTAACTACCGACCGATTGCTTTGCTGAACACGGACCTGAAACTTTTCACCAAACTCTTAGCCAATAGACTGAATGCTTGGCTCCCTCTGCTTGTCCATAAGGACCAGGTGGGATTCATCCCCTGTCGTCAGGGTGGTGACAACACCAGGAGGACTGTGGATTTGGTGGAGGTGGCCAATCATTATTCTACCCCGGCCCTTCTCTTGAGCCTGGACGCTGAAAAGGCTTTTGACCGCATAAATTGGTCGTTTATGCATACTACGCTTAAGGCGTTCGGGCTTACGGGACCGTTTCTCACAGCTATCCAGGCCCTTTACTCCTTACCCTCAGCAGCAATTAAGCTTCCCCATGCATCTTCGCCCTTCTTCCCTATTCGAAATGGCACTAGGCAGGGTTGCCCCCTGTCACCCATCATATTTGCCCTCTGCATTGAACCGCTAGCGGCCAAGATTAGGCGAGACCCTAATATCAAGGGCATCATGGTCCAAGATAAGGAATTTAAGATATCTCTCTTTGCGGACGATGTACTCCTCACTCTCACCTCCCCTCATACTACCCTTCCAAACTTGCTGCGCTCGCTAGAGACCTATGGTGATCTCTCAGGGTATAAGGTGAACCCCGCGAAGACTGAGGCACTCCCACTTAACATCCCACGGGACCTTCTCCTTCTCCTCCGCAGTAATTACGATTTCCAGTGGCGGGAGTCCTCTATCCGCTACCTGGGAGTCCATATATCCACCTCCTATGCGACCCTCTACTCGGCAAACTACCCGCGGTTGTTTTGTGAGCTAAGAGCCCTATTGGACAAATGGCAACCCTTGCCTATCTCCCTTTTGGGGAGAATTGCTGCGGTCAAGATGACTCTCCTCCCGAAGCTACTGTATTTTTTCGAGACGCTCCCAGTCGCGATACCTCGGGGAGAATTACGGAACCTACAGAAAGCTATCTTCCAGTTTATCTGGAAAGCAAAACGACACCGAATACCTAGATCTGTTATGCTGGCGGATAGGGGGTCTGGGGGTATGGCTGTCCCACATCTGTTACATTATTACTGGGCGGCCCACTTACGCCATATCCCATTCTGGGCGGCTATGCCAGCATACACCAGATGGGTGCAGATAGAGAAGCTATGGCTGGCACCCATGCATCCTAACACGCTTCTGTGGGTCAGCTCCCCCCCCACCCCCACTGCCTCGTACCTGTTGGGCCCCATTCGGTTTACTAGATCTATCTGGTCTACCTGTTGTGCTAGATTCTCCCTGATGTCCCCGCGCTCATCTATGGTCTCCATACTATACAACCCCCTTCTCCCAGAGAGCCTGACTTCTGCCATGACTAAAGTGTGGTCTGAAGCTGGCCTTTACCGGATTGCTGACATGGTTGACCCTGGAACCTTGGAACTCAGGTCCTTTGCTTATCTTACAGCTAATCAAAACCTGCCAAGTACTGAATGGTTCCATTACTTGCAGGTGGTTCACTTTGTCCGCTCCCTCCATGGGTCTCTTAAGGTGTCACTCCCCATCGCTTTTGAAAAGATTTGCCGTGCAGGCACGTCCACTAGGGGCTTTATATCCTCTATTTACCAACTTCTTAACTCACAAACTACAGGCTCTCCTGTTAATCATCACTATATGCTTAAATGGGAGGAGGCGGTGGGTAAACCCATCTCCCAGGAACAGTGGCGGATTGTATGGTCTCGGGCCCAGAAATCATCTCAGTGCATTACGTTTAGGGAAACGCAGTATAAGCTGTTGATGCATTGGTATCATACTCCGGCTCTCCTTCATACTTTAAACCCATTAGTTCCCCCATGGTGCTGGCGCTGTGGAGCTGCGGTGGGTACCCTGCACCATATCTTTTGGACGTGCCCTCTCATCCTCGGTTTTTGGAGGGGGGTCAGGACTCTGACGACTGCTCTCTTTTTGCAAGAGGTTCCTCTTGACCCTCTTCTTTATCTCCTGAACCTTCCCCCCAGACACCTGAGCAATAAGTCATCCAGGCTTTTCTTGCATCTTTGTACTGCAGCTAAAACTCTCATAGCTAGAAACTGGAAAAAGGTGAGTCCCCCATCTAGTCTTGAGCTTGTGGCTAGAATGAAGGATGTGAGGAGTCTTGAATACCTGACTGCTGGCCTACATAATTCACGGGAAGCCTTTGGGGCTATTTGGGCACCCTGGGACATGTATTGTACATTACAGGGTCTCTGATCTCTAGTCCTCTCCTTCCCTCCCCCCCCTTCCCTTTGGTCCTACCCTTGTCTTCTTAACCCCTCCATTCCCCCTCCCTTGTTCACTGCTTAATTTAAATGCATATTGCTTAAGGGGGAGGAGGCAGATAGCCTCTATTTACCTCAATGCTTCCTGTTTGTTTGATTATTATTGTTTTTTTGTTTTTTCTTTATTCCTTGTTAATGAAAAATTTTTCAATAAAATTACAGTTATATAAAAAAAGAAAGATAGATGAGTGCCTGGGCAGAGTTACTCTGCCTCGATTATCCCCTGAGGTCAGAGAGGCTCTAGATAAACTGGAGACTGCATTGCAGACAGTACAAAATGAGAAGGCCCTGGGGGCAGATGGTCTCCTGGGGAATTCTATAAAATGTATGGTGAGGAGTTGTTCCCCCGTTTTCAACTATCCAAGAGGCAGTGGAGAGTGGTTGTTTACCTCAATCTATGAGGGAAGCCATTGTGGTCTTGTTGTTGAAATCAGGGAGGGATCCAGTTAGACCAGATATCGCTGCTCCAGACTGACATTAAACTATTTGCTAAAGTTCTAGCTACCAGGTTAATGGGAGGTGATACATGAGGTACATGAGGACCAAACGGGCTTTATGCCTAACTCCTATACGGCAGTTAATTTATGGCCCCCTGACCCCCCTTCTATTTGCCTTGGCCATCGAGCCTTTGGCCTGTATGATATGCTCTACTCCAACATTGTGGGATTTAGATGAGGGGTCCTGGAGGAGCGAGTGTTCTTCTATGCGGATGACATGTTGTTATATTTAGGTGACGTAGGATCTTCCATCTCCCCGGTTAGGCCTCTCATATCTGACTTTGGTAACTGGTCTGGCCTACTCGTCAATTGGGATAAATCTGTTCTCTTGCCAGTAGATCCTGTACCCCCGACATTACTGCTTGCCCATATGCAAATACAGGTGGCAGATAACTTTAAATATCTTGGGATTTGTCCCGTAACTTAGATCCATTACTACTTAAATTTAGGCATAAAGTAGACATATGGTGTCGCCTTCCGTTGTCTGTCATTGGTAGGAGTAACTTTATATAAATGATATTGATGCCACAGTTGCTATATATTTTACACAATTCACCAATATGGATCCCAGTGTCTTACTTTAGTAAGTTTCATAGCTTGCTTTGAGAATTGATATGGCGAAAAAAATGCACCAGGATCAAATTAGAGACACTCCAACTTGCTAAGGATAGTAAGGGATTGGTTATTCCCAGTGTGTGGGTCTACTATATGTCTTCTCAGTTACAACAGTTCCATGGTTGGGGTCAGAGGGAGTTGTATTTTAGAGGCTGCATATGCACGTTATATACACAGTAACACCCCTACCTTAGCATAACTCTAAAGACAGGGAGCAGGGAAAGGCCCTTCTAGGAGTTCATGGCTGTACAGGCTATATGCCAATAAACTCTAAGCTAGTAGAGTTTTATAAACTGAGGGTTTTGAGGGATGGGAGGACCAAAGTGTCTATCTTGTAGCACAGCTATTACAGAAAGGAGTGTTCAAAAGTTTTGAGCAGCTCCAAACAGAATTCTACCTGCTCCACAGATTCTTCTATAAGTATCACAGCTCATGCTTATATGGCACAGCACAGTCTGCCTGATTTGTCCATAAACACTAACTCCTCTATTGATACGACCAAAGTCCTTATATCCTCAGTTTATCAACAAATGCCAATTTGGAAACTTTTCCAAACACTTCACATTTGAAGTGGATGGAAGATAAAGGTTATATTACAGAAGAGCAGTGGCAGGAAATTCTGGAATTGTCCCCTTGGCTCTCTGTGTCAAACTTATCACACTTATACCTGCTCCATAGACTCTATAAGACTCCTAGTCGGTTTCACAGGACAGTAGTAAGTTGTTGTCCTAGGTGTGGCCAAGATAATGCCCATTTATTACATATGTTGCGGGAAAGTACTAGTATAGGACCATTTTGGAATAAAGTATTCGCACTCATTCAAAAGGTATATCACATTCCAATTCAGGAAGATCCTATGACGTGCCTTTTGGGTCTGTTGGGAGACGGGATGGACATGGAATCTCCTGAAGCTATGGGTATTTCCAGGATTCTATACCAGGCCAGAGAGCTATTGGCTTTCCTCTGACTGCACCCCCTTCCGCCCAGACTTAGGGAAATGAAAACTAAAATGAATGTGATCATTAGGGTGGAACCGGGGTGTATATTAAGAGAAAAGTCCGTCAGAAATATGAGAAAGTATGGGGAGCCTGGTTGGACACCCCAGGGCTTCCCACAAGTCTCCAAGACAGTGTCTTCCGGGGGAAGGAATTGCACCATTGTTGAATAGGCTGTGAGGCTTCCTAACCAGTATTCTCTATGGAGTTCCTGTATTTTAGGTACTATGTCACAGGCGCTCTGATATTGAAGTTACTTACGTGTGACCTCGGAATGTAGGATGTCAAAACAATGTATTGCTGTCGCATCAATGTTGGGGGGTGAAGGGTGTTCCGGGGGGGAGGGTTATTGTAGTGTTATGTTTTTGTACTTGATTTTTGTAGCATTTTGATACACAGAATGTTATTAATATATTAATCAAGCTGTATACGGCTTCTTTCAGACTGTATTTCTATGTGTGTAAAAAGGATTTTCATTTTGCTCTGGGGACTTTGCAAGACAGAATCATCCTGAAAATAGGTTATGGTGCTTCTTTCTTTTCCTCTAGCTGAAAAATCAGCTAGAGGAAAAAATCTGCTACTGACTCCCTTTGAAATGAAGGGGAAAGTTGGGAGACGTTTTTGAGTCTGATTCTGCCTCAAAATCCACCTGCAAAAAACTCGGTGTGAACATATTCTTATGGGACAGTGTTCTTGCACTGAAATCTACATCAGCCCCTTTTTCGGAAAGTGGTAAGGGTGCAGGAGAAGAGAAAACGTTTTTTGAAGGAGTTTTCCATGCCTTGTACACAAGAAAACCATATTTCAAAATTCTGTTTTTATAAGGATTGCAATATTTAAAAGATTGCACTTTTATGTCTGAAAAATTGGCTTTTTTACGGTTCCTTTTTTTTTCCCCAGGAGGTTCATCCACACTCTGGATTGCTACAGGCATCTGTTATTACTTTGTACACCATATTTGTGACCTGGTCTGCTATGGCAAATGTTCCTGGTAAGTACTTTTTTGACCCACTGTACAGTATTGTTGTGCAAAAATATTACAGTATTAATGTTTTCTGTATATAATTCTCTGGCATAATTTTGAATACATTTAGGCAACTAGAATAAAATATGTCACTTGATTGAACTATATCACACCTGGCATGTGCTAAATTTTTTTTTTTTTTATCCATTAGAGTGAATGGGAACAGGCGGAGGGGCAACTGACTTTACTAATGGTAGTGTGAACCCAGGCTTAATGCTTTGTGAATCCTGTCCATGTCTACACAGCCTATTATTTGTACTCTATTGGCTAGCATGAATACAATATATAAACAGCGGGTGGGATTTATCAAGACCAGTGTTTAGTAGGCAGTCTTGTTAACCCCTGCACTGCTGGAGGAATCGCCTCATTTTGGGTAAATTCACACAGTCTCTTGCAGGTGGATTTTTGAGGCAGGATCCAGCTTAAAAAATGCCTCCCAACTCTCCTGTTCATTTCAATGGGAGTCATGCTAATTTTTTTTCCTGTGGCTGATTTTTTTCAGCTAGAGGGGAAAAAAAAAAGTCATGATCCATCTTCAGGTGGATTCCGCCTAGCAAATTGAAATGAATGGAGTAATCATTTAGAATAAATTTAGGGAACTAGTATAAAATGTGCCACTTGATTGAACTGTATCACCCCTGGCATGTGCAAGTGGCTGCACCTTATATTTCTGTTATGAAAATCATAAAGCTGACCTTACACTTTAAATGTATATTGGCTGAACAGATACAGTGGGGAAAAAAAGTATATAGTCAGCCACCAATTGTGCAAGTTTTCCCACTTAAAAAGATGAGGCCGGTCTGTAATTGACATCATAGGTAGACCTCAACTATGAGAGACAAAATAAGAAAACAAATCCAGAAAATTACATTGTCTGATTTTTTAAGAATTTATTTGCAAATTATGGTGGAAAATAAGTATTTGGTCAATAACAAAAGTTCATCTCAATACTTTGTTATATATCCTTTGTTAGCAATGACAGAGGTCAAACGTTTTCTGTAAGTCTTCACAAGGTTGGCACACACTGTTGCTGGTATGTTGGCCCATTCCTCCATGCAGATCTCCTCTAGAGCAGTGATGTTTTGGGGCTGTCGCTGGGCAACACGAACTTTCAACTCCCTCCAAAGGTTTTCTATGGGATTGAGATCTGGAGACGGGCTAGGCCACTCCAGGACCTTGAAATGCTTCTTACGAACTCCTTCGTTGCCCTGGCGGTGTGCTTGGGATCATTGTCATGCTGAAAGCGGAAAACCCAGCCACATTTCATCTTCAATGCCTTTGCTGATGGAAGGAGGTTTGCACTCAAAATCTCACGATACATGGCCCCATTCATTCTTTCATGTACACAGATCTGTCGTCCTGGTCCCTTTGAAGAGAAACAGCCCCAAAGCATGATGTTGCCACCCCCATGCTTCACAGTAGGTATGGTGTTCTTTGGATGCAACTCAGCATTCACTCTCCTCCAAACACGACAAGTTGTGTTTCTACCAAACAGTTCTACTTTGGTTTCATCTGACCATATGACATTCTCCCAATACTCTTCTGGAACATCCAAATGCTCTCTAGCAAACTTCAGACGGGCCCGGATATGTACTGGCTTAAGCAGGGGGACACGTCTGGCACTGCAGGATCTGAGTCCCTGGTGGTGTAGTGTGTTACTGACGGTAGCCTTTGTTATGTTAGTCCCAGCTTTCTGCAGGTCATTCACTAGGTTCCACTGTGTGGTTCTGGGATTTTTACCCACCGTTCTTGTGATCATTTTGACCCCACGGGGTGAGATCTTGCGTGGAGCCCCTGATCGAGGAAGATTATCAGTGGTCTTGTATGTCTTCCATTTTCTAATTATTGCTCCCACAGTTGATTTCTTCACACCAAGCTGTTTGCCTATTGCAGATTCAGTCTTCCCAGCCTGGTGCAGGTCTACAATTTTGTTTCTGGTGTCCTTCCACAGATCTTTGGTCTTCACCATAGTGGAGTTTGGAGTGTGACTGTTTGAGGTTGTGGACAGGTGTCTTTTATACTGATAATGTCAAACAGGCGCCATTACTACAGGTAATGAGTGGAGGACAGAGGAGCCTCTTAAAGAAGAAGTTACAGGTCTGTGAGAGCCAGAAATCTTGCTTGTTTGTAGGTGACCAAATACTTATTTTCCACCATAATTTGCAAATAAATTCTTAAAAAATCAGACAATGTGATTTTCTGGATTTGTTTTCTCATTTTGTCTCTCATAGTTGAGGTCTACCTATGATGTCAATTACAGGCCGGCCTCTTCTTTTTAAGTGGGAGAACTTGCACAATTGGTGGCTGACTAAATACTTTTTTTCCCCCACTGTATAAGGAACAGAGAAGGGTCAAGCATGTTGACTTTCAGCATGCTCAATCATTTTTTCTCCGCTAGATACCTGTGGCTCCAACTTTCTCCACGTTCAGAATATGAACTCTTGGACAGAATTTATGCTTAACATTTGGACTTTGCTTTCACTATCTCAGACAGATATTGTAATCCCACATTGCTGCCTATTGTGAACAATGGGACTATTACATCGTCGTCATCATCTGGTGTGGTTCAGTGGTGGGATGCGCCAAGCATTGTTGGACTTGTGATCTTCATCTTGTGTACTCTGTTCATTAGGTGAGTTGCAGAAGAACAGTGTTGGTTCAGTCTCACTAGATGTTTTATTATTATTTATTTATTATTTATACTGGGCAATGATCATTCATTCAGATTTGCATAGTTGTGATACAATGGACAGTTTATTGGGAATAAAGATGAATGCTCTTAGCCAAACCCCCAACACCACATATTTCAGTTTCTTGTGAGATGAGTTTTGCTTTTGATTTGGCATCTTTTAACTTGTACTTGTTCTCTTATTTTTATAGCATCCGCAATTCCAACAACCAGCAAGTTAATAAACTAATGCAAACTGAGGAGAGCAGCGGAGATGGAGCAGTCCATGTTACTGAAGATGGGATACATCAAGCATATGACAATGAAGAAGATGCAGTGTGTTACAGTTACAGCTTTTTCCATTTCTGCCTTCTGCTTGCATCTCTTTACATCATGATGACTCTCACAAATTGGTATCTGTAAGTATAGACACTCATCAGAATGATTTGCAAATCTTTATTAGAGTGTATAATCACACACAACAGACTTGTTTAAAATTATTTTTTTTTTTCAATTTTCTACACCTATGGGGTTTGCAGAAATCTGTGCAATTGCTGCAGAAGCAACCCCATTCATTGTATGGATACATTTCCAGTTGCAAAGGTTATTAGATTAAAGGACATCAGGAAGACCAGGCAAGGAGCTGCGTTAATACAGATGGAAGGGGATCTAAGAAAAAGAAGTCCACTGTTTCTATTCATGCAAACAAAATTTCCAAGTTGGGTGATGATGTGAGGATATCAGTGTCAAATGGCAGGCCTAGTGGGTACTGTTGTCCCTAACAGCCAGGAGGACAGTCCAGCTTGTAGTGGGAAGTGGATAGTAGTGTAGGTAGGCCAAGGCATTTAGTGGTTATAGGGGATGCTATAATCAGGAATACGGATAGAAAAATTTGTCGAAACAAAGAAAAAAATCCTGCAGCTCACCCAAGGATGTTTAGGTCGAATAAATCCAATTGAAGTTGATGCATGGAATAAAGATTCCTTGGACTCCGAGGAATAATTAATGATGATCACAAAAAATAAAAAATTCCAGCATCCAACAAAGGAAATTAAGCTAAAATGTAATTTTTAATCTATGAAGATAAAAAACACTAAAAATTTCAAGGATCCATGACCAGATACAAGAGCTTACGCATTTCAGGGCATAATGCCCCTTATCGTCTTAGATTAAAAGTTAAATTTTAGCTTAATATCCTTTGTTGGATGCTAGAATAATTTGTCGCTTCAACTGAACAGTTTGCTGTCTCCCTGGTGCCAGGGTTCGGCATGTGGTGGAATGGGTGGACAAATTGTTGGGTCGGGCTGGGCAAGACCCAGTTGTCATGATCCATGTGGGTATCAATGACAGAAGAAATGGTAGGTGGAGGCTCCTTAAGAATAATTTTAGAGAACTAGGCTCCAAGCTGTAGGGAAGGACCTCCAAGGTTTTATTATCTGGAATACTGCCTATGCGATACGCTACACAGGAAAGGCAATGGGAGCTTAGGGATTTAAATGCCTGGTTCATATCTTGGTGCAGGAAAGAAGGGTTTTGGTTCCTAGAGCACTGGGCTGACTTTGCACTGGGGTCCAAGCTGTTTTCCACAGATAACTTCCACCTGAATGGAAGGGGGGTGGAGACAAGCAGATATAGGAGTAGATAGGTCAGAGAGGGGACAGGCTACCGTGGTGGCTGGAGAAGTGGATTGTGGTGGAGTAATTAGAATAGTTGATAGAGAGATCAATTTATTACAACCGAACAGTATAGACAAATCTGCCCAGAAAACTTCAAGAACGCACCTTTCCGGTAATGAATGTGATTCATTCATGGATGACAATTTAAATTGTATGTTCACAAATGCCAGAAGCCTAGCGAGCAAACTGGGGGAGCTTGAGGCCCTGGTCCAGGAGGAAAGCATTGATATAGGAGGTGTGGCTGGGACGTGGATAGATTCCTCACATGATTGGGCTGTTAACATTCCAGGTTTTACACTCCTTCGCCAAAGACAGGGCTAAAAGGAAGGGAGGTGGAGTGTGTATGTCGGAAGTGGCATGAAAGTGAGTGTGAAAGGTGAAAATGTGGGTGAAGATTGTGAGGATGTGGAATCCTTGTGGGTAGAATTGGATAAGAATTTGACCACTGATAAAAATACTGAGGAATTAGAGGATCAGTTGTATAAGGAAATTGAGTGAGTGGCACAGGCGGGTACAGTGGTCTTGATGGGAGATTTTAACTACCTGGATATTGACTGGGGTCATGGTACTGCATCATCTGTAAAGGGGAGGACATTCATCAACTTGTTGCAGGACAATTTTATGGTCCAGCTTGTAGAAGATCCAACTAGAAGGGTTGCTTTGCTGGATCTGATCATTTCTAATAATAGGGGACTTGTTGGAAATGTAACTGTTGGTGAAAACCTTGGTAATAGTGACCATAATCTAATCAGATTACACCTAAATTGTAAAAAAACAAACAAAGGTTGGGAGGGCAAAATCCCTCAAATTTAAAAAGGCCAATTTTCCCAGGTTAAGGGCTGCACATTAGGATATAGACTGGGAGCTGCTATTGTCAAATAGTGATACAGAGGTTAAGTGGGAGACATTCAAATCTACTTTGAGCAAAATGTATACCTATAGGGAACAAGTATAAACGTATTAACCCCCCTCCATGGCTTATAGCTTTAGTTAATAAAGGGCAATAAACAAAAAACAGGCATTTAAAAAATCTAAATCCAAAGGATCAGCTGTAGCCTTTGAGAACTGCTAAGCACTTAATAAAATTTGTAAAAGGGAAATAAAATCAGCTAAAATACATAATGAAAGGCAGATGGCTAAGGAAAGCAAAACTAACCCCCATAAATTCTTTTATATCAATGCAAAAAAAACAAGGACAGAACAAGCAGGTTCCCCTAAATAATGGTAATGGTGAGTTGGTCACCGAGGGATCAAGAAAAAGCAGAGCTACTAAATTGGTTCTTTAGCTCTGTGTATACAGAAGAACAGGCAGTAGTTGATGTAGGTGTCACCAATGTTGGTAATACATCAACCCATATACTAAACTGGATAAACATAGAAGTGGTCCAAGCCCAGCTAAACAAAATAAATGTGAGCAAGGCTTCAGGTCCAGATGAATTACATCCATGAGAACTTAAAGAACTCAGTTTGGTTATTGCTGTACCACTATTCTGAACTTTTAGGGATTTTCTAGTGACTGGTACAGTGCCAAGGGACTGGCGCAAGGCTAATGTGGTGCCTATTTTGAAAAAAAGCTCTAGATCTACCCCAGGTAGTTAGACCAGTGAGTTTAACATCCGTTGTGGGGAAACAGTTTGAAGAGCTCTTAAGCGACTATATACAGGAGTATGTGACTATATGTAACATTGTAAGTGACAGACAGCATAGTTTTAATAAAGACAGAAGTTGTCAGACTAACCTGATTTGCTTTTATCAAGAGGTGAGTAGAAGTCTGGACAGAGGGGAGGCTGTGGATATAGTGTTCCTGGACTTTGCAAAGGTGTTTGACACTGTCCCTTATGGACGTTTAATGGGTAAAATCAGGTCCATTGGCTTGGAGAATATAATTTGTAATTGGATTGAAAACTGGTTAAAGGATCGTATCCAGAGAGTTGTGGTCAATGACTGCTTCTGAGACTGGTCCTCTGTTAGAAGTGGTGTGCCTCAGGGTTGAGTGCTGAGTCTGCTGTTGTTTAACTTATTTATAAATGATATAGAAGATGGGATATAGCACTGTCTGTATTTTTGCAGATGACACCAAGCTATACAGTACAGTACAGTCCATAGAGGATATATGTAGGCTACAAGCCGACTTGGACAGACAGAGTGTTTGGGCATCCACATGGCAAATGAGGTTTAATGTGGATAAATGTAAAGTTGCACCTGGGTAAAAATAATCTACATGACCAGTACTTGTAGATCATAGGTTAAATTACAGCATACAATGTTAATCAGCTGCTTCTAATGCCAGCAGGTTACTGTCTTGTATGAACTTTATAAGTCATTGTTGCGATCCCATCTGGATTATGAAGTTCAGTTCTGAGCACCAGTTTATAGAAAGGATGTTCTTGAGTTGGAAAAGGTTCAACGGAAGGCCACAAAACTGATAAGGGGCATGGAGGACCTCAGATATGAGGAGAGACTAAAGGAGTTACATCTGTTTAGTCTGGAGAAGAGGTGTTTAAGGGGATATATTATAAACCTGTATAACTTAATAAATGGCCCATACAAGAAATATGAGGAAAAGTTGTTCCATGTAAAATCCCCTCAAAAGACAAGGGGACACTCCCTCTGTCTGGAGATAAAAAGGTTTAATCTCAAGAGCCAACAAGGCTTCTTCACTGTAAGGAATGTGAATCTGTGGAATAGCCTACCCCAGGAACTGGTCACAGCTGACAGCTTCAAGAAAGGATTAGATGCCTTTTTAGAGAAAAATAGCATTGATGCTTATGAAAATGTATAGACTGTCATGACGTTTCCCATCCCTTGGCTGACCTTGATGGACATACACACGTGGACAAAATTGTTGGTACCCCTCGTTTAATGAAAGAAAAACCCACAATGGTCACAGAAATAACTTGAATCTGACAAAAGTAATAATATATAAAAATTCTATGAAAATGAGCAAATGAAAGTCAGACATTGCTTTTCAACCATGCTTCAACAGAATTTTTTAAAAAAGAAAACTCATGAAACAGGCCTGGACAGAAATGATGGTTCCCTTAACTTAGTATTTTGTTGCACAACCTTTTGAGGCAATCGCTGCAATCAAACGATTCCTGTAACTGTCAATGAGACTTCTGCACCTCTCAACAGGTATTTTGGCCCACTCCTCATGAGCAAACTGCTCCAGTTGTCTCGGGTTTGACGGCATGCCTCAGCTCCTTCCAAAGATGCTCAATAGGATTTAGGTCAGGGTTCATAGAAGGCCACTTCAGGTCCAATGTTTTCCTCTTAGCCATTCTTGGGTGTTTTTAGCTGTGTGTTTTGGGTCATTATCCTGTTGCAAGACCTATGACCTGCGACTGAGACCAAGCTTTCTGACACTGGGCAGCACATTTCTCTCTAGAATCCCTTGATAGTCTTGACATTTCATTGTACCCTGCACAGATTCAAGACACCCTGTGCTTGATGCAGCAAAGCAGCCCCAGAACATAACAGAGGATCCTCCATGTTTCACAGTAGGGACAGTGTTCTTTTCAAGATATGCTTCATTTTTCCGTCTGAACATAGAGCTGATGTGCCTTTGCAAAAAGTTCGATTTTTGTCTCATCTGTCCATAGGACATTCTCCCAGAAGCTTCGTGGCATTGTCAACATGTAGTTTGGCAAATTACTTTTGTCAGATTCAAGTTATTTCTGTGACCATTGTGGGTTTTTCCTTTCATTAAACGAGGGGTACCAACAATTTTGTCCACGTGTCTGTCTTTTTTCAACCATACTAACACTAGGTTCACACCTGCATTCTGGTTTCCATTCTTCGGGTCTGCTTGGGGACCCAAAGACTGAAAATCTACTCCGCTTAAAATGTGGTTACCTGCCGAAGACTATAGACGGGGTCCGCTGGGATTTTGCCCGAAAAATGCTTGCAGGACTTTTCTCTCCGCAATTTTTAAGCGGATTCGGGGATGGAAACCCTGAACGTAGAGCAGGCGCAGGTGTGGACCTAGCCTAACTATGTATATCCTAGGTAAAATAAGAAAGAAAATTACAAACAAATGATAAAGTAAAACAAATTACCCCCACTCCAACAAACCTCGTCAATCCACAGGTACCACTTTTAAACAAACTGCCTGACACAAACATAGTTTGCACGTGCTCAGACAAAAGAGTACGCAACTCCTAGTTTTAATCTGTTCTCTCTTAGCCATTTCTACTTTTGCAGATTTTTGTATTCCCTACTAAAGACTAAGAAAAATTGAATTTTGGAATGTGGCATTCCAAAAGGTGAAATTCTGCTCTGGGTATGAGGGCCTACAACAATCCTGTCATCAAAGGGTTAACTATTATGTGTATGAGAACAAAATGAGAATTTACATGTGTTATTGAAATTATATACACCTATAACCCATGAAGAGACCACATAACTCCCAATACATAGCAAATTCATATACTTTATTGTACCAATAAATATCACAGGTTTTTTTTTTGTTTTTAAGACATTTAAAATCAAAAGGTAGGGACAAGACCTGGGTTAATAAACTATATATATTTTATTTGAAAATTCATGCCTAATTCATAATTTAAGCATACAAAATCTCTAACCCATATAATATATAAATAACAAAGAAATCCTGCTGCAGTATCAATATAACATGCATAGTATTTTCATCAAGTACCCCATGTCACTACTGATGTAGGTCCATATCTTAGCATAACAGGTTTTATTGAAATTATTAGGAACATTTATACTAGATATATTCTTGCACAGTATTCTGGTAGCTGATTTATTGGACCTTTTACTAAATACAAAACCAGTAGAAGGTCATACAAGGCCTGTTTTGCTTGTAATACTACCATATACAAAGACAGCCCAGAGCTCTCAAAATGAGCTGGATACAGTTTGTTGTTGGATCATCTGTGATGTCTGGATGGGGCATCCCGGATCAAGCAGTGTGCACCTATCCCATGCTCAAACAATTAATTTCTTCATTCTATCAGAAATAGAAAACTGATATTAGTTTAGCAGGAGACATTGTATTAGCTGACATCTTTGAATTATCTTATCTAGACCGAGTTTAGTCAGCTTGAGATAAGATATGTAAAGGTGATGCTTTTAGTCATGCTGTTTAGTCAATAACATGACAGTGGATTGTAAACCATCACCTTGTTATTGATTAAACCTGCTGATAGTGATAATTTTACTATTACACTGGCCATATA
Organism: Leptodactylus fallax; assembly: GCA_947044405.1. Taxonomy (NCBI): domain Eukaryota; kingdom Metazoa; phylum Chordata; class Amphibia; order Anura; family Leptodactylidae; genus Leptodactylus; species Leptodactylus fallax. Next base: position 4,975,203 of record CAMRHE010000129.1, on the reverse strand, counting down.
CATTAGGTAAATGTTCGTGGTACCTGATGATTTGGCACATCTGGACGACCACTTAATCCAATCTGGGGCCTCCCAGCTCTCCCTCTACAGCAGATGGAAAGTTAGGCTGTGTTCACACGGAGTTTTTTGGCAGCGGATTTTGACGCGGAATCCACCTGAAAAAACTCCTCCCATTCATTTCAATGGGAGTCAGTAGCGTTTTTTTTCCTCTAGCGGAAAAAAAAAAAGCAACATGACCTATCTTGCCGCGGATTCCGCCCGCGGTGTTCATCCGGGTCTAATCAGGAGCGGGATACCGCAACGGAATGCTGATGCACTGCATCGGAATCCCGTTGCGGCAAAAACTCCGGGGGCGGAAAATTTTCCGCCATGTGAACACACCCTTAGATGTCAACATGTCTGATTAGACATGTCTGGCAGTGGATTTCATTGTGTGTGTGTGGGGAATTATGGTTGTTCAGCTTATATACTGTGAATAGGACTCACCTTAGTTTCTGAGAACCTAATTTAAAGGTGACCATACTTCCTGTTGTCATATTTGCAGCAATGGCTGCCACAAGAGAACAGAAGAGTTTACCTGTAAGTCTTAAGTTTGTCTTCATTGCTTTCCTCAAAAGACACATAATAGTGTATTGATGGTTGAACAAGCCCTATGAATGCTTAAAATTATGCTTTTATAGTCCCATTGGCTTCCTCATGTATGAAGAATGTGCACAGAACCCTTTTGTATACTATGCTACCCCCAGGTATGACTGCATAGGACACTTGGCAGGTACCTTTCAACCAATTCTCAGTGATTCACTTGTCCTCCAGATATACACTGAGCTTTCCATGTTAACAGAACTGTCTCTAAACTTGAAACCTATTTATTTTCTTCTTTTCAAGGCCAGGATCATCTGATGAATCTTTAACCAGTCCTTGGTCAGCTGTGTGGGTGAAGATTTCCTCTAGCTGGGTTGGTCTTCTGCTTTACTTATGGACACTGGTTGCTCCCTTGATTTTTCCTGATAGAGACTTCAACTGATCTGGGGAAGTCTTATATTTTCCTTTTTGAAAAAAATTGTATGAAATTTTCCCATTGCCTTAGGACTGACCAGGACTTCATCTATATTAAAAGCAATTCAGCAATGATGCTGCCCCATTGCAGTGTGTTTTTACATGACAGTCCAGAGCACAAGGCTATGTATTAATACAGCAAATATGATGACTTACATGATGCCATTTATGCAGTAACTCGCATGATTGTTTAATGATCAATGTTGGCAAGTGATTTTCACTAGTACATTTATAAAATGGTGCCTTAACATTCACTCAAATGTATTTGAGATTCTATGTTTTCACAGAATGCACTATGCATTCAGTTGGTCAGTACTTAAAGAGGACCTTTCACCACCTCCACCAATTCTAGTTCTTAGCATCTGTTAATAGGCACGGCGCCACTGATTCCAGTGCTGTTGGAATTCTTACTTAAGCCCCCACCATTTCTAAGCAACAAGAGCAGCTAGTTTTGGTGCCTGATGTGCTATTTAAGCTCTGTACTGTCAGAAGGGCAGTCAGTGTCTGGCAGAGGGGCGTGATTCCGAGCTCCAATCAGAGGCAGCCAGTGTCAGATCTCAGAATCACACCCTTTGCCTGCTCCTGCCTGACACTGCCCACTTGGCAGTATAGAGAATTAATAACATATCAGGCTCCAAAACTAGCAACACTGATTACTCGGGAACGGTGGGGAATAGAGAAAAAAATTCCAGCTGTACCAGAATCAGTGGAGAAGCGCCTATTAATTTATGTAAAGAGCTGGACTTGTTGGAAGTGGTGAAAGGTCCTCTTTAATCCAGTGTAGGCTGAAGTGTTGTCCTTCAATAATCTGCTGTGTCTCTGTCCCTGAGCATTCCTGAGTGGACATATGTATTTGTGAATATGACTAGGTCGTATACTGATCATTGTATTTCTTGTGCCGTGCCGCCCGGCCGCTAAAACAGCGGTTACCCGTGGACTATAATGGGGTCCGCCGGGTGTTCAGTATAAAACCGGTGGAGAGAATAGTCCTCTATGCAGGACTTTTCTCTCCACCGATTTTCAGCGCGATCTGCGACGGAGTCTCTTATGAAGACTGACGCAGATGTGAACAAAGCCTTAGGCAGAGATGTTGTTTGTATTTTCTTTGTAAAATATTTTTATATGATAAATATTTAGTTTGATGACTGTTAGACTATAAATAAAGCATTTAAAATCTGTTCCACAGGAATTGCTTACTTTCTCCTAATACAAATCATTTTGTTATAAAAAAAAAAAAAGTTTTAAATGGGGTTATCCACTTTCTAATATTGATGGCCTGTCCTTAGGATAGGTTATCAATATTAGATCCACAGTGGTCCAACAGACAAGCTGCTCCAATTGAGCAGCACGGTTCCTGGCATGTAAATATTACTGGAAGCTGTGCAGTTCTGGAACAGCTGACCTGAAGGGGTCCTGGCTGTCGGACCCCTGAAAATCTAATAATAAAATTGTATAACCCCTTTTAAGCTTTGGAACTCCTGTTTTCCATAAGTACGTCTTCCCAAATGTGTATCACTGTTCATGGTTGTGCCATTTGTAATGTACCTGTGATTTTAGACTTTTACAGTAATTGCATGTTTGTTATGTAACTGCAGAACCCAGTTCATTTTTTTCAGCATCACTAGGGGGCAGCAGAGTGCAGCTAATCACATCAATATTCTAGTGATAGCTGGTCTGTATGAAATGTGACAAACAGATGGCAGCAGTGATAACACCATGGAGTATACGGAGAATGACAGTCATTCCAGGTCAGTCCTCTGAGGTATGAAGAGACAAAGGCCAATGGAGAATGCTGACTTTTTAACTTATACACTGAATACATAAATTACAAGGACACTCCCCTCTTCTTCCAGAAAACATTTTTAGGATTCAGCTGTTTTCAGTACAGCAAAGAGACAACTGAGGACTGAAGTCTGAGAGATGCAGGCAGTATCCATAAAGCATATATTTGATATAGCTGACCAAACTGTTGCTTTTTTGTCACTTTGCCATCAGAGATTTACAGTGCATGTGGGATGTCCCTGTAGGTAAATGTGGTTGCTTCAACCCAGGACATTCCTGAGAGCCTCAGTCATTCTCTATAAGCCCTGTACAAGATTAAGTGAATCATCCACCCTCTGAATCACTTGCACAATACTATTTTTTTCTATCCTAACTTGCAGTCGGAAACAACAATTACGAGGAAGTGATTCATAAATTCTTCGTACCTACACTGGTTAACAGTATACCAAAGGCCTTTTCTTTGTGCCCTTTCTTTAGATAAAAATAATATAATATATTAGTGTCAACATGATTAATATTAAGTCCCAAGCAGCACTCTCCATTGTCACAGATCACTCAAACATGTACAGGAATAGCACTCAGAAGGTAAATGCAATGATTTTATTAGGTCTCCAGAGCCACCAATAGTCCTAACAACATCATTGTGGGCCACTGAGCCCTTTCTGAAGCTGCATTACTGTCAGTGAAAAGGGACGTACACAAGGGAGTGTTTTCATTGTTAAAACTGCCTCCTTGCTGTGTCTGGGAGGTCACCACGTAAACAAGGGAGTGTTTTCATGGTAAAAACCACCCCCTTGCTGACCCTGGAAGGCCACCGTGCTTCTAATAAAGTGAGTGATGGGTATACTTTTCAGTAATTACTGCTCTAAGTACTCCCTGCTCTTTCTCGGCGGCCAGCACTGATGTAGTATGTGTTGACAAAAGGAACAGAGAAGGAGAGGTGAGTTTTAAGAGCAGTGAGTACCGAGAAGTATACTCACAACTTGCTTTTTAGACAACATACTGTGTGGGGGCTGAAGGAATTACACTGTTTAGGGGCTGAGCTGGGGCATTATACTTCTAAGGAGGGTCACTGAAGGGCCTATATACTGTGTAGGGTCACTAAGAACAGCATTGTACCTTGTGTGGGAAGCTCCACTCTGGAAACTTAAAGGAGTTGTCCAGGAATTGGACCAACCTGTGTGGAGACCGGGGTAGGTGTACTGATTGGTCTCAGCGGTCACACAGAGGTGTAGAACTTCCGGCATTCAGGCAATGGCGGCGGTGAATGGAGTACTGGGGATGAGTGAGTGTGTTGTGTGTTTTGTTTTTTTTAACATCTCCCCTGGTCTTAACAGGGGTTGGTCCAATTGCTGGACAACTCCTTTAATAAAATTAAAGCATTTACCTTCTGTGCACTGTTTTTGATTTTGGATACACTCGATGCCAATTTCATGTATGGCCCAAATGTCATGTGAACAGGACCTCTGCAGGAGGCGCATGCATGCAAATGCCCATGGAACAAGAGAAAACCTACAGTATTGTACTTTCATGATTTGGTATACCAAGACACTGTTCATTAGAATGTCCATATTTATTTAGGGTAGGTTCACATCAGCGTTGGAGAGAAAAGTCCATTTATAGTCTATGGGTTCCGCAGGTGTCCGCTGTTTTAGCAGACAGGCTCTCTGTTGTTCAGGTGTGAGCTTAGCCTCAAATACCCATTGTAATTTAAAGTAAAACTGTAGGCTAATAAAGTACAGTAGAGGAGTGTCATAACATACACTTGGCTGCACAGCATTTGTATGTAGTCTTTGACCATGGAGGCGAATAGGTCTGCATTGAAGCTGTATGCCCAAAATAGAAGGACATTTTAATGAAGATTATTTGCAGAGTTGCTTCATTTGTTTTATTTTACCTGCATAGGAACAATAATAATTAAGGAAGTGCACTTGGGCCCACACTTCTAATGACTTGCAATAACTTTGTGCTAAAAATTACATTGTCCCTTGTGAAATTTGATAAGTGGGTCTCCAATGATAAGTACATAGTGCAAATCTATGCCCGTTCATAGAATGAATAAATTTTACTGTTTAGGCCACGATGCAATAAATTTAGTAAGAGGGGTGTTTCTTTTATTAAATGTGGTACAAGATATATTCCAGCCTTAGGCTAGGTTCACAATTGGTGTTAAACATTTCCAGTTTTTTTTTCCATCATAGGAACAGAAAACCGAAAACAAGAGAACCATGCCCGTCATATAATATATGATACCAGTGTCATGTAATGCTGTCTTTTGGGTTTCTGTTATTATAATGCTACCTGTAGTTGAGGTCTATGACTCTGACCAGCTCTATGGCTGATCGGAATTGGTCAATTATCATTTGTTGTTTCAGAATTACTTTGCAGGTTCTACCTAAAAAAAAAAAAAACCCATAATGAATGAGTGGGATGTATAAAATGTCATAGTGGCTGGGAAAAGTAAAAATCATTGAGTGTCTTTTAGAGTCATTTGTACCCATGTAGGCCCTTCCTGATCATCTGAGGTACCACTGCTACATAACTAGGATAATCGTTATATGCTCATATTATAGCCCTGCTCCGGGCTGTGAGGATCTCCCTAAGGAGCCCATGACTTGCTTGCTGGCTTCACAAACCATGAATTTGATGTATTTTACATTCTTCTTGCAGCTACCGTTGTATTTCAACACTGCTTTGAGTGACATTTAGGCTTGGGGTGTACAAATAGGAATTCTGTCAGGCAGACCCCCCCAATGCTTAAAGAGGGAAATACAGGGGACGAAGAACTTACATTTATGGTCTGTAGAAACAATTCCTAGCGTGTTTGCCGCTTCTAACTGAGCACATATCCCGTGCCGTATACTTCCAAGCACACAAATGCAACAGAACTCGTCTAAGTTGTGGTGAGGCTTGACCCCATGGTAACAACAAACTGAATTGCGAAGATTCCCCTCCTTGACAAATGGGCGCGACCCAGCACCCACTACAAGAGAGTAACTGAGCACTACCATCTCTACTACGAGGAGGTATCGCCTCTCCCCTTCATTCTAGTGGGCGCGTCCAAGCCATGACTGTGAGCACTGAGAATCTAACTACTGTACGATTTCACGCAGAGGCCTGCTTCGTTCCTCCCCGCCTATACAGTGGGCGCGGCTAGGCACTGGCTGACAGCATTGAAGGCGGGCTGTACCACGTCCCCCCTACAGGGGTTTTTGGTGTGGGTTGTAGCGGCCGTTCAAAGGTGTGAAGTGGGTATGTGATAGGACTACAATGCCAGCCCCGGCTCACACAGCTTCACTGCCCGGGGATGCCTGGGAAACGGCGTCTGCAGAGCCGTGACGTCATCGATTCGCAGGGCTGGAGATATGACATCATTTGTGGTGAGTGCAGCCTGACAGGGCCTGTGACACTGCTGTGTATTCTTATGCAGAGCGCACACTTGAAGCTGCCATGCGTTCCAACTTGTATGCAATGCGGGGGACATTGCCTTATAGTGGATAGCGTCTACAGACAGCAGAATCATTCTCCTAATGGTCGGCGCTGTTTACAAGTGGCCCCCGCCAGGCATTGTGACACTCCAGCTGCCACACATGGCACACGCTTGCTGCTCCATTACTACACTTGCAGCTGATTGATCTGAGCCGCACAATGTGATCTCCTTTGTCACCCATGCAGTGTAACTTCTCGGTGGTGCTACTAATGTATTTTCACAGTGCCAACTACCTAGCCGTGACATCATGTGCAGTGCCTGTGTATTAGGTGCACCTCTCTAGTACCAGGTATGGAGAGCTGTGTGCCTTAATTCTGCAGGGCATAGATGCTGGGAACAATGATCAGGAGCTTTGTTGACAAGATAGCGTCACATGGCTGCTGCAGATTTATCTGCTGTAAATCTGTTCCATCACATCCCGAAGACAGTGGTCCTTGTTACTGTCCAGACCATTGAAGGAAGTAGGATTCTTAGGACCAGCCTGAGGTGATGTGCTCCTTGACAGCTGGAAGTAGCCATTACAGGATAGATAGTGTGTGACTATTATGGGAATCATGGCACAAGTATTTAAGTATAGTTTTAAAGGGAATCTGTCATGCTTTACTCCACACAAACTGTTATCATGGCTGGATAGGTGAAAAGACGCAGATGTCATTTCTATCTTGGTACTCACTGGCATTGGCCCGCAGCAAGTGCCCAATGATAATGCATACCTAGGACTCATAAGCGCCAGAGAGGACCCCTAAATGTTTCAGCTTATAGACCCCTTTGCAGGATAATATCAGTGAATACCAAGATAAAAACCAAGATAAAAATTATATGTTTGGACTTGGTATGTTTTTTTTACCTGTCCAAATATACAGGGTTTTTCTTATATACATCCTCAAAAAAAATCATATTTGGTATCTCAAAAAGATAAAATTGCCACCACACATTACTAATTCCTTCCACAGAGTGCCTCTTTTGTGCTCCCTACGAAGTTAGTTCCCCCATTATGCCCCTACAGGATACAAATTCCTGTTTCATATCTCTCTCAAAGTAGTAATGCCCAGTGTTCATTCCGCAAAGTAATAGTTGTCCCAGCTTGGGCCTGCACACAGAAATAGTAACCTTTTAATGCTCCCTCATAGAAATAATCACCCTCTGTGCCCCCAAAGCAGTAGTAACACCTTAAAGTAATAGTTCCTCCACACAATATTAGTGTCCATCTATGTGCTTGTAAAAATAGCAAAACCTAATACTTTTCCATCTCAAGCAGCTTATATCCCGTGTAGTGAGTTTGGTGCAACCAGCGAGATAATATCACTGGATTGTTCACCCTGTGCCAGGCCTGCAACGACCAGTATGCTGCCATGGAATCTTATGGGCCGCAGGCCTAAAGTGGTCAGTGGTATTCTAAAGTGAATAAAAGACGGGGCAAGTAGCTAGTAGCAGTCAGCTATATCTGCCTCCTGAGGACTCTGATTCATCTAAATGTAGCGGTCGCTCAGAGATCGGGCATTGGGGTATTCCTTGGTATGACCTTACATAATGCTTTATCTCTTCTTTGTATCAAAATCTGATCTGAATGTGATATGAAGGAGACCTAAAGTACATATACTGTGCATGAAAATCTTAGATGAAAGTTTCTGAGAAATTTAAGCCATCTCATCTGCCAAGTAGTCATGTCCATAGGACTTGTGAGCAGTTGTTTTGTGTTTACCTGGACATCTGTGCAGCTTTTCCCCCCCAATAGTTTGGCCTATTTCATGTGATTCTGTATGTTTTTTCCCCTCTGTTGAATTCAATAGGGCAAATGTAACTGATAACGCTTTTGTTTACAGAACTGAAGTGTTTCCTTGAACTGTGTTTTTATACATACATGAGATAAATCAGCTACTTTAACATGCGGTTTCACTAGTAGTAGTTATTTGGTGCATTTTTGTATTACAGAATAACTAAAAATGTAATTTCTGCATATACCATATTATAAAATAGCGTCAATAATTTATCTGTAAGTTTAGAGGACCTTTCACCGCCTCCACAATCTCCAGGTTTTTACCATCTGTTAACAGGTGCTGCTCCACTGAATCGCGCACAGTTGGAATTTTCTCTCTAGTTCCCACCATTCCCGAGTAATCAGTGCTTGTAGTTTTGGTGCCTGATTTGCTACTTAGGCTCTGCGCTGTCAGGTGGGAAGGAGAAGGCAAGGGGGTATGATTCAGAGCATTAATCAGATACAGACAGTGTTGCACTGAATCATGCCCCCTTTCCTGCTCTTGCCTGAGAGCCTAAATAGCAAATTAGTAGCAAAACTAACAGCACTGATTTCTCAGGTACGTTGTGAGTTAGAGATAAAATTCTAACTGCATTAGAATCAGTAGACTCTGCCTATTAAAGCATGCAGTGAACTGAAGTAAAATCAACAGGAGGAGATTCCAGTACACTTTTGATCCAATAAAAATGGATCTTTATTTGAAGCATTTAAAACCATATACACACAGGGGCACTGACGCTTTGCGGGCAGATAATGCCCTTAGCCTCAAATAAACACTCCGCTTTTATTGGATCAAAAGTGTGCTAGACTCTTCTCCCATTGCTGTTGTCTCATGTGTTGTTGGCACTTCCTTGCACCCAGTTGATCCTGCTTGGTTACAGCTTCTACATATAGTGAGCTGGACAAGAGTGGAGATGCTCTACATACTGTTTAATGAACTGAAGTAGTTGAAGGTGGTGAAAGGTCCTGTTTAAAGTCTCACACACATGATAGTATTTCCTTTAAGGCCTCATACATGATGGTATTCCCCATGAAGTTTGACACACATTATGGTAAACACGTGTTGCCAAAATTGCGCAGTCCGACGTGGCTAGAGCCGAGGACAGGAGGGGGAGGAGACAACGGGTGCTTTTCTTGAGTCTTGGATACATTGATATTGGGGGGCACAAGCTGTCACACGTCCATTTTTTCACTGTTATGTGATTAAATCCTTAGGGTGTTTTCATACTTGTATTGTTTTATCTATTCTTCTGTTCCTAAGATGGCGCATAAGAATGGACTAAACATTAAAACACCTAATGGCATCTAACAGATCCTGAGGAACCCCATTGACTATAATAGAGTATTCATTGTTTTCTATGTCACATAGCTGGACAAAGCATGCATGTAGGACTTTTTCTTCCATCAGAAAATTGAAAAACACCATGGAAGAAAGCTTCTGTCTTGTGTTTTTTTTTTTTTTTTTACATGTGGGTAAATTCAGACAGACACAAAATGGAGGCAGTCTGCATCTATCTTTTATTGACCTGTGATGGATGAGAGCAAAGGACATTAAACAATGGTAGTGTGAACCCACCATTACTGCTTAGGTGTTCATCATATGGGATAAATATTTTTATAGGTTGAGCATTTTTGGACATGGGGATGGCTAATTTGTTTATTTTAATTTGTGATTTAAGGAAGGAGGGGTGATTCAAATTTACGTATATATGTATATATATTTTAGCCCCACTGGGGATAGAATTTGCGATAATTATATTGCTTGTCCTATAGTAAGATACAGTAGTATAGAAGTCTATGGAAAGTAACTGATAACTATAAAGGCTGATCACAGGCAAACCTCAGTACTTATATTCCTATGACAGCCCGGGGACCTGTACTGTCTTCTAAATGTAGGAGGCGGGGCCTCACATGTACTAAATGCCCACGTTCAAAGAAGACACTGATTGTGGTAATTGGCGCCGGACCTCTCTGCCAAAAGTACTGGGTGTTTAACCCTTTAGCTGCCAGGGGTTTTCGGATATTTTGCACCTCTGGTTGCCAGGGCAATTTTTACAGTTTTGAGATGGACAAATAAAACCTAAATTGCAACATTAAAAAATCAAACTAACTCACCATACTTATATATTTTCTGAAAGTACAAACCTACAGCATTGTCAAAATGCCACTTGGTACTGTATATGAACAAGCACCGTCATGCAATTTTGATTTAAAGTGTATGTCTTATAAAAAAAAAAATGCAAATAATTGTATATCACTAAGGTATACACCTGTATTCACATATCTTCCTAAAATCACCAGAACTGGAAGGAACAAAAATCTACTTTGAAGCTGGAAATGTTAAAAAAAATTATCATCCTATAAAATGTAGGGATTACACACCGTGAAAAGCAAGTCCCCTCTAAAACCTATATATTTCTTGAAAGTAGACAACCTGAAGATTACATCTGTCTCAATGGGTTATGTCCACCGTCATGTAACTTTGTGACAAACACAAATAATTTTTTGAAAAAATGCACTGAAACATATATTTGCACCTAAAATTCCTATTCAATCATACATTCACACACACAACATATATAAAATAATAGATCAAGGATTACACAATTTATATATTCCACAAACATCAACTACAACAAAAGCTCGTACCCTCAAAAACACTGATACAGAAGACAAATAATATTTTGCTGTCATTCACTAATATGTTAAAAATCCTCCACATAGCAAACTGTGATTGTGATATCAAAATCTAACTTTTTTGAGATTGCACAGCATACCACATATAAAAACACAACTTAATATTTCATATATACAACCACCTTCATGCAACTTTGCAATTACAAGCAAAAACTGCACAAAAATTCAGATTTGCCACTAAAGTGCATGCTCAAGCAACCCCTTTCTGCAAACAAAATGTACTTTCCAAAAAACTGCAAGATGTGAGGAATTCATAGATACCACAGATATATATATTTACAGGTGCAGGTGTTAAAGAAACGCCAAAATCACAGAAATGTGTCAACCCGTTTTGTGCATACAAATTAAATAGAGGCTTACATAAGAATATAATTTTCTATCCCCCTATAAAAATTGTAACTCTAACGAATAGTTATAATCTCTATACCTAACGAATGTGATAACTAAGGCCGGTTTCAGATTGGCCTAACATGGTCGCTTTATTGCTCACATATTATGGATGCAACCTCTGAGGTTCCTGCGGTTCATCATGACTGGTGTTAGAGAGTCATAATTCTAGATCTGATGACCTACTGGAAGTCCAGGTGTTTCGTTTGTTGGTGCAAAAAAAAAAAAACTAAAAAAAAAAAAAACCTGCTATTATACCCATCCCAAAAACTGGGATTTTATATGGTGAAATTCAATAGGGGAAAATGTGTTTTATGACTGATGGAACTTTTCTGCCTGTCAGAAATGTTTTATACATTCATCTCTAGTGATAATTGTTATTGCTATTATTTTTGCGTTTAACGGATAACGCTAAAGAGGCGGTAGGCTATTTTATTCTTTAAAGATCAGGTCTGGACAGAATAGGGTCAGTGACAAAAGTAAAGCTAATTTTATTGATAACTTTGTGTTGTGTAAGTGTTTGAGGCAACTCTTTTGGTGCTGCAACCTGGATGATGGTAAACATCTAGGTCACAGCGCCAATAAACTTCCTGGTTATTACATAAGACTAACCCTCTGCTTAGGCTTATTATTACATTATCCCTCTATGTATTAACTTCTGTGTCCCCTCTGCTATATAGGTGTACTCCTGCTCACCCTGTTTGACAGTCAAATCCTACCTGGCCCTGCTCTCAGCAATAAGTACACTCAAGAAGGTGAGAGTATTGACAACATTTCGCCTTTCCTCTAAAATCCCAGGAGATATGATCCAGGATAAAGGCACCCTTGTAGGGAAGTGGTAGTAAGAGCTAATACAACACCCCCCTTCCTGTTCATACCAAAGACTAATAGGGGTTCTTCTGCTAGTGGGCATAACCTTTACTGCAGAAACCTTGAATGAGAGACAGGTGTATTCCACAACCAGACCACCAACAACACAGTAATATGAGGAAAGTTGCCAGAGCATGTTTTTCAGGATTCTTTTCATTTATACTTAATAATAAGGTACACCATAATGATTACATTAATGTATAAAGTTCACAGAAAGAACCAAAACAGACCAGCTCCCGCAACTGTAGTCAGCACCTCAAAAAGGCACAATTTTCCCACAATTGATAGTGAAAGATCTGAACCAAGAGCTCCCATTACTCTGTGTACTTTTCTTCCATGAAGTAAAATAGTATATTTCCACTCATATATCACTCTGCAGAAATTGATCACCAATGCCATTATATAGTCAGATATTGAAATATAGGGCATACACACTCATTGACAAAAAAAATTGCAACATGAAGAAGTTGTTGTAATTGAATAAAATTTTATTTGTAATGATGATAAATGTACATGATTATGTTAAAGAAAAATTCTAAATGTATTAGGGAAACATACAATTGAAAAAAAGGCTAATATGAGATATGGTTGGGCATGAAGGTATACAGGTTCTGTATGGTATACTGCGGCATATTTGTCCACAGATGTTGCAGCTGGGCTTGTAGACTCTGCACATTCATAAGATGCTGATGCTGGCGACCCAGCTACTCACATAAATAGTCATTTGGCGATAAATCTATAGACCGGGCAGACCAAGGAAGTGTTGCAGTCTGACAGAGCTGTGTTTGGGTGAGCATTATCCTACTGAAAAATCCCAGCTAGAAACCCTGCCAAGAGAGAACACAGGTCCGGCCGCACCTATTGCTGAGCTGTTAGTTTCCCTTGTATCCCTAGCAGAGGAGACCGGCTGTCATATGCAATGGCTCACCAGATCACCAGTTGGGGCAGTGTTTCATTCTATTTCAAAAAGCAGGATTGAAGCATTCACTCTGAGGTTCCCATACTCCACGCAACCATCGTTAGATCCCAAATAGAACTTGGATTAATTGCAAGAGATGATACAGTTACAGTCCACAGCAGTACAGGTTTCTCATTCATGACACCAGTGCAAACAAATGCATCAGTAGCTGGCTGTCAGTTGACTTACAGGCCAAAGTATCCTTCACCACCTTAAAAAGTGGCAAGTAGAATGAAAAAGGATAAAGCAAATAAATGTATTCTCCTCATCCTCAATCAGAGGACAATTAATTACAGTGAAAACAAGCTTTTCATGCTCAGTACTCACTTATAAGTACACTCTAGTTCAACCACCTCTCTTTTATGTGCCGTCCACAGGAAGTGAGGAAGCCCCACTTCTGGCATGGAGCCACACCTACAGCTGCTTCAACCAGCATGTCACAGTTCCTTCTCCCATTGGGAGTGGGCATAATCCCCAGGAAGTGGAATAATTCTAGTGGTTATTACAAGAGAATACCACTACCCACAGGGGTTTTAACATATATGAATATATCTATAGTTTATAACAATAATAATAAATATATGATGATGTATTTTGTAAAACTGAATTAAGTTGGATTTTATATTCCTTTTCCTACAATAAACATGTAATCCCAAAATGTTAAAGGGAAACATCTGTTAGACACTACTTGTTGTCTGTAAACGTTCTAAGCATTCGTTCAAACCATATGGTACTAAAGTATTTTGAATATAAATCTAGAACATCTCTCACAGGGGCAAGTAATAAGAAAACTAACATTAGAGCCATTACAATTCAGATATTAATTAATAGCATAATTTTACTCATTTTTACTTTTAATTTGTTTAAAGAGGACCTTTAACGTCCTCATGTATATGCGCTTTTATATACCGATAGAAATTTGACAGCGCTCTGAATTCAGCGCACTGCCGGCTTTCCCGTTATATGCCCCGGGGCTGGAGATATGGGCGGTCTAAATTTCACCGTTCACTGTCAGAAGGGCGTTCCTGACAGTCTAGCTTGGCTGTGAGGAACGCCCTCCCTGACAGTACCCATCCATAGACTTGTACGGGGGGGTCGTTCCTTACAGCTTAGCGTCATCACTGGGCTGTAAGGAACACCCCCTTTAATAATACTCTGCTCAGAGAGAGGGGCGTTCCTTACCGCCCAGTGATGACGCTGAGCTGTGAGGAACTCCCCCCTCAGTACAGCGCTATGGACGAGCACAGTCAGGGAGGGCGTTCCTCACAGCGCAGCTAGACTGTCAGGAACGCCCTTCTGACAGTGAACTGTGAAATTTAGACCCCCGATATCTCCAGCCCCGGGGCATATAACGGGAAAGCCGGCAGTGCGCTGAATTCAGTGCGCTGTCGGCTTTCTAGCGGTATGTAAAACCGCATATACATGAGGATATAAAAGGTCCTCTTTAAGTGTGGTGAATGAAATTAGTACATTTGCATCTTATATTCCCACATTTATAGGTCCCAACTATTTTTTTTTTACCTTTTCCCAATGGGTTCCTTATCTCATTCTTATTTTTATACCTTGAGCATCACGGGGCTAGGATACTCGTGGTCCTCCTAAATATATACTATTTGGGGATTTTTTGGAAGGGCTTATTTGAGGTAGGGATCCCGTAATAACATATTCCAATTTTTTTTTTTTTTTTTTCTATTTCTTTATGTTATGAGTTGTATTTTATTATAAACATTGAGATATTTTTTCATTTTGTTTATAGTTCTTTAAAGACTTCCCGTTTGGTTAAAATCTAGCCTGTTTTTCTGCATCTTCTACCACTTTATATGGGTATCCTTTTGCAAGGAATTTTTTTTTTTTTTAGGATTTTTGATTGTTTGCTTATTATACCCATCCATCGTTGAATAGTTCCATCTAATCCATTGCATCTGTCCATGTAGAGTATAAATTCTCCTTTTTTTTTTTAAATGCCAGCTCCCAAAGTCCAGGAAGCTATTTGCATTAACCAGTTTGAAATGGATCTCAATCTCTATAAAACCCTTTTTTATTTTCAAGTTCAGATCTAAAGATACAATTTCAACTGGACTATACTGGGCTGTGAACTTTAAGCTCCAAAGGTTAGAATTTATCACATAAAAATATGAGGTTCTTCTACTGTGCCTGACCAAATGAAAATCAAATCATCAATAAACCTCTTGTAAAAAATAACATGCTGAGCAAATTTGTTATGGTTTAGTATGTGAGATTACTCAAACGCCCCAATATACAAATTTGCAAAGCTTGGGGCCATTTTGGTCCCCATGGCAGTCCCTTTTACTTGTAAGTAAAATTGATTCCCATATTTAAAATAATTATGGGTGAAGATAGATCAAAGTGATTTCATATGAGTGGGGACACATAGTAAATTGGATTGGGGGCACAGTCTATGGAAAATGGGTATCCAGGGGAGGTCAAAGTATACAGAAGTGTAGGCACAGCAGAGATATGAAAAAAAAGTATATGGAAGTGGGGATTCAGAGGGAAATAGTCTAAAGGCCTGAGGTCACAGTGGTGTTATAGACTTTCTTGCAAATTTCCCATGGATTACACTCCATACGGTGCTAAGAGTTAAATCCGTGGTGAAAATATGCAAAACATTTGCACAGTCTAGATTTAAATCTGTATCACGTGAAAGATGCCATTTTGAAATTTTTGTGCAGCACGTAGATAAAATTTGTTAAAAATCTCTGCTACTGTAAACCACTGTGTTAATTTCACAGCATTTCCAGTGTGGACATTATGACAGTGTTGTCTATGGCATCACAATTAATGATAATTGCTGTGAAAGTTTTATTGTTAGTCTTTTCCTTTGTAAACACTGACCAAGTGTTATTGCTGAGAAGTGAGTGATGGCTATTATTGGTGAGTGGAAATGGGCCTTTAAAAAGAATTTATCACCGAGTATAAAAATGCCAAAAGCCATTTTATTCTCGTTCTGCCCCTGAACAAGTTGGTGTGTTTATTTTATTTTTTTGTTTTTGTTTTTTTATATCTGTCCATCCGTTCAAAAGAGTTAGGCCCTGATAGGTTATATGTGAATCTTTTTAGTTTCTCAGAGCAATCCAAAAGTATCAGCGCCCACTTGGAGAATCAGAGCTAGCTTAGATAAGTCTTCCAGGGGCCATATCTTTTGAGTGGGTGGATGGACTTAAAAAAGAAAAAGCGCCAAATTGATCAAGGGAAAGGCAAGAATTAAATTTATTTTTTTTTTTTCCAAGATGGCGCTGCTGAAGTGGCTGCCTGGTCGGCAGCTCTGAGACTCTCTCTCTCTTATTTTTTTCTTTCTCTGTCTGTTTTTTATCTCTCTACTTAATGGACTTTACACTATGAAGAAATGAAGAAACAAAGACTTGGAATTGGACCTTTGTGATACTTTTTTTTTTGTTTTTATCTGTCTTTTTGTCCTGCTGAAATGGGGACTCTTGTGTCTGCAGGCATTTCTTTTGTCTACACAAGAGAGAAATTACTGCAGCTTAGAGTCACAACAACAGGGCTGCATACCATTTGCCCACCCATCCCCCAAGAACTCTGGAGAAAGAAAAAGCGGGGGGAGGGGCTGCAGAGCAGGAACTCTTCAGAGGATTAAAAAGAGGTGTTACCGACCAACTGTTCCCTCCATCATTATGGGCAATGTGAGATCTCTTGCAAACAAGATGGATGAACTAACAGCGCTCACCAGGCACCATCAGGAGTTTCGGGTGTGCAGCATGAGGCTACTTACAGAGACTTGGCTCACTGAAGTTACTCCTGACTCTCTGGTCTCCTTGGATGGTTTTAAACTCCTTCGGGCAGACAGGACAAGGGAGAGCGGTAAGAGGAAAGGAGGGGGGCTGGCAATGTTTGTGAATAATAGATGGTGCAATCCTAGGCACATTGTGATTAAGGAGCAAACTTGCTGTAAGGACATTGAACTATTAGCTGTGAGCATGAGACCTTTCTATCTACCAAGGGAACTATCACATGTCATTGCGATAGCTGCATATGTCCCCCCCTCTGCGAAAGCTGACGCTGCCTGCGAGGTCCTACAAGCCACGCTGAGCCAGTTACAGTTTCAGCACCCCCAGGCCCTCCTTCTTGTGTCTGGCGATTTCAACCATGCCTCTCCATCATCCACACTTCCCAGTTTCGCACAGTATGTAACCTGCCACACAAGAGACAACAAAACACTGGACTTGTTCTTTGCCAACGTGAGGGAGGCATATAACTCATCAGCCCTACCGCCCCTGGGGAGATCGGATCACAACCTAGTACATCTCCGACCTGTGTACAAGCCACTTGTACGTAGAGAACCAGCTGTCACCCGCACAGTGAGGATATGGTCCGAGGAGAGTGATGAGGCTCTGAGGGATTGTTTTGACACAACCGCATGGGAAGTTTTGCAGGATTCGTATGGAGAAGATATAGAAGGACTCACACACTGCATAACGGACTACATTAATTTTTGTGTGGACAACACAGTACCCACAAAAGTGGTGAGGTGCTTCTCCAACAACAAACCATGGATTAACTCTGATATAAAAACACTACTTAAGGAGAAAAAGATGGCATTCAGGACAAGAGATAAGGAGGGGTTGAGGGAAGTACAAAAGGAGCTGAGGCATCTAATCAGGCAAGGAAAAGCCAGTTATAAGGAAAAAATGGAAAAGCAAATGGAAAGAAAAGACATAAGGGGGGTCTTAGTCGGTCTGCCAGATTGAGGCAGATGTTAACTGGCTTAATGAACTAAACCTATTCTTCAACAGATTTGATCACACACCAGCTCCTCCCACCCCAGAATGTCCTTCAGCTCCCCTCACCACAATGACTTCTCCCCATGCGGCCACTTCCCAACAGACCAGTAAATCCAGAAATCCGTCTTTATCTGACCACAGTCTGACCTTCACACGGGCCCAGGTGAGGAAGGAGATGAAAAAGATCAAGGCGAGGAAAGCCGCAGGGCCAGATGACATCAGTGCAAGGCTAATTAAGACTTGTGGGGACCAGCTGTGTGGTATAATTACATATATGTATAATATGAGCCTGAGGCAGGAAATAGTCCCTGAATTATGGAAATCTTCTTGTGTGGTACCTCACCCTATGGACCTCAACGACTACAGACCTGTAGCACTGACATCCCACTTGATGAAGATCTTAGAGAGATTGGTTCTCACACATCTCCGCCCTCTAGTGAGCCCCGCTATGGACCCTCTCCAGTTTGCTTATGGACCGGGCATTGGGGTAGATGATGCCATCATCCACCTTCTGCACAGGGCTCTGTCTCACCTGGAAAAACCAGGGAACACGGTGAGAATAATGTTCTTTGATTTCTCCAGTGCTTTTAACACCATACAGCCCAGGTTACTGAGAGACAAGCTGGGCCTTGCTGGAGTGGACCACCACCTCTCCAACTGGATCCTAGACTACCTCACAAATCGACCTCAATACGTGAGAGCCCAAGACTGTGTGTCAGGTACCGTGATCTGTAATACGGGGGGCACCTCAGGGTACGGTTCTCGCCCCTTTCCTCTTCACACTGTACACTGCTGATTTTAGGTGCAACTCATCCAGCTGCTACCTACAGAAGTATTCTGACGACTCTGCAATAGTAGGCCTCATCACAGACGATGATGACAAGGAGTACAGAGAACTGAACCGTTTTTTTGTGGACTGGTGCCACCAGAACCACCTGAAGATTAACGCAGGGAAGACCAAGGAGATGGTGGTGGACTTCCGTAAAGGCAGATGCCCTCCAAAACCAGTGGACATCCTGGGGACGGGCATCGAGATTGTGAACACCTATAAGTACCTGGGTCTGCTCCTTAATAATAAGCTGGACTGGGCAGATCATATGGAGGCCCTGTACTGGAAGGGCCACAGCAGGCTCTACCTGCTTAGGAAGCTGAGAGCCTTTGGAATCCGGGGGGCACTTCTTAGAACTTTCTTCAACTCGGTAGTGGCATCAGCCATCTTCTTTGGAGTGGCCTGCTGGGGGAGCAGTATATCAACCAGGGACAGAAATAAACTTGACAAGCTGATTAGAAGGGCCAGCTCTGTCCTGGGGAGCCCACTGGACCCAGTGCAGGTGGTGGGTGACAGAAGGATACTGTCCGTGGTGAGCTCCATGCGGGAGAATAACTCCCATCCCATGCATGAGACTGTGATCGCGCTGGGCAGTACTGTCAGTGACCGACTGCTCCACCCTAGGTGTGAGAAGGAGCGCTATCGGAAGTCTTTCCTCCCCACCGCGGTTAGGCTGTACAACCAACACCGACCTAAGCGGAGATCATTACATACAGAGAACTGAAATATCTCTCTGCCTGTTATATCCCACCCCCCCCCCTCTGCTACGTCCTATCTGTCTGTCTGCTATTAATGTAATGCCTCTCACCTTGGAACATTCCTGTACATGTTGTATTTGTATTTGTATCTGCTTATCTTATCTTTGCTGCTGTAACACACTGAATTTCCCCATTGTGGGACTATTAAAGGACTATTATTATTATTATTATTATTATTATTAAATGATGTATATTATTTAGCATTATTTTGTACATGATGACAGGTCCTCCTTAATGAGGGTGTATTTTCCTCTGTGTCTATAGCAGAGGGAGCTGTAAATACAGTTTTGGATGCAAGCAGTGCTTCCATAACTACCAGCCTGTTGTTCCTAGTTTGATTGGTCCATGACATCAAACTTAAACAGTTTGCAGCATTTTATTTTAGGTCTGATCTAAATGTAAGCTAGACTGCATATATTTACTTTATGTAAAACTTTGGTTTAGATGCTAAGACTACCATATGCCCTGTTCTGTCAGGGCTGTACAGTTGGTAGACCAAACCACCAACTATTTTTCCATATCCCAACTCTGATTCCATCATAAATGGCTGACAGCCAAGGTCAGACAGAAGCAGTAAAGCTCCTGATTGAATTTCTATGAAAATAAATATGCAACAAACTATGCATCTAATTAATTATACAATATCAGTAATTGTATAATATAATTAAAAATAATCATTTTAATTGAAAGCTGGCCCAAGTCCGACTCCACAGCCTTTGTTTTCTGTGTCACCAAATCTAAGTTAGTTTTTACCATGTTCAAGTGCTTTATATGGGAATGGTCATAGTGAAGTTTTGAGAGCATTCAGTTCACTGCTATATTTTGTCCAAGGTCAGCATAACAGAAGCTCCCCACCGTCACATTGTAGTGGAAATAGCCGACAAAGTGTATTGCATGATATGTGTTAGACAGACCATAGTCTTTACCCAGATTTATAATCTGTAAAGTTCCAAGTTTAGAAGACAAAAAATGTCGGAAAGTGTAGTTCACTAGTGACATCAGTGAGAAGCAGCTAGCCAGCTTCTGCCCCTACTTGGCTTGGACACAACTGCATTAAAAATAAAGGCAAACATAGAAGATTGACAGAGACCAAATGATCTGTTCAGTCTTCCTCTCTGATATAAATACATCTTAATGTTCACCATGACATTTTTTTTTCTTAATTCTGGAATTAGAGAGGCAGGTTATGTGGCAATCAGTACATCCTAAGGAAGGATTGACCAGATTGGATAAGCCCTTTAATGCAGTGCATGCTTGGTTGAGGCAAACCCAAAAGTATTGTGTTTCAGCTGAAATCAAAGTTGTTTTTTTTTGTTTTTTTTTTTAAATTCAACATACATCAAAGAGGACCTTTTTACTACTTCTACCTACCCAATTTCTTAGCATCTGTTAACAGGCTCTGCTACACTGATTCCAATGCAGTTGGAATTTTTTTCTCTATTTCCCACCGTTCCTGAGCAATCAGTGCAGTTACTTTTGGTGCCTGATTTACTACTTATGTTCTCTACTGTCAGGAGCAGCAAAGTGGGTGTGGTTCAGAGTTCCAATCAGAGGCAACCAGTGTCGGAGCTCAGAATGACACCCCTTGCCTGCTCCTGCCTGAAATCGCCCTCCTGACAGTACTGAGTCTAAATAGTATAAGAGGCACCAAAACTAACAGCACCTATTGCTAAGGAATGGTGGGGGCTAGAGAAAAAAAAATCCCACTAACCCCAGCAAGGAACTGGAGTTTTCCACCTTTTAAAAATTGGTGCCAAATTGCTTGAACAGGTTGTCTAGTTTCAGACAAATATGGAGAGACAAAAATTATTGTTTGCATAATGAAAAGTTATAACCTTTTCCAATATACTTTCTGTATCACTTACTCACTGTTTTCTAGATCTCTGCTTGCTGTCACTCATTCTGCTTCCAGTGGATAAAAATCAGTTCATGGTCATTGTGAAAGATCCTCAGTGCGCCAACACCGCGTTGGCCCACACCTGAGTCTTCTTTCATATAAAAACCACACTCACCGCCAGTGAGTGTTGGGTTCACAAGATAAATACAAGACAAGCTTTCTAAATTTTATATATTTATTAACCCCTAAATGGGTCGGTAAAAACATCTAACACATGCAGTTCAGAACAGATATGCAGATATATACAAGCATTAACAGTTACTAGTTACAAGATACAGTGCAATAAAATAAAAGGGCATAAAAGTGAAAATAATTACCACGCATCTTCTTGATGTGGCTCTATAATCCAAAACTCACACATGCTCTGTCATGTGTGAATAACCAGTGGAGGCAGCGGCATTAACTCCAGCATCTCAGCCTGCATGCTCCTCACAGTATATCCCAATAGTCTCTCTCAGTGGAAGTCTGTCTGTAATCTCCTCATAGTGTTCTCTTGTAGTCCCAGCACAATCTCCTCCCACTGACCTCTTACCTCATCTTATATACCCTTTATGCCACCTCCCAGAATGAGGTCACCGGCGACGGCAAGTCTGATTGATTAACGCACTCAAGTCCAGATTCTTTGTAAAGAGCTGAGACCAAGTGAAATGATACAATGTTATCAACCATGTCTGATCTACCAGTGCAGACTGATCAATGCATGTTTCTTTGATCACTCAGGGCTGTTTATGAATTCAATGGAGCCCTGCTGGGATGGATACAAAGCCCTATTGTTCCAGTCCGGCCACTATTGGCAATATACCTATGAGTAGGCTGTGCACATTATGAGTAAAGAGAACTAAGAGAGAAATACGCTACCCAGATATCAAAATACAGCTTTGAGTTATAGCCAAATTTCAGTGGAATCATCACACCTCCCCCTTTAGATGGGGCTTGTAGGAAGTAGGGGCCTGTGCCCCTCTTCTGAGAGCACCTCTGCCGCTTCAGCTCCTCAGGCTCTGGCCCCAAGGCTTCATAACCCCCCCGGGGTCCCAGCAGACTCGGGCCTTGTCAGACTCCGAGGGTGGTTGAGTGGCACGCGCCTTCAATATGTCCAGACTAGGGTCAGCTTGGACAGCATCTCTGAACTCTTGGCTGGAGTGAGAGAAAAGAGAGGTGCATGTTGCATAGCTGCCAGACCCTTCTGGCTCTCTAGTCTGACTAGGGACGCTTCTAAGGCCCAGGCTCTGAGCCACGTACACTTGGCTACCTCCTGCCTGTTCTGGGTCCGCTTTCTGAGTGCGGGCATCCCGTAGCTTTACACTCATGACCTCAGGCCCTTGGGATACCATTCCAGAGATCCCATCCCGGCAATCTCTGCTCTCCTGGCTACCTTTGGCCTGCTCTCTCAGGGTCTCTCTCACACTAGCCGCTAGTTGGGAGAGTTCTAGGTGATTCTGCACCTCCCCCTTTGCTTCTAAGCCTACATCCTGTCCCTCCTGTACTTGGGTGGGTGATGGTGATACCTTGGGCAAATGACTGAGATCATGCTTCCCCAAACCATCCCCCCACAATACATTGACAGGTAATGCATTTGACATACCCCGTTCGGGGATCACACCTCCAGTACCCCATGCCATCTGCACTTGGGCCATGGGCGCTCCTGGAATAGAACTGGACAGAAGAGACGTGTATGTCTCATACCAGCTGGACTCCTCCGGCTTCAAGGGAGTGAGGCTAGTCATGGCGGTCTCAGCTCCAGGTGGTGTAGGCAACGGTTCAAGGGTCGGAACGCCCTCTACCCTTGTAGCACTCTGGCTGCGGGCTAACACCGCACTACCAGCAGTCTGTCCCTCACCTGGATCGGCCATAAGATCCCCATAGCCTACCTGACCATCTGGCACATGGTCAGCAGTTGGGTGCTTATCGGATGCACTGGGCGAAATAGTAGAAGTCGCTTCCAGTGACTCAGAAGAGCTACCCTGTACACTTTCACAACAAGCATTGTCAGTTACATTGACAGTACCTTCATTAGCAATTGTTAATTCACACCGGGCCTCAATGAGATCTGTGGTAGACATATTAACAAGCTGGGAGGGAGACGCCCCCGCAGATGTGGGTGTGTCTACAGACAAAGTCTCACTGGCTCCTAGCACGGGAGTGAACAAAGCATCAATAACATTTTTGCTGAGCTGGGTTGCAGGAAGCTCATTTGCATCTTCCCTGCGCTCAGCTAAAGGCAACTCAGTAGCATTTACACTTACTGCCATGGGAAGTATCTCAGAGGGGGGGTTACGGGCCCTCTCTGCAGTTATGACAGACACATTATCAGCATTAATCATAGACAGTTTATCACAGTAAATTAGGGTGCTCCCCACCCCATATTGGGACATCATAGGTCCTAAATCAGTTCCCAACATTACATTAGCCGGCAAATCAGTCAATAGTCCCACAGTCCGCATTTCTTTTCCTGCACCCCAGTCCAGATACACAGATGGGCCACCTGCTGTGGCTTGGGAAGCAGGGAAGTTCTCAGGGCGGTTGGGGCACTCCTCCTTAAAATGTCCTGTCTGGTTACAGGCATGGCCCCGCCGCACCTCCCCTTGGGGTTTGGGAAAGGTCACCCGGGCGCCCAGAGTTCTTCGGACAGGGGAGGGACCACCCGGGGCATAGTTTGTCTCACCCGACCTGACGACAGACGGCTGTGGTGAACTTCGGCCTGGCTTCTCCTTCCAACTTGAGGGTCTCTGCAGGGTTGTTGGAGTTTGCGCATGGGCGGTTTGTGCCCGCTGGGAGAGCTCCATTCTTTTGAGCTCAAGCTGATACTGCCGCTCTCGTTCTGCAGCTTCACGATCGGCCTGCCATTCTGCTGCCTGCCATTCTTGTTCTACAGCTTCCTGAAAATGGTACAACACCTGCAGGGCCATTTGCCAGTATGAAGCCATTCCCCCAGCAGGGCTGGGGTTACTGGTCCCTCCTGGTGAAGTAATCCTTGGGACCGGGCTGCTTGCCGCACTTCCTGGCCTAGCCCCAAAATCAGGACTCTGCTCGATTCTCTGCATGGCTGTGGCTGCCTCCATTTCAGCCATATGCTCAGGATCTCCAAAAGCCTGGTTCAGCAATTCTGGAGCTCTGCTTCTGAGCCCACTAGCATCCACTGGTATTTGCCAAATAAAAGATAGGATAGAATACAAAGAGTAAGGGAGGGGAACAGCACTGTATCAAACTTTCACTGTATCTTAATGCTTGCTTTAATACCGAGCTTGTCTCATAGGATTACTACAATCCCCAGCATGTGAGTGATAAAGGTCACCAACACACGCTGTTTATCCTAAGATCCCACTGCTGCCACCAATGTGAAAGATCCTCAGTGCGCCAACACCGCGTTGGCCCACACCTGAGTCTTCTTTCATATAAAAACCACACTCACCGCCAGTGAGTGTTGGGTTCACAAGATAAATACAAGACAAGCTTTCTAAATTTTATATATTTATTAACCCCTAAATGGGTCGGTATTAACATCTAACACATGCAGTTCAGAACAGATATGCAGATATATACAAGCATTAACAGTTACTAGTTACAAGATACAGTGCAATAAAATAAAAGGGCATAAAAGTGAAAATAATTACTTTACCACGCATCTCCTTGATGTGGCTCTATAATCCAACACTCACACATGCTCTGTCATGTGTGAATAACCAGTGGAGGCAGCGGCATTAACTCCAGCATCTCAGCCTGCATGCTCCTCACAGTATATCCCAATAGTCTCTCTCAGTGGAAGTCTGTCTGTAATCTCCTCATAGTGTTCTCTTGTAGTCCCGGCACAATCTCCTCCCACTGACCTCTTACCTCATCTTATATACCCTTTATGCCACCTCCCAGAATGAGGTCAACGGCGACGGTGATCACTCAGGGCTGTGTATGAATTCAATGGAGCCCTGCTGGGATGGATACAAAGCCCTATTGTTCCAGTCCGGCCACTATTGGCAATATACCTATGAGTAGGCTGTGCACATTATGAGTAAAGAGAACTAAGAGAGAAATACGCTACCCAGAGATCAAAATACAGCTTTGAGTTATAGCCATATTTCAGTGGAATCATCACAGTCATGTGATATACGGTCCATGGTCATGTAGTATATGGTCCATGGTCATGTGATGGATAAACAGGTGCACAGCTCATTTTTATCACAGCATAGGAATTGGACATTTGAGTAGCACCTGTATGTATCTCTAGTTACTCCATTTAGAAAATTGTTTAATCCATTCTTAACATCAATAGTACGGTCTCCGCTTTATTATACATTGGCATTAACCTACAAAATGCCATTTTGTCGTCTATTGCCGGCCCCCAGAATGAGATCTGGGGCCGCCGATCCAGCTGGGAGCGAATTGTAGGCTTGTCTGGCATTATCTTCTATTACAGGCAAAAAAAAAAAAAAAAAATTTAAAAAACCCCTTTCCTTAGAACACATATAAAAGTTAATAAATAAATAATGCGAAACACCTGGTCTACAAACTTACAAAAATCTTTTCCCATACAATAAACGCTGTAGTGGAGAAAAAAAAAAATCAAAAGAGCCAAACCACAGTTTTTTCGCTGTTTTGCTTCTCACAAAATGATATAACTAAAAGGTACACCTGGCCTTGCAAAAAAAAAAAGTTTTATGCATTCCCATAAACAGAAATCTAAACAGTTACAGGTGTCAGAATACGTCAAATATGTCTCTTAAGAAATTTTTTTTTGTCAAAGTTTTGGATTTTTTTTAATGGGTTAAAACTAAAAAAAACTATATAAACTTGGTATTCTTGGAATCCTACTGTTCCATAGAATACAGGTGACATGTCAGTTTGGCTGTACAGTAAATGCCATAAAAACAAAGTCTGTAAGAAGTCGCACAAACTCAGTTTCTCTCCAATTCCCCCCCATTCTTCATTTTTTTTCCAGCTTCCCAGTACATTGTACTGAATGTTAAATGGTACCATTACAAAGTACAATTTGTTCTTCAAACATTAAGTCTTCATAGGGCTCTATTAACAGAAAAATAAAAAGTTATGAGGTTTGGAAGGCGGGTAGTCAAAAACGAAAATTGAAAAATGCCTGCGGCGGGAAGGGGTTATAAATGAAGCCTTCCAGAGATGAAATCATAGACTTTATTCCCTTACTGAAGATGGATACTGATTTCCTGGTCGATTCGACAGCTGAATCAGTGAGATATGCTGTAAGAAACAGAGCTCTCCAATTCCACTAGAAGAGCCATCTGGTTAAATATGTGGTCTAGGGGCACAGGATAAAAAAACAAGCTATGCACCATTTCCTTCTTGGTAGAGTTTTTATTTGGTCCTGTTCTTAAGAAAACAGCGCCGATAAGACAAAGAACTGCCATAGGGTAAGTCCAAAAAAGACTGTCCATTCAGAAAAGCTGGCAAACTACAGATGAAGGGGAAATCAGGGCATTATCCTTAAGGCAATAAAGAAAGAGGTTTCTATCTTAACCCCAACAATACAACCTTTCATTCTCAAAATCTTCAACAGACTCTGCTGCAGGATGTCCAAAAACTGCTAAATCTAAATACCATATCTCCGCATCTGAGCGATGAAGTCTCATACTCAAAATGATATCTAGTTAAAGGGGTTGTCCAGGCAAAAAATTTCTATTTTAAATAGGCCGGGGGGATGGTGAAAAAAAAAAAAAAAAAAAAAAAATCATACTCTCCTTTCCCCTGTGCTCTAGTGCCTTCCAGCACGATCTGGTCGTGCCGGTCCATTGTTATCTTCCGTTGGAATTCCCCGCTGCATGTGACGTTACTACCTGTGACATCCCAAAGTCTGTTCCTGATGCCGCTGAGGCTGCTTATTGTCCTCAGCGGTCACGTGACTGCTGAGGCCAATCAGCGGATGGGATACAGCGGATGTCACAGCCGACAAGAAGGTTTACTTCAAGAAGACAGCCCAGCTGAAGGCCCGGACCACACTAGGAGGACACCTGAGCAACGGTAACAGCTGAGTGTGATTTTTTTTTTTTTTTTTTTTCACCTCCTCTGACCTATTTTTAAAAAAAATGTTTTTCCCTGGACAAACTCATTAAAAAAAAAAAAATAAATAAAAGAATGGGACTTACTGAGCAAGTATAAATTTACACTTCCTGAACACATGGGTCAAGTTTACAATGAAATTGATCCGTTTCACAATGCAGTGATGTGCTTCTTTGTTTTAAAACGGTTCCCAAACTGTGGGATTGACCCCCTGAGAAGTCGTGTGAAGACTGCTGGGGGGGGGGGGCGAGCCATCAGCAGTAATTAGGCTGGACAGCTTTTTGCTGCAGTCTCGATATGGCTGCTGAGGGAAGGTGAGTAAAAATAACAGTTATACTCACCTCTCCTGGGCGTCCAACAAAGTCCCGGCATCCCCTATGGGCCTCCTTTTGACATCACACGCCCCAGGGGTCACCACTGAGACCCAATCACAGGCCTCTCATGGGTCCACCGACATAACACTGGGTCAGTATGTCATGGCATCAACGTAGACTCCTGGGACACATGACATTACAAGAGGACTGAATAGGACACAGTGTGACCACAGAGATGCCCAGGAGAGGTGAGGCAAGGTGAGTATAAGTGTTTATTTTTCCTCACCTGCCCTGAGCCTCCACTTATTAGTATAATAATTCACTAAAACGAGCCAGGGGACAAATCACACAAATATCTGTCGAAACAAATCTCATGGGGTTTGCTCATCTGTACTAATGAAGCAGCCCAAGGCCTCGGGCCACTGGAGCATTATACAGTGAGGCATTAGAAAGCATTTGATACTGTGTGGGCCACTGTGGGGGGGTGCATATTATATTATGTGGGGCCACTGTGGAGCATTATACTGTGTGGCAGAGAATATTATACTGTGCAGGGCCACTGTGGAGCATAATACTGTGTGGGGGAGCATATTATACTGTGTGGGGCCACTATGGAGCTTTATACTTTGTGTAGATCACTGGGGAACATTAAATAGACTGTGTGAGGGTCACAGGACTGGAAACTGTAAGATATATTGGGGAGGAGGGGGGCCACACATTTTTCCAGTATGGGGCCCCAAAATTCCCAATAGCAGAATAAACTAAAAGGCAGAGTAAGAGGAATATTACAGCAGAATAGGAGACTGAATACAGGTAGGGACATTTATTTTTCAAATGCGGCTAAGTACGGTGGAGGGGGGTCTGCTTTAATAGAACAATGAGGTCAAGTTTTATCCCTCTGAAAGAGGGTCAAAACTGCATCCACAGAACCTGATCATCTTTCTAGGAGTACTATTCGATGCAGTCCTCTTTCCTTCCAACAGAGAAACAAGAAAAACTTTAACAAAAATTTGCATCTCTTTAACAGAGAACAATGTTCTCTCTAAGGAAGGCCATCAGAATCTTGGAACTAAACATGACCTGTATACAATCTGTCCTGTGGAGTCCAAGCCCTTCAAATCTCCCCTAATCTAGAAGGATGCCATTTAAAGATTCTGTCCAACACGACAATTTTTTACCTTTAACATCAGGGTAGCATGAGATATGCTCATCTTCAATCGCCTACAGTCCAGATCTTCACCTGGGTGGAACAGAACATTCCTTCCATTTTCGACTGTTCACCTGAAGGTTAAATAAAAACAATCAGCAGACGTCTTAAGCAGCAAAAAATTGGATTCAGACAAAAAAAAAAAAAAAGTAAAACAGACAAGTTTTTCTAGAACTGACAGAAAGGTGGGGTTTCCTTCATTTGGATCTTTTAGATACAAGGAAGAACACCCAGGTAGAAACATTCTTCTTGAATTAAGGAGATCTCTCAGTCGGCATAAATGCTGTATCCCAGAGTTGAGACATGGTCCCTATATATGCTTTCCCTCCCTTTCCCCTGATCCTTCATATTGAGAGAAATTCAAAAAAGAGAGAGTAAATGATCAAGAGGAATGATGAAAAGTAATTTTGATCATTCCTCTATGGCCAAAGAGGAACTGGTTCCCAATTATAAAACGGCTCTAGAGAATCTAATTCTCTTTATCCACAGAAAAAAGTCTGCTGACTCAGGGCCTCTTATACCATCAGGACCCAGTGAAGTTAAACCTGTCAGCTTGGACCCTGAATAGGAGTTTTTAAGAATCCCTGGTTCATCTGAAAATGTCAACGCCACATTACGGAAGAGTCAGAAAAAGGGGACTTTTTCTGTCTAGAGGAAGAGTTGAAGAAATTCTGTTCCTGGCTTGGTATCAATCATCCTGATCCTTACATCCAAATTTCGCCAGAATCCTAGACTTCCTTCTGTCAACCTTCAACAAAGCATTTAGTCCAAGTACCCTAAAGATTCAGGTTTCCGCCCTGAGAAGCTTCTTAAATACTCCCCTTGCTGAGTATAAAATTGAGTTGCAACTTGGTGTAGTAATCTGATAAAAACTGGAGTGGGAGAGGTCTTTTAACTTTTGTCTTCCTGACCCTTCAGAAATCAAGAGGGCAACCTCCTGTGGTGCTGTCAAGATGGACTTCTGAAAAAGCAATTACTGTTTGGACTAATTCCCTCCTTTCTTGTACTTTTTACATAAAATCTCAGTTTGTCTGTGGCAGTGAAGTACTTGCAGTGTTGTGCATGTGCAGTAGAGTTCTTGTATTCTTGAGCTTCCATTCCCAACTCCTTCACAACTTTATCCATATACAAGGTATAGGGAGAAAGCTGCCAATCAACAGTAGGAGGGTGGGGGAGCCTGCTGTTCAGCTCCTGCTGCAGCATATAAACATATCTTATGAAAAGTGTGCCAAAATAGTAAGTGACCCACTTCTAGAAATGGGACTTTGTCACTATTTTATGTCACCCTCAAATAAGACAATGTAGACCTAGTGATATAATCCTTTTTTAATAAATTGAAGTAAAGGCCAAATACAAAATATTGTTTCCCTGAGCCCTTCCATGTCTTTAATGCTAAGCTTCATCGGAATGAAAGATTGTAGGTCGCTGCTTCTCATATTCTTGACATAGTTTCTGTCACTAAAACTACTTTGCTTTTATTTGTGATTATTTAATATTCTCCATTCTCCTCAATACTTTTTTGCTTGTGAAAGCTACTCAAACTTTTTTTTTTTCTTTCCAAAAATGGAAATCTCCTGAGTCAGTTGTCTGAGATTAGCTGCAGCTCCAAGCAGCTTCCAGGGAAGCTGGATGCGCCTCTGATCAGTAGGATGACAGCCAACGGCCATCTCATTATGAGCTGCTCTCTGAGTGTGTGGGACTGAAAAAAGTATGTTCTACAGCAGACATAATATATGGGGTGACAGTTTTGGGGTGGCAAGATATAAAACTGTTTCATTGGCTGCAACCTAGTCCAACATATAACTCCTAAGCTAAACCAATACTTCCAACAATATCCATGCAAACTTAAATATCTGAACACCAGAGGGTGAACTCTGCAATTCATTTCCCTATGTTACTGCCACACTCAAACTATAAATTTTGGGGCATTCATTGGGTGTTGTGTTATAGACAACTGCCACATGTCACTGAATGAGGATGCTCTAAAAGTTTTTTTTTTATAAAACACAGCATGCTTTACTTGTCATAGTTTGTGTGGTTTAACTATTGGGTTTAATGGAAATAAACATCTGGCGGCACTTGCAGTTTTTGGAAGGATACCGTTCAGGGGTCAGTTTTAGTTTTTGAGACATAAAATACACCACAGCTTTTTCAAACAACATCTAATAATTAGCAATGTGTCATACAGTATGTTATGTATCTAAATATAGGATGATAACAATAAATCAGTAATTTTTAAGTCAGTCCTCAATTATGTTTCTGTGCAGCCAAAATAGATTTATTTTACTCTAGGTTCATACTAGTGCTCGGCTGTCAGTCGTTCAGGTACACAAGACAGAGAGCCTGTCCGCTTGAAAAGCAGTTACCCGAGGATACCCGCAGACCTCATAGACTACAATGGGGGTCTGCCAGGCAGGACTTTTCTCTACACCGATTTTAGGTGGAATCTGTGGCAGAGTCTCCTATGGAGACTCCAATGCAGATGTGAATTTAGCCTTATTTGTTACAAATTATAGCAATAGTTTAAAAAAGAAGAATTAAATCCCTACTTTAGAAACCATTGGTATTAATCTGGCAAATGCTTACTATTCATCTTATTTTTTTATCATGTATGAATGCCATTCAAGAAAATTATGTATGTCCACCATCATGTACAGTGCCTTGCGAAAGTATTCGGCCCCCTTGAACTTTTCAACCTTTTGCCACATTTCAGGCTTCAAACATAAAAATCTAACATTTAAATTTTTGGGTGAAGAATCAACAACAAGTGGGACACAATTGTGAAATGGAACGAAATTTATTGGTTATTTTAAACTTTTGTAAAAAATAAAAAACTGAAAAGTGGGGCGTGCAATATTATTCGGCCCCTTTACTTTCAGTGCAGCAAACTCACTCCAGAAGTTCAGTGAGGATCTCTGAATGATCCAATGTTGTCCTAAATGACTGCTGATGATAAATATAATCCACCTGTGTGTAATCAAGTCTCCGTATAAATGCACCTGCTCTGTGATAGTCTCAGGGTTCTGTTTAAAGCTCAGAGAGCATCATGAAGACCAAGGAACACACCAGGCAGGTCCGTGATACTGTTGTGGAGAAGTTTAAAGCCGGATTTGGATACAAAAAGATTTCCCAAACTTTAAACATCCCAAGGAGCACTGTGCAAGCGATCATATTGAAATGGAAGGAGTATCAGACCACTGCAAATCTACCAAGACCCGGCCGTCCCTCTAAACTTTCATCTCAAACAAGGAGAAGACTGATCAGAGATGCAGCCAAGAGGCCCATGATCACTCTGGATGAACTGCAGAGATCTACAGCTGAGGTGGGAGAGTCTGTCCATAGAACAACAATCAGTCGTACACTGCACAAATCTGGCCTTTATAGAAGAGTGGCAAGAAGAAAGCCATTTCTCCAAGATATCCATAAAAAGTCTCGTTTAAAGTTTGCCACAAGCCACCTGGGAGACACACCAAACATGTGGAAGAAGGTGCTATGGTCAGATGAAACCAAAATCGAACTTTTTGGCCACAATGCAAAACGATATGTTTGGCGTAAAAGCAACACAGCTCATCACCCTAAACACACCATCCCCACTGTCAAACATGGTGGCGGCAGCATCATGGTTTGGGCCTGCTTTTCTTCAGCAGGGACAGGGAAGATGGTTAACATTGATGGGAAGATGGATGGAGCCAAATACAGGACCATTCTGGAAGAAAACCTGTTGGAGTCTGCAAAAGACCTGAGACTGGGACGGAGATTTATCTTCCAACAAGACAATGATCCCAAACATAAAGCAAAATCTACAATGGAATGGTTCACAAATAAACGTATCCAGGTGTTAGAATGGCCAAGTCAAAGTCCAGACCTGAATCCAATCGAGAATCTGTGGAAAGAGCTGAAAACTGCTGTTCACAAATGCTCTGCATCCAACCTCACTGAGCTCGAGCTGTTTTCCAAGGAAGAATGGGCAAGAATTTCAGTCTCTCGATGTGCAAAACTGATAGAGACATATCCCAAGCGACTTGCAGCTGTAATCGCAGCAAAAGGTGGCGCTACAAAGTAATTTGGCACGCCCCACTTTTCAGTTTTTTATTTTTTAGAAAAGTTTAAAATATCCAATAAATTTCGTTCCACTTCACGATTGTGTACCACTTGTTAATTCTTCACCAAAAAAATAAAAATTTTATATCCTTATGTTTGAAGCCTGAAATGTGGCAAAAGGTTGAAAAGTTCAAGGGGGCCGAATACTTTCGCAAGGCACTGTAAAACTAAAGTTTTGACAACCACCCTTGACCCAAGGACTTTAAATATGTTAACAGTTATGTAACATATATGGCAAGCCTTACAGCGATCTTTACTCTAGTTATTTGTTAAATTCACTAGTTACCAGCACTATATTGAAAGCAGAGAAAATGCAAATATATTACCAAATGAAAAATCTTATTGCGATAATATAATAATTATATAGAAATATAATAAATTAGGTCTCTATAGAAAAATTATTTGTACATAATCACAGCAGCTTTGATCGATAAATTTTCGAATAGATAAATTTGACTAATAATGACTTAAAAGAAATGTCACCAAGTTTTTATGTTTCAACATTTTTTAAGAATTTTAGATTTTTTTTCCCTAAATTACATTATCCATGTCAGTATCTATATTTCACTCTCTCCTGACATATGCTGTAATAGTACGAAGGATGTCGGGAAATACTCTAAGCAGCCAATAATACAAGTGTATTCTATTACTATGATACAATGGGGATCATGACTCCTGGTGGGGGAGGGGGGGTAAAACTTACAGTAAGCAAAAAAGAAAAAAAAATATAAAAATACATAAATAAAGGGAAACACATACAGTGTACACTGTAGCAGGAGAAAATAATCAAAAGAGCTGAACCGCCGTTTTCATCCCCCATAAAAATTTGGATAAAGCGCAGGCAAAGAAATAATAATAATAATAATAGTCCTTTAATAGTCCCACAATGGGGAAATTCAGTGTGTTACAGCAGCAAAGATAAGCAGATACAAATACAAATACAACATGTAGAGGAATGTTCCAAGGTGAGAGGCATTACAATAATAGCAGACAGACAGATGGGACGTAGCAGAGGGGGGGGGGGATTTAACAGGCAGAGAGATATTTCAGTTCTCTGTGTGTAATGATCTCCGCTTAGGTCGGTGTTGGTTGTACAGCCTAACCGCGGTGGGGAGGAAAGATTTCCGATAGCGCTCCTTCTCACACCTAGGGTGGAGCAGTCGGTCACTGACAGTACTGCTCAGCGCGATCACAGTCTCATGCATGGGATGGGACTTCTTCTTCTGCATGGAGCTCACCATGGACAGTATCCTTCTGTCACCCACCACCTGCACTGGGTCCAGTGGGCTCCCCAGGACAGAGATGGCCCTTCTAATCAGCTTGTCGAGTCTATTCCTATCCCTGGTTGATATACTGCTCCCCCAGCAGGCCACTCCAAAGAAGATGGCTGATGCCACTACCGAGTTGAAGAAAGTTCTAAGAAGTGCCCCCCGGATTCCAAAGGCTCTCAGCTTCCTAAGCAGGTAGAGCCTGCTGTGGCCCTTCCTGTACAGGGCCTCCATATGATCTGCCCAGTCCAGCTTATTATTAAGGAGCAAACCCAGGTACTTATAGGTGTTCACAATCTCGATGCCCGTCCTCAGGATGTCCACTGGTTTAGGAGGGCTTCTGCCTTTACGGAAGTCCACCACCATCTCCTTGGTCTTCCCCGCGTTAATCTTCAGGTGGTTCTGGTGGCACCAGTCCACAAAATCCTGGTTCAGTTCTCTGTACTCCCTATCATCATCATCTGTGATGAGACCCACTATTGCAGAGTCGTCAGAATACTTCTGTAGGTAGCAGCTGGATGAGTTGCACCTAAAATCTGCAGTGTACAGTGTGAAGAGGAAAGGGGCGAGAACCGTACCCTGAGGTGCCCCCGTATTACAGATCACGGTACCTGACACACAGTCTTGGGCTCTCACGTATTGAGGTCGATTTGTGAGGTAGTCTAGGATCCAGTTGGAGAGGTGGTGGTCCACTCCAGCAAGGCCCAGCTTGTCCCTCAATAACCTGGGCTGTATGGTGTTAAAAGCACTGGAGAAGTCAAAGAACATTATTCTCACTGTGTTCCCTGGTTTCTCCAGGTGAGACAGAGCCCTGTGCAGAAGGTGGATGATGGCATCATCTACCCCAATGCCCGGTCGATAAGCAAACTGGAGAGGGTCCATAGCGGGGCTCACTAGAGGGCGAAGATGTGTGAGAACCAATCTCTCCAAGATCTTCATCAGGTGGGATGTCAGTGCTACAGGTCTGTAGTCATTGAGGTCCATAGGGTGGGGTTTCTTTGGAACTGGTACCACACAAGAAGATTTCCATAATTCAGGGACTATTTCCTGCCTCAGGCTCATATTATACATATATGTAATTATACCACACAGCTGGTCCCCGCAAGTCTTAATTAGCCTTGCACTGATGTCATCTGGCCCTGCGGCTTTCCTCGCCTTGATCTTTTTCATCTCCTTCCTCACCTGGGCCCGTGTGAAGGTCAGACTGTGGCCAGATAAAGACAGATTTCTGGATT
Source organism: Leptodactylus fallax (assembly GCA_947044405.1). NCBI lineage: Eukaryota > Metazoa > Chordata > Amphibia > Anura > Leptodactylidae > Leptodactylus > Leptodactylus fallax. Next base: position 4,939,817 of record CAMRHE010000129.1, on the reverse strand, counting down.
TACTGGTCTGTTGGGAAGTAGCCACATGGGGTGAATGGGGAGAAGTCATTGTGGTGGGGGGAGCTGAAGGACATACTGGGGTGGGAGGAGCTGGTGTGTGATCAAATCTGTTGAAGAATAGGTTTAGTTCATTAAGCCAATTAACATCTGCCTCAATCTGGCAGACAGACTGTTTATGACCCGAAATTGACTTAAGCCCCTCCCAGACCCCCCTTATGTCTTTTCTTTCCATTTCCAAGAAATAGACATTCCCCAAATTGATATAAATAAAAAGTACATCTGGCTCCGCAAAAAAATGACGCCTTATGGCGACTCCAATTTTTAATTGCAAAGTTATGTATTTTTTTTTTTTTTTAAGGGGTTGAAAAGTAAAAAAAAGACTATGTAACTTTGGTATCACTGTAATCGTACCAACTCATAGAATACAGGTGACTTTACATGTACCTTTTAATTTTGGCTGCACAGTGAATGCCATAAAAACAAAGCAGTTAGTAGGTATAAACAGTTATGAATCAATTTCACCTGCTCTGGTTTTGCTCTTTAGTAGTGTCCTTGTCTCTAGCATGAGTCGGTACCTGCAGCGCATTTAGGTTTCACAGGTAGTTCATCTGCTTCTGGATAACATATCCATAAGTGCCAGCACAAGAAGGTTTGTTGTGTCTCCCAATACAGTCTCACGATCATGGAGTAAATAGTACGACAAATGCTATTACGTAAAGAGACCTGGTCTGGGCCATAAAATAGCACCAAGCCAGCAGCAATACTGGTATCCAATTCATTGTGCGAGGAGGAGCAGGAGAAGTCCTAGAACATGTGGTCTGGTGTGTATATCATGAGGGTGGTATGAGCTCCTAACGTCATGTGGGACCCATGCCATAGTGTGTCCGCTATTGTCACACTGATCACCTCACAGAGAAGAGCAGGTTTACATTGAATGCATATGATTGACATGAACAAGTCTGGAAAATCTGGTGAATGTTATGCTGCCTTCAACATCATGCAGCATGACCAGATTGGTGGTAGGTCATTGATGGTATCGGAAGGCATGTCTTTGGAGGGTCACACAAAACTTCATATGATAGGCAACAGTACCCTAACTATGGTTATGCCTGAACCATTCACAGACTTTACTCTGGTGTAGTTGTCCCTGGGTTTTACATGGTGCATGTTTGATCTCACAAGTTCTGAGTAGGTAGTTCATAGATGACCAAGGCATTGATGCAACTGTCATCATGTTTCCCAGACTTTTGTCTAATGGAGAACAAATGGGATATTATCAATCAGTGCATTTGTGTATCAGTAACGCTGCCAAGTAGTGTCACAGAATGTCCAAGAACTCACTGATGCTCTAATCCAAGGTTCGGATGATCCCCAGAACACCAACCGCCATTTCATCATGGGGATTGCACAGAGGTTGTCAGGTGTGTGGGAGCCTTACACACTACTGAGTCCCGTTATGAGTTGCTGTGATGAAATTCACACAGATTGGATTTGTCCATGGAATTTTTGGAATCCAGCCCTCATTTGGAGGATGATTTTGATTGCCATTGACTGTTTATGTATACTTTTGTTCTCAACAAAGTATAAGTTTATTATCAGTAGATTTTGAGCTTGAATCCTCTGTTCATCAAGATTTGATGTGTGATTTACGTATTCCTTTAAGCACACTCAATGCCAATAAGCATAACAGAAACATATTGGTAGTAAGATTTGGAAACTAATGTTTTCCCAATTTATTTTTCAGGAGGTGTAGTGTGTAATGCTGATGTAGACATCCTTTTGACTGTCTGACAGGGGAGATGTCTCTTTGGTCTTTAGTTCTAGTTTGTTGAGCCATACTTTTGATACAGATTCTGTTCATTACACTGTTTAGAACCTTTTACGTCATATATGGGAAAAATGTTCTGTAATCTGTCTAGATCAGGTGGAATTAGAGCATGGCTTAAAGGAGAGGATAAACATTCTCTAAAGGTATGATAAGAAGGATCTCCTGTATGTGTTGTATAAGAGACTTTGCTCTCAAGGGACCTAATGGATCCCATTAAAGCTTTATGGAGCATTGGAAGTGCCTCAACCTCCAGTCCATTGGTAGTGTAGAAATAGGGAATTCCTGACTTGGATGTGCTGCGTCTCCTCTCAGGTCAGAAAAGACCAGACTTCAGGTCTGAAAAGTTGTTTCAGTTAAAATACCACAGTATGTCCTACAATACACGCAGTTCTTCAACAGTTCTATTGAATGGCTAGTACTTGCTGACATGTGTGAATGTGGTCACTAGAGGTACTGTTGTTTTCAGCTTTCATTTTTCCACTGTTTTTTTATTTAAGCGGTTAAGGACCGGGCTTAAAAATGTCTTATGGACCAGGCCTCATCTTTCAAAACTGACATGTCACTTTATATGGCAATAACTTTGAGATGCTATAACTTACACAAGTGATTTTGAGAGAGTTTTTTCATGACACATTGTACTTCATGTTAGTGGTAAACATTGATCAATATTTTTGTATATTTATTTATAAATTAATTAGGAATTTTAATGGAAATTTGGAAAAAAAATCGCAATTTTCAAAATGTGAAATGCTCTGCTTTTCAGACAGTTAGTCATACCACCAAAATACATGAATAAATATTATTTACCATATCTCTGTTTTATATCGGCATCATCTTTTAATCCTTAATTTATTTTGGATGTTAGAAGGCTTACCTTGATTTACAAGAAAATTTTCCAAACTCATATTTTAGGGACCACTAAAATTCTGAAGAGGATTATAAAGGCCTATATATTAGAAACCACCATAAATCACCCCATTTTCAAAACTGCAGCCCTCAAATAATTCAAAACAGCATTCGGGAAATTTGTTAACCCTTTAAGCATTTCACGGGAGGGAGTTAAAACAATATAGAGGTGAAATTTAGACAATTCATTTTTATCCAATAATACTTTCATTTATCTCTAAAATTAACACATTCACAAAGGGTTGAAGGAGAAAATACATCTCACTGTTTGTGCAATTTCTCCCGAGCAAAGAAATACCCCATATGTGGGTTTAAACTGATTTTTGGGCACACAGCAGCGCACGGAAGAGAAGGAGCGACACTTGGCACTTGAAAAACAGATTTTACTGGAATAGTTTTCATGTGCCATGTCTCATTTGCAGAGCCCCTAGAGTACCAATACATTGGAAACCACCCAAAAGTGACCCCATTTTGGAAACTACACCCCTTACAGAATTTATCAAGAGTTATAGTGAGCATTTTGACCCCACAGCCGTTTCACAGATTTTATTAACGTTAGGATGTGTGAATGAAATATTACTAAAACATCACTTTATCCCCAAAGTTTTCATTTTCAAAAGGGATTAAAGGAGAAAAAGCACCCCACAGGTTGTTAAACAATTACTCCTGAACACGGCAATACCCCATATGTGATCATAATCTGCTGTATGGATACCTGGCAGGGCTCGGAATGGAAAGAGCGCTATTTGGCTTTTGAAGGGCAGATTTTGCTGGAATAGTTTTCAGGTGCCATGTCGCATTTGCAGAGACCTTAGAATACCAATACAATGGAAACCCACAAAAGTGACCCCATTTTGGAAACTACATCCCTCACAGAACATATCAAGGGGTATAGTGAGCATTTTGACCCCACAGCCGTTTCACAGATTTTATTAACATTGGGACATGAAAATGAAAAATTACTTTCTTTCCAATAAACCGACAATTTAGCCCCACATTTTTCATTTTTACAAGAGGATAAAGGAAAGAAAGTGCCACAAAGTTTGTTACACAATTTCTCCTGAATACAGGAACACTCCCCATGTGGTTGTAATCTGCTGTATGGGTACATGGTGGGGCTCAGAATGGAAAGAGCACTATTTGGCTTTTGGAGAGAAGATTTTGCTGGAATAGTTTTTAGGTGCCATGTCGCATTTGCAGAGCCCCTAAAGTACCAGTACAATGGAAACCCCCCCCAAAAGTGACCCCATTTTGGAAACTACACCCCTCAAGGAATTTCTCAAGGGGTATGGTGAGCATTTTGACCCTACAGATGTTTTACAGATTCTATTAACATTGGGATGTAAAAATTAAAAATTACTTTTTTTTATCAATAAACCGTCCATTTAGCGCCATATTTTAAATTTTTACAAGGGGATAAAGAAGAAAAAGCACACCACACTTTGTTAAACAATTTCTCCTGAACACAGAAATGCCCCATATGTGGTCATAAACTGCTGTAGGGGTACATGGTGGGGCTCAGAATGGAAAGAGGGCTATTTGGCTTTTGGAGGGCAGATTTTGCTGGAATAGTTTTCAGGTGCCATGTCGCATTTCAGAGCCCCTAAAGTACCAATACAATGTAATCCCCTCAAAAGTGAACCCATTTTAGAAACTACACCCCTCAAGGAATTTCTCAAGGTGTATTATCATTTTGAGCCTTAAAATGCTTCCCAAAAATTAATGTACAAAGTGAAAATTGAAATTTTTAAAGAAATATGCCATTGTGGTGCCCAATACGTTGTACCCACTTTGAGTCATCAAAGACATACACTCCTAAAATTACTAAGTGGGCTATCCCGGGTACGAAAAAAATTATATATGTGTGTGTAAACTGCTGCTTGGGCACACAGCAGGGCTCAGAAGGGAAGGAGCACTGCACTTTTTAACTTTTGGAGTACAGATGTAGAGGGACTTTCTGGACGCCATGTTGTTTTTGCAGATCCCTGGAGGTGCCAGTAAATTGAATCTAAACAATCTAAATCTACGCTCCAAAAGCCACATAGTGTTCCTTCACATCTGCCCCCTCCTGTGTGCCCAAATGGCAGTTTATGCTCACATGTATGACTCTGGTGTACCCAGGATAATGTACTTAATGTAATATGTGGGTATAAACTTATGTTTGGGCACAGAAGGGAAGGAGCACTATTTTGGTTTTTGAAGAACACTTTGGTTTTTGGACGTCATGCCTCTTTTGCAGAGACCCTGAATTGCCAGTAAAGTGGAATCCGCAGACTTGTGACCCCATTTTGGAAACTACACCACTGAAGGGATTTATCAAGGGGTGTAGTATTTTTACCCTTTGAGTGTTGCATTCATTTCATTTCAATAAATGAATGCACAGCTGATAATGAAAAGGGAAAATTGCAATTTTTCCAGAGATTCGCCATTTCATTGCCCGATATTTTGTGCCCAGCTTGTGTCAGCAGACACAAACACTTCAAAAACTGTTAAGTGGGTATCCCGGGCACAATATGGAGCGTTCATATCTGATACAAGCCGGGAAAAACGTATCATGCATTGAAATTACATATTCCTGGAAAAATTGTCATTTTCACCTTTCACAATCAGCTGCGTATTCATTTCTGGAGAATAAATTATAGCAACACTTGGAGGTTAAAAATGCTCACTGTACCCCTGGATAAATTCCTTCGTGGGTGTCGTTTCAAAAATGGGGTCACATGTCAGGGGATTCCACTTTACTGGCATTTCAGGTGCTCTGCAAAAGTGTCATGACGTCCAAAAGCTAAACTGTCTAAATCTGTGCGCCAAAAAAATCAAATATTGCTCATTACATTCTGTGCCCAAACAGCAGTTTATACCCACATATGACATTAAGTACATTATCCTGGGTACACCAGTGTCATACATGTGGCATAAACTGCAGTTTGAGCACACAGCAGGGCACAGATGTGAAGGAACGCTGGGTAAGTTTTGGAGTGCAGATTCAGATGTTTGGTATCTGCACGTCGTGTCATGTTTGCAGAGCCTCTAAATTACCAGAAAAGTGGAGTTCCCTAAGGAGTGACCCCAGCTTATACATTCCCTTCCTGCTGCAGCCAGTTTTGTTCTAATGATTTGGTGAATTTTGGGGTTTTGTCTTGTACAAGCTGTATCTTTTTTATTTTCCTGGTGATGTAGCCATATGAGGGCTGATTTTTTTTGTGGTATGAGATGCATTTTTTAATGACATCATTTTTTGGGTGCCTATAACTTATTGAGTAAATTATATTAACTCTTTTGGGTGGATTAAAAAAAAAAACTTTTAATTTTTTTGCCGTGCAGCATACAGCATAAGTAACATGTTACCTTTATTCTGTGGGTCGTTACGATTATGGCGATACCTCATTTATATTGTTTTTTTATGCGTTACTAATTCTGCAGAACAAAAACCCATTTGTGGACATACAGTGCCTTGCGAAAGTATTCGGCCCCTTGAACTTTTCAACCTTTTGCCACATTTCGGGCTTCAAACATAAACATATAAAATTTTAATTTTTTGGTGAAGAATCAACAACAAGTGGGACACAATTGTGAAGTGGACCGAAATTTATTGGTTATTTTAAACTTTTGTAAAAAATAAAAAACTGAAAAGTGGGGCGTGCAATATTATTCGGCTCCTTTACTTTCAGTGCAGCAAACTCACTCCAGAAGTTCAGTGAGGATCTCTGAATGATCCAATGTTGTCCTAAATGACTGATGATGATAAATATAATCCACCTGTGTGTAATCAAGTCTCCGTATAAATGCACCTGCTCTGTGATAGTCTCAGGGTTCTGTTTAAAGCGCAGAGAGCATCATGAAGACCAAGGAACACACCAGGCAGGTCTGTGATACTGTTGTGGAGAAGTTTAAAGCCGGATTTGGATACAAAAAGATTTCCCAAACTTAAAACATCCCAAGGAGCACTGTGCAAGTGATCATATTGAAATGGAAGGAGTATCAGACCACTGTAAATCTACCAAGACCCGGCCATCCTTTCACCAAAAAAATAAAAATTTTATATCTTTATGTTTGAAGCCTGAAATGTGGCAACAGGTTGAAAAATTCAAGGGGGCCGAATACTTTCGCAAGGCACTGTAAATAAATTGTTTTTGCATCACCATCTTCTGAGATGTGTAACATTTTTATTTTTCGGTTGACAGAGTTGGTTTAGGGCTTATTTTTTGCAGGAGGACGTGCTTATTATTGGTATTTTTTTGAGGTACATATGAGTTTTTGATCATTTCTTATAGCATTTTTTTCGCAAGCGAGATTTTTTAGATTTTTTGTAAGCCAAAAATCATTACTTTCAGTGGTTTTTTTTTCTCTTTTTTTTTTTTTTTTTTTTTCGACGTTCACTGTGTACATTAAAGAGGACCTTTCACGTCCTCATGTATATGCTGTTTTACATACCGCTAGAAAGCAGACAGAAGGGCGTTTCTGATAGTCTAGCTGCGCTGTGAGGAACGCCCCCTCTGACTGTACAGGCCATGGAGGAGTACTGTCAGGGAGGGTGTTCCTTACCGCCCAGTGATTACGCTGAGCTGTGAGGAACGCCCCCTCAGTACAGCGCTATGGATGAATACTGTCAGGGAGGGCGTTCCTCACAACCAAGCTAGACTGTCAGAAACGCCCTTCTGATGATGGGGGAGAGAACTGCCGTCACCGATAGCTCCAGCCCCGGGGCACATAACGGGAAAGCCGACACTTCGCTGAATTCAGCGTGCTGTCTGCTTTCTAGCGATATGTATAACAGCATATACATGAGGACGTGAAAGGTCCTCTTTAAATACTGTTTCAGTTTTATTGTACAGGTTGTTACGGACGCGGCGATACCAAATATGTATTGTTTTTATTAGTTTTTAGGTTTTTTTTTTCATATATAATTCATTTTATATAGGAAAAGGGAATTTTGGGGGCTTTATAACTTTAATTTTTTTTTTTACACAATTTTTTTTTTTATTAAACTTTTTTTTTACATTTTTTACTTTTTTTACCTGCACCAGTGATGCTCTGATCGCTGGTTCAGTACTATAGACTGCAATACACAGCATACACGTATATTGCAGTCTATACAGGAAGTCAGCCTATGCAGACGCAAAGGCTAACTTCCTGAGGTCCCAGCAGGATCAACCAGGTACTGGGGGCTTCAGGCAGCCTGGGGTCATTGGCCAGCCCCCGGGCTGTAGAAAATAGATATCGGCACCCTCTGATATCACCGCAAGGGGTGCTGGGGGAAGGGGGGGGGGCTTCAACATGGCAGAACACCTTCGATGCCGCGGTATCCAAGGGATTAAAACCCCCTACCAGGGGGTTATGGAGCTCCCAGTCCCACTAACAGTGCCTCTGAAGTGTCAGCCCTAAATTTACAATTTGGCGGACTTCAGAGACCAGGACCGCTGGCCATAAATTTACGGCCGGCGGTCGTCAACCAGTTATTCTGTCACTCTGTTATTACTCTCCTTATCTGTAACTTAAAGAATAACTGTTCTTTTAACTTTTTTTTTTTTTTTTTGTAAAAATAGTTCAGGTGAATATAAGAAACTTTTTAATATTATCAGTGGAAAAAATGCTTCTATGTCCTGTTATCAGCTGCTTTCCTGCCTGCTATACTGCTCAGAACCTTCTCTGAAGACGGGCTAGAGCTCACAGACTTTTAGGGTGGATTCCTATACTCATTTGCTAGTGAGACACAAACAGGCTGTTAGTTCATTTGTGGGTCCAAATTAGTTTATAGAGTCTACTGAAGAGAAGGTAAAAAAAACACAAATCCGTAAGATTCTGTATCCAGATACTTCTCTGAGTTATTAAAACAATCTCAAGCAGTTATAGCTAGAAAAGCGGAGATGGCCAGTGGTTAGCCAATATCAGACATGAAACTTATCAACATTTGTGTAGAAACATTCCACAGAAGAAATCACATCATTTCTGGGAAGGCACAAAGTATACAAGTTTCGACTAATCAAAGTATAGACAGCATACAGTATATAGAAATATTGTTTACTGAATACAAAATGGAGGCTCTGTACAAAATGGACACACAAAATTCACTCATTCCGTAACAATTTCCCTCCTATTGTTCATTTATACAGACATTACCTGCACACCCTGCACATCCATGGAGCCTAGCTCTTCACTTCAACTGCCAGGAATTCAGGTCTCTGTCTGATGAGGGACCTCGGTGACTCACTGAATACTGTTGGTGGTGAACTATAATAAATAATATGTATAGAATTTTGCCTCAAGTTATCCATCTGACTGCCTGGTGACCTAAAACCACAAACCCACCATCAGGCAACTATGAAAAATGTAATCCATTTGTCAAAATATCTACCTAATGCATCAACCGAGTGTAATTTATTAAACACCACCATGGATATTTAATATTATTATCCATGAGGCTATGTGTGTGTATCCAACAATTATTTATAATCAAGCTCAGAGTCTTTAAAGGGGTTTTCCGGGCAAAAAATAATTTTTCAAAAAGGTCTGTTAGTGCTATTGATTAGAGATGAGCGAATCGAAGCTGCAGAAATATTTGTTTTGCATCGAATCCGAATTTCCTCATGCTTCGCATTTAGTTCGAAGTGGCTGCTCTACATTGGGGAAGGAACTCTGGGAACGCGGGATTACCCACAATGCCATGCGTGCAGCCAATCAGCAGCCAGCCCTGTGATGTTACATCCCTTTAACCCCTTTGCGAGCTCACACTCCATGTTTGACCGCTTCATCCAAGGTGTTATGGAGCAGGATGTTAGCTGTAACTGACACCTAACACCCTGCTCCATAACAGATCCGGGGTTTTAACAACTTGGATGCCGCTTTCAAACATGACCGCAGTATACAAGGGTTTCTGCCATTTTGCCGCCCACCCCTGCTCTCTGCAGCCAATAAATAGCTGTTTTTGGTTCGCGCTTCGCCGCGATTTAATTCGGATCGAATAGAATCATATCGTGAAATTTGGCGAAGTAGCCGAATCGAAATTTTGAATACTTCGCTCATCTCTACTATTGATAGGTGACGAAGTGCCACCAAATACCTTTAGCAGTGTTTTGAGTGATTTTCTTGGTTTTCTGGGTTTCTCTGTGAGCTCCTGGCATCTTTTGCATTTGGTTACATGGGTAGCTTCCTGTTCTGTTCTGTTTTCCTACAACTACCATGATGCTTTGCTCTTCATTCAGAGCTGACTCCCTCCCCCCTTCCTCTCTCACTCTCTCCCCCTCCCTTTCTCACTCACACCCCTCCCTGTTTCCCTAGCTAGCCCACCCACTACTAGCTATTCCTAACTAACTCATAGCTTTGATTAGAAAGATAATTTTATCCCGGACAACCCCTTTTAAGTCCTTTTTATTATTTTTTCATAGTGTCTTACAAACTTGTTATCCCAGTCATTATTCACTCAGCTTCCCTGTCAGGGGCAACATCATTGTCAGGTCTTCATGCACATGCGGTTTTATATACCGCTAGAAAGCCGACAGTGCGCTGTCGACTTTCCCGTTATGTGCCCCGGGGTTGGAGATATTGGTGCTGTTAATTTAGGCACTGCCGACTGTCAGAAGGGCGTTCCTGACAGCTTAGCTGGGCAGTACTCATCCATAGACTTGTACTGGGGAGGCATTCCTCACAGCTCAGCGTCATCGCAGGGCGGTAAGGAACACCGCCTCTGACTATGGACGAGTACTGTCAGGTGGGGCTTGCTCACAGCCCAGCTAGACTGTCAGGAATGCCCTTCTGACAGTGGGCAGAGATCGGTGCCGAAACTAGCACTGTCGGCTTTCTAGTGGTATATAAAACCGCATGTGCATGAGGACATGAAAGGTCCTCTTTAAACCCATCCCACACCATGACGTAATAGTATGCCATGGAAAAGTGTACCTTCCCGCACCATGACATAATATTATGTCAAGGTAATGTAACCAGCTCAGAAGCTAAGTGGATGACGTCGAGAGTGGCCCACCTGTAACACCCGCGGCCTGAGCAGAGTGGCTATTGCTGGCGTTAACCTTTTGGATGCCGCAATCAATCATGACCGCGACATCTATGTGGTTGCCTTACATCACGATACCTTTTTGACCCTCCCGCACCACCTCTGTAGATGCCGTGATGTTTCTTCAGCAGCCCTGGGCCTTTCCTGTGACCCCGGGTCTGCGATCTGCTAACCATGTCTCTGCATAGGCTGACGACCGTTATTAACTCCAATGCTTCTGTATTGGAGTGTATAGTACTGAACTAGTGATCAGAAGATTGCTGGTTCCTGTCCTCTATTGGGACAAAAAAAAAAAAATATGTAAAAAAAAAAGTTAAGTTTAAAAATAAGTATTAAGAAAAAAACCCTCCAATAAAATGCCCCTTTCCCGTATACGGTATAAGAAAATCACAAAACATAGTATAAACCAGTACACATTTGGTATTGCTGCGTCCATAACAAATTGCACAACAAAACTAAACCATTAGTTAACCCTCACGGTGAATATTGAAAAAAAAAATGCCGTAATCAACAATTTTTTGCCATTTGCCAAAATGTGGCCTAAAAACTGATCAAAAAGTCATATGTAGCTCGAAATGGTACCAATAAAAAGTACATCTCGTCCCGCAAAAAAATAAGCCCTCAACCAGCTCTGTCAATAGAAAAATAAAATTGTTACACCTCTAAGGAGATGGAGGTCCAAAAATAATTGATTGTTATTCTGCAAAATTAGTAACGCATGCTAAAACTATATAAATTAGGTATTGCTGTAATGGTAAAAGTAAGACATTATTTATGTTGTATGGTGAAAGGCAAAAAATTTAAAATGTTAATATTTTGTCAATAAGTTATAGACATCAGTTTCATCACAAAATGCTTGTCATCCTGCAAAAAACAAGCCCTCGTATGGCTACCTTACCAGAAACATAAAAACATTATAGCTTGTACAATACAACAACAACAAAAAATCGCCAAATCTTTAGGACAAAACTGGCTGCAGCAGAATGGGAAGGTATAAGCTGTGCAAACCTATTTCAGGGTACACCCCAGATTTATAGATTGAGGGAAAAGACACCAGAAGTGACGCCCAGAATGACTCATAGGAGCTGCTGGGAAAATAATAGAGAATTTAGTATACCCAATGTACTCCACTATGCATTCTCATCTGGGAAACTAATGCTCACTACGCCCCTTGATAAATTCTTTGGGGGGTGCAGTTTTCAAAATGGGGATTCCACTTTATTGGCACCTTGGGGGCTGTACAAACATGACATGGCATCCAAATATCAAACATCTAAACCTGCACTCCAAAAGCCACATAACTCTCTTTCACATCTGCGCCCAGCTGTTTGCCCACACTGCAGTTTATTCTCACATGTATGACTTTGTTGTACCCAGAACAATGTACTTAATGTCATATGTGGGTATAAACTGCTGTTTGGGCACACAGCCGAGCCCAGAAGGGAAGGAACAGCACTATTTTGTTTTTGGAGCACAGATTTACACGGCTTGGTTTTTGGATGCTATGTCACTTTTGCAGAGCCCCTGAAATGCCAGTAAAGTGAAATCATGTGACCGCGTTTTGGAAACTACACCACTAAAGGAATTTATCTAGGGGTACAGTGAGCATGTTTAACCTCCAAGGGTTGCATTAATTTATTTTCCAGACATGAATGCGCTGCTGATGGTGAAAGAGAAAATGGCAATTTTTCCACAAATACCTCATTCTAGTCTGCAATATGTTGTGCCCAGCTTATATCAGAGAAGAGCGCTGCAAAAGATGTTGTGCCCGGGATACACGCTTACCAGTTTTTGGAGTGCGTGTCTCTGCTCACATAACCTGGGCGAAACTTATCGGGTACTGAAATGGAATATCTCTGGAAAAATTGCAGTTTTCTCTATTTACTATAAGCTGCACATTCATTTCTGGGTTACAAATGCTCACTACACCGCTTGATAAATATCTTGAGGGGTGTAGTTTCTAAAATGGGGTCACATTTCAGCAGATTCCACATTGCTGGTAATTCAGAGGCTCTGCAAACTGGCATGACGTCTAAAAACCAAACTGTGCTCCAAAAACCAAATACCGCTCCCCTCCCTTCTGTGCCCGGTTTTGTGCCCAAACAGCAAGTTTATACCCACATATGATATTGTTTAGTACGTTATACTGGCTACAATAGTGTCGTACATGTGGACATAAACTGACGTTTGGGCTCACAGCAGGGCGCAGATGTGAAGTAGCGCTATGTGGCTTTTGGAGCACAGATTTAGATTGTATGTTTGGTTTTTGGACGCCATGTCAGCTTTGCAGAGTCCCTAAAATGGCCCCTAGAAAATGGGGTCATTTCTTGGGGAATTCCAATTTACTTGCATCTCCGGGGCTCAGCTAAAACAATATGGCATCCAAAAACCAGTCCCTCTAAATCTATACTCTGAAAACTAAAAAGCACAGCCCTTCTTCCCTTCCGAATCCTGCTGTGTGTTCAAACAGCAGTTTACACCCACATATACAACTTTTTTGTACTGGGATAGCCCACAGAAAAGTTTTAAGATTGCATGTCTCTGTTGACACAAAGTGGGCACAATGTATTGGTCACTGAAATGGCAATTATCACTTTGCACATTAATTTTTGGGAAGCATTCTTGGGCTCAAAATGATAACCCTTGATATATTCCTTGAGTGGTGTACTTTCTAAAATGGTCATATTTTGTGGGTGAATTATTTATTTTATATCAGGGCCTCTGCAAATGCACCGTAAATGTCCAAATTAGGCCTCAAATGCACATGGTGCGCTTTCACTTTTGAGCCCTATCGTATTTCCAGGCAAAAATTTAGGGCTGCATATAGGGTGTTTTCAAAATCAGAAAACAGCATAATAATTGAAGAGCTGGCTTTTCACAGTGCCACAAGCTGGACATGATATATTGAGGACTGAAATAGGGGGTTGGGTTCTAATATATAGGCCTTTTAAAACCCTTTCAGAACTTCAGTGGTCCCTAACAAATGGGGAAATTCTCTTGTAAATTTGGAAAATCACTGTTAAACTTGTAAGCCTTTTAACGTCCAAAATAAATTGAAGGACGATTAAAATATGATGCCAATATAAAGCAGAGATATGGTAGATAATATTTATTAACGTTTTTGGGTGGTATGACTGTCTGTCTGAAAAGCAGAGCATTTCACATTTTGAAAATAGCGATTTTTTTTTTCCCCCAAATTTCCATCAAATTTCCTATTTTTTTTGCAAAAAAATATTGATCAATGTGTCATGAAAAACAATGTCAAAATCACTTGGTAAGTGAATGCATCTTAAAGTTATTGCCACATAAAGTGACACATATAGTATACAAGTAGCAATAACTAATCCTATGTACTACCATAAGTAAAATATCTCCCATTCTCTTACCCAGTGTAAGAAAGTATGTCAGTTCATAGATGGCACCAAGCCCCAATGCACGTTTCGGAGCAGTCTTCTTCTTTTGGTTGGTGTCATCCCCAATGTGGCATTCCTGTATACAATGCTCCACCCAATAGACAAGTGGCCTAATCAGATGCTGAATAATTATTAAGCTGCCGCTTGTTTAGAAGAAACACAAACCAGAAATGAATAAATAAGTAGCCAAATAAAAATGACACGACATCATCACATACCAGCGCTGACGAGTAGGAACATCCCAAGCATGCACGTACTGCGGCGTAATGGCGCACTGCATAGTATGGGGTGACGTGGTATACATTAGTCACATGCATCCTACAGAACAATCTTGCATGCTCAATAGCTCAATGATAAAAATTTAAAACCTACAAGACATCATATACAGCTCAGGTAAAGGGAGTACAAAAGTGAGGATGTGCAAGGGGGGACAGCAAAGAAATAAGTAATTGATATGACTAATGTGTAAATACGTGAATCTATGAGTAAATAAATGAAAAATTGACAAACGAAAAGTGTGAATGTATATGGCAAAAAACATGAATAATGATCTGATAATGTGGTGATAAATAAATGAATAAAGATGATGTGAAAAATATTATTATAGCACCAAATGAATATAAATAATGGCACAAAAAAAAAATAATTATATTCTGTATTTTTCTGACTATAAGACGCACCGGACCATAAGACGCACCTAGGTTTTAGACGGAGGAAAATAGGGAAAAAAATTTAGAAGCAAAAAATGGTAAAATATTTTATAACATATGGGAGTTGTAGTTTTGCAACAGCTGCAGGGCTTCTTTTCCCTAAGGGAAAAATATTTTTATAAGTTTGTAGACCGGGCATTTTCAGACACAGGGATACCTACTGTGTATGTGTTTCACAGTAATTTTCTACTTTTATATGTATTTATGTATTCTAGGGAAAGGGGGTGATTTTAGTTTTTTATTTTTTTTTTATATTTTTTAAGCCCCCCTAGGGGTCTTGAACCTGCAGTCATTTGATTGCAAATCCCATAGACTGCAATACAACTGTATTGCAGTCTATGGGAGATTCTGTACATTAGTATTGCAGCTGGTTGTAGACCAGCCGGAATAGTGATATTACTATGACAGGCCTGGGAGCCTTCAGTAGCCTCCCGGCTGTCACAGGAAAAGGTTGGCTCCTGCGATCTCGCCGCGCAGGAGCTGGCCTGCAACTTGAGAGGTACGAGGCTGGTGGGGACCAGCCCCTGGGGCAGTTTTTACACTTTGGGGGGAAAGCTTTGAAGTAGTAATGCCCGCAATCAGAGTAGACTCTGATCACGGGCATTAGCTCCGGGTCTCCGCTGTACATTACAGTGGAGATCCGGTAGCTATTGCGACCACTACAGCAGAGTGGTCGCCATCATCTTTACAGACCCGGCATCCGCCGTAATAGAACTGCGGATCCCTGGGATGGGTTCGCTGGGACACCCTCTCCCTGAAGCCCAAGGCCCGCCCATCGTCCTACTCCTGCTGCTGCAGGAAGCCCCACTGCAGGAAGCCGGCGACAGCAGGAGTGGGGTGATGCTGTGACCCCGCTCCTCCGCCCCCCCCCAAACCCACATTTGGACTAGAAGACACACCCCCCAATTTTCTTTCCAAATTTTGGGGAAAAAAACCTGCATCTTTTATAGTCCGAAAAATACGGTATATATATCTTCTCTTTTCTTTTTCTTCTTCTCCAATGTCCCTTCTCAATGATTTAGAATGGTAGTTGCAGATGTCCAAAATCAACAAAGGCTACGGCAGCAAAATATATATTCCTGCAAAAAGACCAACATGTGAAAACATAATATGGAACCTAAATCGGACACAAGTTAAAAACAAAAAAGTGAATAACTAACACACAAGGATGACTGATAAAAGTAACAATTAAAAGTTCAGAGTGATGAGACAGTACTCAAAGTTTCTTTGAGACCATGAGGGTATACTTTATAAAACAACCAAATCCATTTGTTTTCTCATTGGGCTAAACATTTTGATTTATTTTCCCCTCTAATATTTGGGAGGATACGATCAATATCTCTCACTAGCAAAAGTGTTGCATCACCGGAGTGAAACCTTTTGAAATGTCTAGGAATTGATTTCAATCCTTCTACATCCAAAATAAACTTGGCACAATATCACAGACATGTTCACGGACACAAACCTTCAATTCACAGGTCGTTAGACCCACATACATTTTTGCACATGTCGCATAATATACCACAGCTTGTCACAAAAAACATGTTAAGTGATGGTATATTTTTTTTTAATCAGAATCACTGAATTCACTATTACGTTTCATATTATTATTATTATTATATTCCATGCTACACAATGTACACAGGAATAAAGGCCCCACTTTGGTCTAGCATTAGATGGTTGATAATGATTGTGGACTAGTAAATCCCCCAGGTTTTTGGAACGTCTTGCTGTAATAGGATTCGCAGATAAATATTTTTCCAACACTGGATCTGTCTTCAATAATGGGCAGTGTTTTTAAGCAATCTGTCTCATCCTCTCCCACTGCAAATGTTAGTAATCAATCTCACCTTGTTATCATCCTGTTGTACAGGTTTAGAAAATAATAAATCATGTGGATTTGCACCCTTTACTTGCCTATATGTTCTTTTCAAAGTATGATGGTCATATCCATGTGCAACAAATCTCTTACGGAGATCTTGGTTTGTTGTTCAAAGTTCACATCAGTTGAGTAAATGCATTTCATATGTAAAAATTGTCCTGCAGGAATGCCATTTTTCAAATACCTGGGGTGAGAGGAGGAGGCATGTAATATTGGTAGAAGTCGCCTTGTGGAATACGTAATAAAACGGATGCATCCCGCTAGACAACGTCCAAAAATTCTACTCTGTTCTTGTTTGCTACGTATGTTATATGGATATTCCTTGAGTTCACATTCAGCATATTCAAAAATTCACAGAGCTGTTTAAAACTACCCCGCCAGTTCAAAAATACAACATTAATATATAGCATCCAAAATATGACGCAATCCATTGATGAGTACTGATCTGACAGGAAAAGTTCCCTCTCACACAGTCCCAGGAACAAATTAGCATATGAGGGCCCACAAGCCGTCCCCATTGCAGTTCCCTGGAGCTGAAGGTAAAGGGACTCATTAAAAGTAAAAAAGAATATATGTGAGAGGGAACTCAAGCAAACGCAAAAAAATCAATTCTATTAGATGCCATGCCACTTGACAAAAAATATTTTGTAGGTTCAAGTCCACCCCCATGAAAAATACTATTGTACATCGACTCAATGTCATATGTCACAAGTAACATGTCATCATCAAGGTGTAATGAGTCTTTCACAGGAAACCTGTCGTACCCTTAGTGAAAGATGGCAACAACTCCACCAGGGGCTGCAGTTGCACATCGATTTATTTAGATATTAAATCTGTGAAACTGCTATTACCATAATTTTTGGCAGCTGTTTTACTTAATGAAAATTAATTCATTTTACTTCCTTCATAAGTAGAAGTGGTTTCTGCTTCATTGAGCAAAAACTTTTAGATTTTTTTTTTTTTTGTGTTGGAGATATCCGTTCCGTTAGTTTTGGCACTGATATTTCCCCACTGTCAGAAGGGCAGGCCTTACAGCCTAGCGTTATCACTGGGCTGTGAGGTATGCCCCCTGACAGTACAAGTCTATGGAAGACCACTATTGGGGGGGGGTCACACCCCAGCGATGACATTGAGCTGTAAGGCTGTGAGGAATGCCCCCCGCCCCCTCCCGGTCAGTACAAGTCTATGGAACACTACTGTCGGGGGAAGCGTTCCTCACAGTCCAGAGATGATGCTAGGCTGTAAGGCCCACCCTTCTGACAGTAGGGAGATATTGGTGTCCGAAATTAACGGCACCCATATCTCCAGCAGCGGGGGAACATTCCGGGAAAGCCAACAGTGCAATGAATTAAGCGCACTGTCAGCTTTTTAGCGGTATATAATACCGCTCATCAATAAGGACGTGAAAGATCCTCTTTAAATGTAAAGTTGTAATATCATGCCTCTGTAAACTGCAGTCCACTTTACTGACAAGATAAATTCAGCAGAGATTTCAGCATCAATGTCAGTTTAGCAGGAAGAGAGGAGGAGCATGAAAATAACCAAATAAGTGAAGAAAAAAAAGCATTTTTCTCTTGATAAGGTATATTACAAAACTTCCTATATTCACCTGCACTATTGATTTGTGCAAAGTTTGTTGAAAGTTGGTGACCATCTAAAGAGCTTTTGATTTTTCTTTAGCTAAATCTAAAATGTGAGATCTCATATACATACATTAGTGAAAGGATAATAGAAAGTGTGCACAATCATAGTCAGCCTATTTGCTCCGTTTTTAAACACTTTAAAAAAAAAATTCCTCTAGTGATTAAATCACCCTATTGCATTTTATAAGTCCATTTTGCTGTAGCCTGCATTGACATAATTTGTGCCAGATTTATCAAATGTCACATTTGCTGCAAATTTATCAAATTTCCTGAGATTTTTCTCCACTTTCTAAAACCACCCCCTTACCTAGAGTGAGATTGAGACATATTTCCCTCCCAGTTTTCAAAAGTGCAATGAATGGTTTAAAACTGTAAAACATTGCAAAAATAGAGTTCTATAGTGCAGGGCTTAATAAATGCCCACATTTTTCAATAATTTTACATGATATTTTTTGCAAGTTTATTTTGGTAGCATTTTTTAATATTTTGTAACATTTCAAATATTTGGTTTTCTTAGAGTTTTTATGGTTTAATAAGAAAAACAAAACAAAACATAAAACTACAATAAAAGCTATAACCAGAACATGAAATGTTTAAAAAAAATAAAAACAAACACAAAGATAACACGAAGTATAGCTTTCAAAGGGAGTCTTTCACCAGAACACAGCATATTAACCCAGCTCTGCAAATAGGTTAGGGTAACCTGATGTTAATGGTGTTTTCCCTCTTGTTTATCAATGCCTCCTGTTGTCAAGATTGCTGTTTTTGTCAATATGCAAGTATGAGATATGGGAATGTTACCTCCATGGAGCAATGGCAATGCGATATCTCTGTAATAGAGGCACCAATTCTCAATGGAAAAACATAATTTGATTTAGATGACTTTAGATGGGATCTGGTGACAAACTCCCTTTAACTCCTTAAAAATGGCCTAGCCATTCTCCAGACCTTAATCCCATAGAAAACTTATTGAGGGAGCTGAAGCTCCAAGTTGCCACACGACAGCCTCAAAATCTTAATGATTTAGAGATGATCTGCAAAGAGGAGTAGACCAAAATTCTTCCTGACATGTGCGCACACCTCATCATCATGACTGCTGTGCTTGCCAACAAGGGTTTTGCCACCAAGTATTAAAAGGGTATTCCCATGTCCATAATCACATCATCTGTATTTGTAGATAACTAAAAGTTAAACATTTTTGTAGATATAAGTAGTTAAAAATTCTGCAGAGTTTTAAAGAATTTCTCTAACTATCTTGGTGGTGACAGTCTGTTGTCTTGCTCGGTTGCCAATGGATATGACCACGAATGGAGAAACTTTCTATTCTTTGGGACTTGTCAGGAAGCAAGCCAGGATTTTCTAATTTTAGCTGGGGCAGGGACACTACATGTATCAAAAAATATCCCGGCCATTATAAGAAAATCATAGCTGATTTTCTGACCTTAGAAAGGTCATGCATTCATGGTCGTATCCACTGGCAACCAATCAAGACAACAACTTGTGACCACAAGATATTTAGAGAAAATCTTTAAAACTCTGCAAAATGTTTAATTATTTACAGTACAGACCAAAAGTTTGGACACACCTTCTCATTCCAAGAGTTTTCTGTATTTTCATGACTATAAAAATTGTAGATTCACACTGAAGGCATCAAAACTATGAATTAACACATGTGGAATGATATACTTAACAAAAAAGTGTGAAACAACTGAAAATATGTCTTATATTCTAGGTTCTTCAAAGTAGCCACCTTTTGCTTTGATTACTGCTTTGCACACTCTTGGCATTCTCTTGATGAGCTTCAAGAGGTAGTCACCTGAAATGGTCTTCCAACAGTCTTGAAGGAGTTCCCAGAGATGCTTAGCACTTGTTGGCCCTTTTGCCTCCACTCTGCGGTCCAGCTCACCCCAAACCATCTCGATTGGGTTCAGGCCTGGTGACTGTGGAGGCCAGGTCATCTGGCGTAGCACCGCATCACTCTCCTTCTTGGTCAAATAGCCCTTACACAGTCTGGAGGTGTGTTTGGGGTCATTGTCCTGTTGAAAAATAAATGATGGTCCAACTAAACGCAAACTGGATGGAATAGCATGCCACTGCAAGATGCTGTGGTAACCATGCTGGTTCAGTATTCCTTCAATTTTGAATAAATCCCCAACAGTGTCACCAGCAAAGCACCCCCACACCATCACACCTCCTCCTCCATGCTTCACGGTGGGAACCAGGCATGTAGAGTCCCATTCGTTCACCTTTTCTGCGTCACACAAAGACACGGTGGTTGGAACCAAAGATCTCAAATTTGGACTCATCAGACCAAAGCACAGATTTCCACAGGTCTATTGTCCATTCCTTGTGTTCTTTAGCCCAAACAAGTCTCTTCTGCTTGTTGCCTGTCCTTAGCAGTGGTTTCCTAGCAGCTATTTTACCATGAAGGCCTGCTGCACACAGTCTCCTCTTAACAGTTGTTGTAGAGATGTGTCTGCTGCTAGAACTCTGTATGGCATTGACCTGGTCTCTAATCTGAGCTGCTGTTAACCTGCGATTTCTGAGGCTGGTGACTCGGATGAACTTATCCTCCGCAGCAGAGGTGACTCTTGGTCTTCCTTTCCTGGGGCGGTCCTCATGTGAGCCAGTTTCTTTGTAGCGCTTGATGGTTTTGGCCACTGCACTTGGGGACACTTTCAAAGTTTTCCCAATTTTTCGGACTGACTGACCTTCATTTCTTAAAGTAATGATGGCCACTCGTTTTTCTTAGCTGCTTTTTTCTTGCCATAATACAAATTCTAACACTCCATTCAGTAGGACTATCAGCTGTGTATCCACCTGACTTGACCTGATGGTCTCAACCCCATTTATAAGGCAAGAAATCCCACTTATTAAACCTGACAGGGCACACCTGTGAAGTGAAAACCATTTCAGGTGACTACCTCTTGAAGCTCATCAAGAGAATGGCAAGAGTGTGCAAAGCAATAATCAAAGCAAAAGGTGGCTACTTTGAAGAACCTAGAATATAAGACATATTTTCAGTTGTTTCACACTTTTTTGTTAAGTATATCATTCCACATGTGTTAATTCATAGTTTTGATGCCTTCAGTGTGAATCTACAATTTTTATAGTCATGAAAATACAGAAAACTCTTGGAATGAGAAGGTGTGTCCAAACTTTTGGTCTGTACTGTATATTTGCAAAAATGTTGAACTTTTAATTATCTACAAATTTTAAAAATGGCTATGTTTGTGGGAATACCCCTTTAAGTCTTGTTTGCCAGAGGGATCAAATACTTATTTCTCTCTGCAAAATGCAAATAAATTTATAAAATTTATACAATGTGATTTTCTGGATTTTATTTTTGATATTCTATCTCTCACTGTTAAAATTAACATACCCTTAAAATTATAGACTGTATATGTCTTTGTCAGTGGGCAAACTTACAAAATCAGCAAGGGATCAAATACTTATTTCCTTCACTGTATATATACACATACATACATAGACAGTATAATGCTCTACGGTGGCCCCCACATGGTATAATGCTCCACATTGGCCACTGCACAGTTCAATATGCTCCACAGTTGCCCCTGCATAGTATAATGCTCCACAGTGGCTCCCGCACTGTATAATATGCTCCACAGTGGCCCCTGCACTGTATAATGTACTCCACAGTGGCCCCTGCACAGTATAATGCTCCATAGCGCCCCCACACAGTATAATGCTCCACAGTGGCCACCGCAAAATATAATATGCTCCACAGTGGCCCCTCCAGGGTATAATGATCCACAGTTGCCCCTGCACAGTATAATATGCTCCACAGTGGCCCTTGCATGGAATTATATTCCACAGTGGCCCCTGCACAGTATAATATACCCCACAGTGTCCCTTGCATGGTGTTATGCTCTACAGTGGCCTCTACACACTGTAATATGCTCCACAGTGGCCCCTGCATAGTATAATATGCTCCACAGTGGCCTCTGCACAGTATAATATACGTCACAGTGGCCTCTGCACAGTATAATATGCTTCAAAGTGGCCCATGCGACTGCACAGTCCATATTAAATGGGGCTACATGGTGGAAGGATTCCCCGCCGCCCACTATACAGAGTTGCCTGCCAACACCTCCTCTTTGTAACATGTACCGGCTGCCACCTCCTCTTTGACCTGTCCCCCAGCCCCATTACACTTACCTTTGCTTCCTTTCAGCTCAAGACCTGGGATGTCATCGCCCTCCTCTTTGTGACATGTGCCGGCCGCCCACTGTATTGTGGATGCGTGGTTGGCCGGCACACGTAATGAAGAGGTGGCCTTCCACTGATGACGTCCATGGGTCTGGATTTCCACAGGAGAAATGGTGAGTATAATGGGGCTGGGGGGGGGGACTTTATTCGATTGTCCTTTGGGGTTGCAGATATCAATGCTGGAAAGGCAAAAAATTTTATATATGTAGGTCATATGACCTACATATATTACAGTAAAACTAAGAAAAATTATTAATAAATGTTATTTAGAAAGTTGAAGGGGGGGGGCATGGGGTGCTTATGGTTAAAATATAGATTTATCCTGGAAAACCTCTTTAACC
Source organism: Leptodactylus fallax (assembly GCA_947044405.1). Taxonomy (NCBI): domain Eukaryota; kingdom Metazoa; phylum Chordata; class Amphibia; order Anura; family Leptodactylidae; genus Leptodactylus; species Leptodactylus fallax. Next base: position 4,916,856 of record CAMRHE010000129.1, on the reverse strand, counting down.
CTTTCTCTACCGCCCATGTATTTATACATCCTCCAAGGGTGGCACTTTTCTAGCCAAGGACGTATCTAATACATCCTTACTACTAATGCCCATATCTCAGGATTGGTTAGGGCTATGAAGATTCATTTTAAAGAAGATAATCTCATCTATAAAATGATATTAAGATCATGATGATAGCCCTTACAGATCCGGAGCGATTCGCTGTTCCCAATGCAGATCTTAATTCCCGACAGCGTTTTTAACAGCAGATCGCTCAAAATCTGTAAGGGCTATCATGATGTTCTATCATGAGATTCTCTTCTTTAAAATGAATCCAAGGTCATCTTCATAGCTCTAACAGATCCTGAGATATGGGGCTCTAAAATGTCCTCCCCCTCCTGCCTCAGGCAGCATGTAGGAGGAAGGAGGGGGGAGGAGCTGAGCTGCAGACTGCACAGACGATGATAAATCATCATCATCTGTGCATAACCTGTATGTGACTCTAGGGGGGGAGGGTGGTAGCAAGGACTTCTGTCCATGTCATCCCCTCTCCTATCAATCCGAGAGCATACTATACTTTTGCTCTCTGATTGTCATATAGAGGGATAATGTAATAATCCTCTGATCCTATTCACAGGGGTATTTTATGTAATATCCCTCTGAACATAACATAACCAGGAAGTTTATTGGCGCTGTGACCCAGATGTTTACCATCATCCAGATCACAGTGCATAAATTGTGTACACCTTGATCTATTATTTTATTTGTGTTTTGTATGTGAATGTTAGATTGAATAGGACTTTTAGGTGAAAATATATGTTTTAGTGCATTTTTTGCTTTTCACGGTGTGTAATCTCTACTTTTTATAATATGATTTTATGAAGATATGTGTATGCAGGTATAGGCCTTAGTGATATGAATGAACTATGCACATGTTGAAATCTTATTAAAAGCTGTATGAGCCATCACCAGTTGTGTCCTTTTAACATGCAGATGGTGCCTGGACATATAAAGTTAGTCTGAAATGGTATCATATCCTGTGGGTAATGCGGGAACGTGAACAGAGGAGGGTTCGTTTTAGGCATTCTAACTACGTTCACCATTTTACGTAGGGCGAGAAGAAGAAAGTAGCTGAGAGACTTCCTCATCTGTAACAGGTTCAATAGAGGAGAATGGACAATCTGAAGTGTGATTGGTGAGGGGATCATTGCCGCCTCGGGATTGGGCAGTTATTTCTTCACGGATCTTATCAATTTTGTCATGGAAATAAGTGGCCAGGTCATCTGCACTAAGGTCTGTGTATGGCACCTGCACCTTGGAAGTGAGTAAGGAGTGAAAAGTTTCAAAGAGCCTTTTAGGGTTACAGGAGAGAGAAGAGATGAGAGCGGTAAAATAGGCTTGTTTGGCAAGGTGAAGGGCAGAACTATAAGTTTTAAGCATAAATTTGAAGTGGAGGAAGTCTGCAGGTGTACGTGATTTTCTCCATAGACGTTCAGCACACCTAGAGCACCGCTGAATAAAACGTGTCTGTGGTATGTGCCAGGGGAGCTGCCTCATCCAGTGCACTCTTAAGGGTTTCATTATAATGACTGGTGGCCAGATTTGGGCAGGAGAGTGAAGAGATGGGGACAGAGAGGACTGTAGAGTATCTGAGGTGCTGGGTGTTAATAGCACGTAAATTCCTATATGTATGATGAGTAGGTGTGTCCTGTGAAGGAGAGAAAGCACTGATGGTGAGAGACATAAGGTTATGATCAGAGAGGGGAAGAGAAGAGTTAGTAAATTTAGAAACTGAGGAGTCGATGGAAGACAAGATCAATGGTGTTGCCATCTACATGTGTGGTGGAAGAGGAAAGTTGTGAGAGACCAAAATAAGTGGTTATTGTGAGAAACTGTAAGGCAGCTGGGGAGACAGGGGTATTAATGGGGATGTTAAAGTCACCCATGATGAGTGTAGGAATTTCACTGGATAAAAAGAGGGGAAGCCAAGAAGCGAAGTGATCCAGAAATTGGTAGGGTGAGCCAGGTGGACAGTAGATCACAGCTACGTGTAAGGAGAGTGGGCTGAAAAGTCTGATAGCATGGACTTCAAATGAGGGGAATGTGAGTGAGGGTACCGATGGAATGACCTGAAAAATGCACTGTGGCGACAGAAGTCCTGTTTTCGAGCCTAGAAGTGTGTGAGAATTGTAGGCCACCATGAGACAGAGCAGCAGGGGAGGCAGTATCAATCTGCTGCATCCAGGTTTCAGTAAGGGCAAGCAAGTTGAGAGATTTACTGAGGAATAAGTCATTAATGTATTCTAGTTTGTTACACACTGAGCGTGCGTTCCAGAGAGAGCTGTTAAAAGAGACAGGGGAAAGATAAGGAGAGGGAACACTGTAAATATTGATGAGGTTTGTAGGATTTCTATGTGTGCAGGAAGAGGAAAAGTTAGGTAAAAAAGGAGAACCAGGGTTTGGAGAGATGGTGGTTCATTGATTTATGTGGACGCTTTTGTCTGGTTTCACTGCTAAAAGTATAGGGATTAGGGTGGTTAAAGAGAGTGAAAACTGTGTGAGAGCTGTACATTTATTTTCCGTTCACAGAGTTGTATGAGGGCTTATTTTTTGTGGGACAAATTGTTCTTCATAATAGTACCATTTCCTATTCCATGTGATGGCCTGGGAAGCTGGAAAAAAAATCAGAATACTGTGTATTTAGAGAAAAATTGTGTTTGCACTGCTTTATTATGGGTTTTGTTTTTACAGCACTCACTATGTGGACAAAATGATATCTTACCTGTATTGTGTGGGTCAGCCCAATTATGGCAATATCAAATTTATATTGTTTTGGTTATACTTGAACACCTTCAAAAAATGCAAATCCTTGAAGTAATCTTTTCTTGGAGTTTACCGATTTTGACACCCATAACATTTTTACATTTCCGTATATGAGGTTGCTTAAGGCATTTTCTTTTTTTGTGGCGCCATTTTGGGGAATGTCAGATGTTTTGATCAAGTGTTATTCAACGTTTTTGAGAGGCTACATGGCGAAAAACAGTGGTTCTAGCTCTTTTGATTTTCTTTCCCACTACAGCCTTCACTGTATGGGCAACCACATCAATCAGTAGGAGAAAAAGGCTCCAAGTATAAAAATCGCAGACTGCGCTGGTCTCATCAAGTAAAATCCTTTATTGGTTGCAATGACCTACACAATGTTTTTCAGGATACAATCCCTTTCTCAAGTGCAAGGTCAACATGAGAAAGGGATTGTATCCCAAAATGCGTTGTGTGTGTTATTGCTACCAATAAAGGATTTTCTTGATGGGGCCAGCGCTGTCTGCCATTTTTATACTTGGAGTCTTCTTCTCCTACCCATTGATGTTATGACTATTGGTGTATGGTAATTTCCATTACATTACTTGGCGTCTAGCTGCTACCTGGGTCCCCTACTGTGGCAAATTCAAGGTGTTTACAGCAGTTGAGGGTTCTCCACAACCACTATAGGTGAGCATATTACCAACCTTACTATTTGCTACCACTGTGCAAGTTACTGTGCTACACTATTGGTGCTTGGCGCTGTGTTTATTGTTTCCTTCGGTATACTCACTGTTTGGGCATTTTATATAAGTTTGTAGTCTGGGTATTTTTGGACACAGGGATACCTAATGTACTTATGTTTTCTTATTTATTTTTATATGTGTTCTAGAAAAAAGCGGGTGGATTTGAATTTTTTTATTCAAATTTTTTTTTTTTAAAGGGGGGTTTTGAGCCCCAGGGAGTCTGATCTCTAATACAATATACTGCAATGCTATTGCATAATTGCAATGTATTGTAAAATCTATACACCACTATTCATTTATGAAAAGTTGTTTCGCCTAATGTTGTTTCTTACAGTTCTTGTTGCCTGTGTCCTAGGCACTACATGGCCTAATGAGTTCTGATTATTATTATTATTAATACATTTTATTTATATTTCTTATTAGTAGTAACCAGGCTTTCCCAGAAATGGTCTCAATTGAAATAGGTTAAATTTAACCTAACACGTGCATTTTGTTATCTATATATGTTGTTTCCTGGTCTCATGGTATTGAGCCACTGCAGTATTACAGCACCCTGAACTTCCGCTGTGTTCTGACCACATCCACCCAGCTCGAGTGTGAGGTAGAGATATTTCTCAGGCAGCTAAATATAGACTGTGATAGGAGGGTGCGTGGGTGCAGAAGAGAATTGCGGGGGAGGGAAAACCCAGCTATATATAGGTACTTCCTCTCTTCTGACACTAAAACTGGAAACAATGCAATCTTCAGCTCATCGCATAGTGATTTTTTTAATTCTCTTCAGACTATGCTAGCAATGAGGCTGGCGTCATCAGCCCTCCCTGACCCTTAGAATATCAGTTTTCAGTATCTGGCAGCTGATATCACAATCTTATTTGTGTGTTATATGGTTTCCTTCAGTGCATTCATTATTCTGTAGACATTAAATTATGAAACAGTCTAGACAACTACAATCTACTATGAGAGTCAAAGTTATGTATTTTTTTCTTTTTACTCAGTTTTATCAGACAACATAAATTTACACATGAAGAGTCTTTGTTCTGTAGAAAAATGACTTAAAGAGAAATACAGTGAAAATGGTTGTCTAGCATGACATAAGAGAAGGTCTGACCTTCATTGACTGGGCTCTCTATAAAGGTTAAAGAGTACCAGCCAGCTCTCTTGACGTGTCTGTTTAACTGTAGCAAATATTTGTGTTCCCCCTGAAATAACAAAATCGGCCATTGTTTCTTAACTCTTCATTGTTCTGTTCCTCTGTTATTCCTCCTAGAAATATATAATAAATAATTTAATAAATTAACAACTGGGCATTACCATTCCATTTGTCAAAGGGGTGTGTCCCTTTACAATGTCAAAGGATATATGGATGTATTGCCATCTGGAAACACCTAGCTCTCAATTGTTAGATGGAAGGAACAAAACAGTTCATGGTTCTAAGAAAAGATGCTCAAGAATTTAGATATTCTCTTTAACCCCCTTATGACACGCCTATTTCGGATATTAGGGCACAGCAATTTTTTTTGTTTTTTTGACCTTCACATTTCAATACTATAACTTTTTTTTTACTTTTCCATCATCACCAAATTTATATAGTTTTTATTAGGTTCTGCTTTTGTACAATGAAAACTTTATTATGAGAATAAAGTACTTTGTATCCAAAAGTAGGCTTTAATTTTTTTCATTGATAAAGGCTTAGCTACATAGCATACACTGTAGCAATGGTGTCAATTCCCCTCCCTCTCTTAAACCACTGAGATGTTGCAGTCAGGCTTATGATAACTCCAATGCTGGGAATTAGAGCTGGGTGTCAGCTGTATAATACAGATGACACCCACAAACAATAGCGTGGGCACAGCCGCACCATCACTGTGTGGGTTGTTCAGCCCCAAATCGAATATTTATACTGATGACCTCTACACAGGCTAGGTCATCCGTAAATGATCTGCAAGGGTCCGAAACCCAGTTCCTGCACAAATCATCTGTTCTAGCAGCCTCCGAGTGCCTGAAGATGGTAATGGACGAGTGGCGCTGCAGTTCACTAGAACTACTGCTATACCGTGGACGGGGCTGCTGCGCCACTCCCAATACTTGAATAGGAGGGTGATAATGCACCGCACATTATCTAGCAGCTTTTATCACTTGGAGGATACTATGACAGCTGATCTGTAGGGATCTGAGTGTCAGACCCCAGCAGGTCACATACTGATAAACTATCCTGTGGATAGGTCATCAGTAAGAAAAATCAGTTTGGGGTTGGAAACTGATGTTAAGTGCTTCGAGACCGCCCATAGACTGTATACAACCAGGCGGTCCACACTTACGGAGCATATATAGGTCCTTGGAGTGTTAAACAGCTGCATGAAATTGTGGAGTCGTCTGTTACTAAAGCCAGACCTTCAATAGGGAAATATTTATCTAAAGCTTGACAAACCCTTTAACTACCTGCCTGCTGTGATGTACTATTACAGTGCAGGGTGGGAAGGGGCTAAATAAAACCTGTCACCCTTTATTTCTTAATTAACTACTTATATTAGACTGATATTTATAATTAGTTTTTTTCCATATCTACCTGTCCTAGATCTGCATTAGGTGTCACCGTTTTACGTACGATACAGTACCACTGCAGAAAAGGCACTTGACATACCCGCCTTCTTCTCAAGTGTATTTGTAGTCCGTATTGTCATGGGAATAACTCAAAATAGCTGACTTCTTATTTCACCAGGTGACCAGGTCCCTTGAAACTGAGAAATATGCTCCTTTATATAAAGGGAAAATATTTATGATTGAAATTTTAAAGAGGACCTGTCACCAAGAACAAAATGCTAAATGCCATACATCATATGATTTGTCACTGTGCTCCTGAACAATTTGCTGTTGTGTGTGTTTTTTGTTTTTTTTTAATCAGATTACCCATTCAAAAGTTATGGCCCCTGATAGGTTATATGTAAATTAGCTTTTGTTCTCCAAGTGGGTGGTAACTTATTTATAGGGTTATAGGCATGTGACATCACAGGGCTGGCCGCTGATTGGCTGCAAGCATGGCATTATGGGTGATCCTGCGTTCCCAGAGTAAATTGCCCCATGTCCTAACATATACAGCAGCCATTTTGAACAAAATGCGATTCATTACCACGAAGTGTGAGGAAATTTGGATTCCATGCGAATTGAATATTTCCTGAAATTCGGATCGAATTCCTCTTCGTCAGCTTCGATTCACTCATCTCTATTTATAAGTAAAAAAAAAAAAAAATTTGCACTGAAATTTCTAAAACTTGGATCTGGACTTCGGTCTTTTTTTTCTTCGACCGAAGGAACTGACTTTGTATAGATCTGTGTATTTATACATGCCTACAGAAGAGTAGATGTCTATAAGCGTCAACTAAGGCTCATGGTTCATCAAGTTTAATTTTAGTTATCGACCTGTAATATGTATAACAAACATGTAGCTTATTACAAACTGTGCTCTGGTAATGTATGCAAACAATAATGATTGTTCTGTGGCTTAGGTATTCTCCTCTAGTGTCCCCATGGTTAGAAGGGAGGGGTATAAGAATACAAAGGGTGAGCATTGTCTTTGACACAGGGTGTGTAAGGGGAATCTGTCATGTTTTATTGCGGTCACATCCCCTTGTCAGTTCTGCAAGCAGCTTGTTCTGTGACTGTCACCCCTCGTCCCTCATTCATTTTAGATGTTACCACCCAGAATTACCATGTAGGAGTCTACCGAACTTTAATTAGAAAGCAAGGCATATAACGTTAAATTATTTGGCATATACATGTGCATAATTAAACAGGCTTTTTGTATTTTTTTTTAAATTATGCAAATCTTTATGTATATAGCAAATAATATTGATTTATATAAAAATATGAAGTACAGTCCTTAATGGCAGTATTATTAGGGTGCTATTATTATTACTTGCTAAATTCTTATTCTATTTGTATAGTATTATATCATTGTATTGATATGGAATGTGTGCAAGAGTTCTTAAATTTCTACCTGCAGTTGACTACAGCACTTACATGTTGGTAGTTAAATCATCATCACTGCTGTGTAGACACCTAGTGGCACCAACATTTTGACCTGGAATCACATGCTCTATTAAATGATACTAAGGTTATGTTCATATCTACACCAGAGTCTCAGTTGGAGACTCAGTTACAATGTCCACCGAACATTGACGGTTTAAAAATAATGGACACCCAATGGACTCCAAGGGGCCGGGCTCCGTGTGCGTAGCGGTCCTCGTCTCTGTTGTTCACGTCCCCTGACGGACCCAAGCAACCAAAGCTACGCTAGTGTAGACCTAAGTTGTCTGAAATGTTTGTGACCATTTAAATCTGTTGTTTCATACACCATAGACCGGTTGGTAATGTTGAAGGCATTAACCCTTATTAATAGACTTAATAGCCCCTATCACTTTATTTTTCCATATCTGATGCCACGTGTCTGGTAACTTTCACTTTCATAGGATCACTCCAGCTTGAAATATACCTGACATGTTTTAGTACTGTATCTGTTGAGGCTTGACAGCGGCGTAATGATTGGGTGTCAAAATATGACGACTACAAGAAAAATTTTTTTTTTCAAAGATTTGTATTTTTTTTTTTTTTAAGGTGTTAAAACATAACAAAAACTACATAGCTACATGGTAGATGAGATTGAATGAAGACACAGGTCTGTAAAATCCAACCTTTAACCCTACAGTGTTAATCCAGAGGAAGGCAAAAAAAACAAAACAAGAGGCTGATGCCAATTGTCCCATGTCTGGGGAAAAAAAAATTCCTTCCCGACTCCAAATCCAGTAATTGATATAAAACCATGGATCAAACTTGCCTTTACCAAACATCTAAAACCCGTTACCTGTAATATTTTTCTGTTGAAGAAAGGCATCCTGGACATTTCTGATCGTGCTCAATGAATTCACCATCACCACATGCTGTGGTAGTGAGTCCCATAGTCCCATTGCTCTTATAGTAAATAATCTGTGTTGCTCTCTTCTAGATGTAGAGGATGACCCTTGTCGCTGTCACCTAAGAGTAAAAAGTAAAAAAAAAAAAGCCTAAGACTAAAAAGATCATTAGAAATGTCTTTATGCTGTCCTTTCATATATTTGTACATTATTACATTCCACATTGACATCTTTTTCTTAACTGAATAACTCCATATTTGTCATTGTACTCAAATCCACTCATTCATCTAATAATCTTGGTTGCCCTTCTCTGCACTCTCTATAATTCAACTATGTCCTTCTTGTATACTAGGGCCCAAAATTGGTCACAATAGTCTGTGCGGCCGTACTAGTGATTTGTATAGAGTTCTAACTATGTTCTTCTCATGAGAATCTATCCTTGTTTGATGCATCCCATAATTTTATTTGCCTTAGCTGCAGTTGCCTGGAACTGGTCACTAATGGTAAGTTTACTGTCCACCAAGTCTTTTTCATAGGCAGTCTTATTCAATAATTTACTATTATGTGCAAAATATATATTATTTCTTTGCGCAAAATGCATAACCTCTATAAATTTGATATCGCCATAATCTTAACAACCTGCAGAATATAGGTAACATAATTTTGGCTGCAAACTGAACAATGTCAAAATGTGCCCTTTTCTGAAATTACCCAATACATTGTATGGAATATTAAATGATACCACTATGAAGAATAATCTGTCCCGAAAAAAATAAGCCTTCATTCAACTCTGTGAACAGAAAAATAAAAAAGTTATGACTATTGGAAGGTGGGAGTAAAAAGTGAAAAATGACTGTGGCAGGAAAGGGTTAAAGTTACCTGTCTTAATGTTTTAGGGCTGTGTAGCTGGATCAAGTAGTCAGATTTGGAAAAAAGCTACTGACTGGCTTCAAAAGAAAATATTACATATTACATTGTACAGTTGTTTGTACTGTATAATTAAATGCACAATTATTACACATTTACTTTCATAGGAATTCAATCACTGACTTTTTAATGAATTAGCAGGGCTTTACTGTTTCTGTCTGACCATGGGTCTCAGTCATTCATGAAAGAGTTGGAGTTGGGTCAGGTTGTGGAAAAGTACAGGAGTCTGAGTCAGTAGAATGGCCTACTGACTTCACAGTCCTGCTAATGTTGTGTACTGTGTGGCAATGCAGGCCCATATAGAACAAGCTGCAATACATTGCATGCTGTAATACCTCTCTTTCACAGTCATCATGAAAGCGTACCTGTTGTTTACTTGAACTTTTTAGGATAAGCAGATGTGTGTGTGTACAGAAGGTGCAACACTTTTTTTTTTTAACAGAATCATTAAATTGATTCTTAATAGGAAGACATCAGGAATCTTAGTAGGCGTGAGAGCCGGACATACTGCCATAGTGTGTGGCTTTGGTGTGATCTAATTGGATCACAGTTCTGACAGTTTCCCGATTTATAATTTATGTGTCCTTCCCTGGGGTATTTCTGTTAGGTACTAACTACTGTTTACTAGAAATACCCCGAAAGACCTTCCTTTTTGGAGATGCTCTGCACCCCCTCTTTATTCAGATCCTTATGTTTGCCAATTTTTTTGCTTCCAACATAAAATAGGCTGTTTCAAAAAACTTTGTAAAAATCAATAGTATAGGTAATATTAAGAATCTTTGTACTATGTCCTATGCTTCTTTCTGCTCTTATCTGGTTGTTTCTGTGCTCCACCCTTCCTCTACTAAAGTGACTTTCACTCTAAAAATTCTGCTATAGAAGTCTCAAGAGAGACTGCAGGTCCCATGACTCAGATTACACATCTCTATAAATGTCTACGGAGAGGTGATGAGTGAGGTAGAGCAGAGAGATAGAAACAAAGGCTTAAAGAGGACCTTTCATGTCCTCATAAAAGTGCGGTTTTATATACTACTAGAAAGCCATCAGTGCACTGAATTCTGCGCACTGTCGGCTTTCCCGGTATGTGCCCCGTTGGTGGAGATATTGGTGCTGTTAGTTTCGGCACTGATATCTCCCCACTGTTAGAAGGGCGTTCCTCATAGCCTAGCGTCATCGCTGAGCTGTGAGGAATGCCCCCTCACGACTGTATTTGTCTATAGACTTGTACTGGGGGGGGGAGGGGCATTCCTCACAGCTCATCGGAATCACTGCGCAGTTAGGTACACGCCCCTTCTGACAGTACAATGTTATGTTAGAGTACAGTCAGGAGGGGGCATTCCTCACAGCTCAGCGATGATGCTAGGCTGTGAGGAACACTCTTCTGACAGAGGGGGAGGTATCGGTGCCGCAGCTAACGGCACCGATATCTCCACCTCCGGGGCACATACCGGGAAAAGCCGACATTGAGCTGAATTCAGCGCACTGTCTGCTTTATAACGGTATATAAAACCGCATTTTTAAGGGACATGAAGGTCCTCTTTAACCTGATGTCTAAATTCTCTGTATATGGCCTGTGTGGTTCTGTGGCTCTTTTTGAGCAAGACAAGGACACTTATGGTGCAGATTCTCCTTTACTTACTGTGTACATTGTATGGCAGCTACTCTCCATCCACCAGCTTTGAGAGAACTGCAAACTACAGATAGAGACAATAAATTAGTCCACAAAAAATCTCAGGTCTCATAGTCATAAATGTAAGTCAAATATTGTAGAGAATACCAAAGCCAAACTCAAATAGAAAACCGATAATAATTCTCCAATACAACAAAACATATATAATCAAAATTCATCTTTATTAACAAAAATTTTATATATATATATCCAATTCATTATGTTGCAAGAGTTAAAAACAATTAAAACAAATAAAAAAAGAACAAAAAACTTGGTCCAATGTGATACACAGTGATGGCAAACATATAATCCTATAGATGACCAAAATTATGCAGCACAATTCACAAATTAATAAATATATAAATACCAAAATTAATATAGTCAAAAATTAATATAACAACAAATAATAAATTAAAATGCACCAGTGCCATATGCAAATGTGCACAAACAAGGAATTGTAACCGACTATAGCCAAAGGCTAATCACATGTGTTCAATTATAGAGTAGATCCCAAATTCATAAGTAATACCAACCAGCCATCATACCGCCTGTGACCACATGGACCACCACCCCAACGCACGTTTCACAATAGCTTCCTCAGGGGGTGCTGGTTCAGTGTGTTATGAAGGTTTATATAGGTAAAAGAAACGCTGACAAACTAAATTAGCTCAAAAATAGAGCTCACCTGTGTTATATTACAGGGTGCATGAGCCGGATCCAGCTCCCCATAGCAACGCGAATGGCGTCCCGTGCCGTGGAACACATATGCGTTCCACTGACACATAGAGGGGCGTCGTCTCGATGGAATGACAGAATCAGGCATCCAGCGCATGCGCACAACACAGGCAAATAGCGGTGGCCATCTTGGAATCAGGAAGACCAATATAAAAGCTCAAATTATTACAAAACACCCCTTATAGGCTGTAATAATATGAATAATGGCATATAAGATACCGGAATTCCAGAACATACATAAACAAAACATATATGAGAAAAACAAAACAAGAGAAGTGAACATGCTGAAAAGAAATGTGAAAGTGCACAAAAAACATATGTAATAAATCCAAATATAGCCAGACAAGACTACAATAAAACTCAAATTAAATAAATACACAAGACAAACATATATTGTACATAAACACAATAATAATTAATACAAACACAATACAAAAAAATGCAATGCAAAAAAAAATATTAATTTTTATAAATAAGTGCAATAAACAATTATATTGCAAATGTGAAGTATAATAAAGTGAATGAGTGAAAGTATGAATTTATGACAATGGATGACTAGTGGCCAATTAATAAGGTATGTATGTACTGAAATGTATAAACCATGAACAGTAACTAATGATCACCACTAGGAAAAATATGTATAAATACAAACCAAAAAGGATCCACAACAGTATTACAATATTATAAAATATCACTATATATAAGTCGCCATATGAACAAAACCGCCACCTATAGAATGCAAATCCGCATCTTCAGAACCCCTTGAAGTGGAGGACAGAGGAGCCCCTTAAAGAAGAAGTTACAGGTCTGTGAGAGCCAGAAAACTTGCTTGTTTGTAGGTGACCAAATACTTATTTTCCACCAGAATTTGCAAATAAATTCTTAAAAAAAATCAGACAATGTGATTTTCTAGATATGTTTTCTCATTTTGTCTCTCATAGTTGAGGTCTACCTATGATGTCAATTACAGGCCTCATCTTTTTAAGTGCGAGAACTTGCACAATTGGTGGCTGACTAAATACTTTTTTTCCCCACTGTAAGTGTAGCAACCTATAGTTAATGGTGTCTATTATGTAAACCCTTTGATATCTTTCTGACTATAACTAGATGTACTACATATAACTACTATTCATTGGTATGCATGCATTCCAGGCAGTTCTTGAAGCTACCTAGTGGTTGGATTGATCCACTGTTATTACAATGGTCTATAACAAAGGGGTACAATGTCTCCTCAAGGAGACTTATGGCTGCACTCCCTTTCACTTCAATGGGAGCACTGAAAATATCTGTAGTACAAAAGTACCGCAATCTGCTATCTCTGCCACCAGTCTCGTCCACATCCATCCTCACTGCGCTCAGGTTGAATGTGGAGCAGGAGAAAGGTCCTGCGGTCGTCACTTTGTGGGACAATCCATTTAAGGAGACTTGCTCATTCAGGCCTCTTTGTGATGTAAAGCAATGAACTAATCTTAGTGGAATTCCCTTTAGAAATTGTGAGCTTTTAGCATATACTCCAGTAAATTTGTGTTTAGGCACAATGCGTTTTTAGAGTGCTTGTATGTATTCTTAGTACAGGTTTGTCAAAGTCTTTTGAGGTTTCTGTGTCATAGTACAGGTGTGGATGGTGCCCAGGGGCTCTGTAAAGTTTGACGTTACTCATTTCTCTAATGTCTAAAAAAAGCTTTCATTTCCTACAGCTACCTTTAAACCCCAAACCCCAGTAAAAGGGGAAACAAGGTTGAAAACACATGAATCATGTCTATTTTAAGGATGTTCTAGTTTTCTTTGTCTATATATAGCTTTCCCTTTCTGTATATAAATTTAGCCCCATCACATCTGTGCCCGCCTCAAGCTGCCCCCAGTTATTAGGATGTTTACCGCTGTCTCCATTTTTGACTTCTAAGTCAGTGCAGCATGTGTATGTCATAAATGCATAAAATATGCCAACCTCACCTTACAAGAGAGGCTTTATTTAAATTAATGAAGCTTACACTAAATAGTGAAAGATTGGAATTAAGCAGATATTTTTTGATTCCCAAATATACTCATTTTTGACAGTTTATGTAATCTGAGTTTGTGATTAATCTTTCTCTACAAGTATGCTTTGTGTTTTTGAAGCAAAGGGTTAAGTGGGATTCTGTTGCCGTGGCAACGGGATGCAGTATCAGTTCTGTGACACTGTTGCTATGGAGACATGACAATGATTCTCCAATTTAGCATCTTCTCTACCTCTCAGGGAGAACTGCATCTCATTAAGGAGGCAGAAACCACTCATACCCATGGTTGTCCTCAGACAACCTTTCAGCAGACAATGAGTTAATGAATGCCACACAGAAAAAAGCTGTTTTTATAGCCATTTGGCTATGTATGTGTTTGTACATGTGTGTGAGATAAAATGTGTATGTACATGTGTTTACATAGACAAACACACCATGACCTTATATATATATATATATATATATATATATATATATATATATATATAACTAATATAATTGCTTATCACTTCAGTGTTCTTTCTTTTTGTGTGTGCACATATATTGTATGGTCCTGCCACATCCTATATTAATGTTAATAGGTTTGGCTGGTGTTTTCTGTTCCCTGTGCCATCCTGCTGTGAAGTCACGGAATTAGATATGTCTTTGTTGTTAAGCTCTCATCTGAAATTCCATGATTTCTTTGTTCATCTTTGTATCAGAAAATAATAAGTTGTTGATTGTTAATGATATTACAACTAATAATAGATAATAGTGTATTTTTAAAGTCAGTTTTGCTGGAGTCTGCATTGGCATAATTTGTACCAAATTTATGAAGTGTCGTACAATGTTTGATAAATTAGATGTATCCATAAGTCTGACACGTCAGACCTGACATGGTACTTCATTTTTTTTACGTCACCCACTGATTGGAGTAAGTTTGCGACCATTTTTGTGACTTTTTAAAAAGTCATAGTTGATAAATCAGGAGTACAGACAGCTAGACAGACTAAACACTTTCACTTTCCCACCCACTTTTGAGAAGTGCAGTGAGTTGTGTCAAAATCAAAAAGTAGCAAATTTTTTCGCACATGAGCTAAAAAAAATTTCACAAATTTCTGATTTGGGACTATTTTATGCCAGAATTCTGGAGTGATGAGCACAAATAGCTTTGAAGCCCTTCTGGATCTGGATACTTGCTTCCCCTGGTTTGCATTTTGTCACTGCCAACATGCTATAAGACAACTTTTCCTTGCCCAGACAGGCTTATGATATCCCTGACCTCTAGCAATAAGAAGCTGCTCTCCCTCTGTATGATGCATTTAATCCACCTACTGTATACGATTATTGGAGTAGATCCAACTCTGACATACTTAGCTATGATGCAGAGAGAAGTTTCTGTTTGTAAACACCCTTCTCATTCTTCCATTAACTATTCCCTGTGGGACACAAGCCGGCTTTATTGCAAGCTTTACAATACAAGCCTAAAATATACTTGTGTATGAATGCATTTTTATCATGACCAAGGCGTTTACAAGACTGTGGCTTGCAAAGCGAGGCTTTATTTGACTTATCTAATGAGTAAAAACTAAAGATTGCTTTGTTTTGCTCCCACCCCATGATGGAGTCATGAACCACCACATCATCTTTAAAAAAATATTTTTTTTGGATTACCAGCGGGTGAGGTGTAGGTATCGATGGAGTTGGGAACCTTCTACCCCATGCAGAAACAAGCTTGGATATTTTGAGAAGGGATGGAACCATGGCAAACCAACAGATCTCTCATAATTTACACAGGAAACTGGCGTGAATTATCGTATTTTTCGGACTATAAGACGCACCGGACCATAAGACGCACCTAGGTTTTAGAGGAGGAAAATAGGGGTAAAAAATTTTGAAGCAAAAAATGGTAAAATATTTAATATTTGGGAGTTGTAGTTTTTCAACAGCTGCAAGGTCACATTGACAGGTGGCCCTGCCGCTGTACGGGGATGTATAGGGCATCTTTTTTTGCGGGGTCAGGTGTACTTTTTAGTTATACCATTTTGAGGAATTTCTATTGCTTATATCACTTTTTATTCAAATCAGAGGTGAAACAGTGAAAAAAACGGCAGTTTGGCACTTTTGATTTTTTTTTCCCGTTATGACATTCACCGTACAGATTTGTAGACCGGGCATTTTCAGACACAGGGATACCTAATGTGTATGTGTTTCACAGTCATTTTCTACTTTTATATGTATTCTAAGGAAAGAGGTGATTTAGAACTTTAATATTTTTTTTTTTACTATTTTAGTAGCCCCCCCTTAGGGGGATTGAACCTGCAATCATTTGATTGCAAGTCCCATAGACTGCACTACAACTGTACATTACTATTGCGGCTGGTCATAGACCGATCATAGACCTGTCGCAATAGTAATATTCCTATGACAAGCCTGGGAGCCTTCATAAGGCTCCTGGCTCTGACAGGAACAGGTCAGCTCCTGCGATCTCGCCCGCGGGAGCCAGCCTGCAACTTCAAAGGTACGGGCCGGTGAGGACAGGTCCCGAGGGCTACTTTTTTACTTTAGGGGGGGCTTTAAAGTAGTAATGTCTGGAGTCTGATTGCGGGCATTAGCTCCACGTCTGCGCTGTACATTACAGCTTGAGACCCAGTAGCTATGGCGACCGCTCTGCAGCAGAGCGGCCGCCATCATCTTTACAGACCCGGCATCCGCTGTAAAAGCATGGCAGATGCTGGGATGGGTTCACTGACACCCGTTCCTCCGATCCCAGGGCCCGCACATCGCCTCACTTCTGCAGCTGGAAGAAGCCCCGCTACAGGAAGCTGGCAGCGGCAGGAGTGGGGCGATGCTGCGAATCCGCTCCTCCGACCCCCCTCCTTCCCCCAACACCCACTTTTGGACGATAAGACGCACCCCCCATTTTCCTCCCAAATTTTTGGGCAAAAAAGTGTGTCTTATCGTCCGAAAAATACGGTAAATTTGAAACCTGCGCCAACACCTTAGTAGTGTAGGTTTGCCGTTATGGCACACGAAGGCCCAGAGGTACACCTTTAAACCCCTTTATGCTGCAGCCATTTTTCGTTCTACAGCTCCCCACCTTTCAAAAGCTATAGCTTTTTTATTTTTCCATTTACAGAGTTACATTAGAGCTTCTTTTTGCAGGACAAATTGTACTTCTTAGTGGCACCATTTAATATTTCATACAATATACTGGAAAGTTGAAAAACAATTGGTCAAATTGTCTGTAATATAGTTGTTGCTCTAAGAATAATTCATTTTTATTCAATTTATTATTATGTTTTTTTTTCACAGGGAGTCTGTGTGGTATCAGACTAATGACAGTACCTTGTAACGGTGGGTTCACATCTGCGCTTTAGTCCGTCCGCTGCCAATCCGAGTGAAAATCTTGGGAAACAGGATAGGCATCGGATACCGACAGGTTAGCGACGCATTGGTTAAAAACCCATTCATTTGAATGGGTTTTTAAAGCAATGCGCGGGTGTGCGCTTACACCCTCTGCACCGCAAATCCTTTTTTTTTTGTCGAAAACCAAGTCGGACATGCAGGACTTCGTGTCCGATGAAAAAAAAACGGCTTCGCAGCGCACAACCGCGCATTGCTTTAAAAACCCATTCAAATGAATGGGTTTTTAACCAATGCGTCGCTATCTGATGCCTATCCTGTTTCCAGAGATTTTCACTCGGATTGGCAGCGGACGGACTCAAGCGCAGGTGTCAACCCACCCTAAGGCGGCTTCTACACTTTCCAAAGATGCGTTTCTTATTCTGCATTGCAGCTGCATTTTTATGAAAATCGTGTTTTAGCAAATTAGTCAAAAAGGACTTTAGGGACGTTTCTTCTCCTGGTTTCGCTCCACTCAACCCCACCCATTACTGTTTGAGTGACATCTTCCACTTTGTCACAGTTTGTCTGCAGTTACAGTTGGCTATCTAGAGTAATGAGTGAAGCCCTGGCAGGAAAGGAAATGCTCTAAAGCCATTTTCAGCTAATTTACATAAGAATAAAATGCTGATTTTCATGAAAATTGAGCTGCAAAGCAAAATAAGAAATGTGAAATGTTTTGATCACTTTGTATTCAGTTGTTGGGAAGGTGAATGACAGTACAGGCAGTTAAAAAAATATATATCTTTTTTAGCCCCCCCCCCCTTTCCCTAGAGACTTGAAGAACCATTTGTCACATTGCTTATACTATAGATGGCAATACTATGGTATTGCAGTCTATAATAAAATCGCTAGGTTTCTTTTAAAGGGGTTTTCCCATGAAACTAACCATATTTAAAGGGAGTCTGACAGCAGTAAATTGGTTATAGACCTAATCCCAGGTGATTCTACAATTTCCAAATATGCCTTTTTTATTCAGCTTTGGAGCCCCCTTTTCATGTAACTTGCGATTTTATTCATATGCAGATGAGGGGAAATGTGCCTTGAGGGCATCCTTTAGGCTTGCCTGTGCTCTGGTCTCAGCTCTGGATTCCTTAGCTTTTACCCTCATTTGCATATGAGTTTAAATTTGTAGACAAACAAAAAGTTTTGCTAATATAATCTAACCATTTTAATGCTGGACAGTCTTTTGTCTTGATCAGTTGTCAATGGATATGACCATGAATTCCGGATACTGCGATACAATGCAATAATTTTAATACAAGCCTAGCATTGGCAGGCCTGGGATACTTCAGAAGGCTCCTTGCTTCCATAGCAACTGAATGGCTCCCGTAGTATTGCTGTAGGGAAGCCAAAAACTGCACTAAAAGTTAAAGTAAATTCAGATGTCATTATCACATTTGGCATGGCATATGTTGGTGATTGGAGTTGTCTCTTATGATGGACATTGCCGGCAGTTAACACAGCAGAGAGCCAGGCGCTATGATGCCTGCTCATTGACCTCCCTGCAGTGTGATCACGGGGTATGGGGTGACTGGTTGGGTTGCCATAGCAACCGGACCCTAACAAAGGTCCTTATGATTGCAATCATAGACTTTCTATTAGGACCAGATAGAGCTGGTGGGTGTAGAATAGGTGCTATGATGTCCCCCATAGACAGGACACAGAAGGCGGAGTAATATCTGTTCCATAACTCTCTCTTCTCTTTTTGACTTATAAGCACCAGCAGGATCATATCTGGCAATTTGCTGATATTTACAGCAGTCTCTTTCAGGGTCTGTTTCTCTGCTCTCTTACTAAGCTTCTGCTCACTCTTTTCCACTCTCTATAGCAAGGATACTCAGCTGGCGGACCGTGATCTGAGTTCAGGCTTCCAGCTGTCCAGACCCCTGCCTTTCGGCACTTTCATTAAGACAGCGGCTGGGAGAAACCTTCATCTCCAACCTGCTGTCCCCAAACCCCAATCCCTTGCGCTAGTGGCAGTAGGGATTTTTTTAGAGGTGTTAAAACAAAAACTATATAAATTTGGTATTGCCATAATCGTATCGCCCTGCATAATACAGGTAATATGTAATTTTGGCTGCATGATGAACGCCATAAAAACAAGGCCTATAATAAAGTCAAGCAAATGGAATTTTTCTCTTAATTCACCCCATTTTAAATTTTTTTTTAGCTTCCCAGTCCATCGTATGGAATATTAAATGATACCATTAAAAAGTACAATTTGTCCCGCGAAAATTAAGCCATGCAGCTCTGTGAATGGAAAAATAAAAGCTATGGCTTTTGGAAGGTGGGAGTAAAAAAACTAAAATTAAAAAATGGCTATAGCTGGAAGGGGTTAACTTTTCATTTCACATTATATTGTAAATACCATTGATTTGCTAACCATGCCCACTTTCCCACCCACGTTTCTAAGGTCACCTGAGTGGTGTTAAAATTCAAAGCCCTAGATGAAGACTGCTAACATTGTGTCACAGTGAGTACCTACAATGGAGTGTAAGATATTTTTATGAACTACACTCTTCGGCACTTGGCAGGCCTGTTTTGGTAGCTTGGGTTGCCTCCCACTTTCCTTTTTTTTCTGTTACACATTTCCACCTAACAACTGTATTTACAGTTGCCTGCAGGGCAAAAAAAGAAAGGTGACATGTTACAAGTGGCTTAGGGCTTCACGATGGGAAACATGCTACTGCCAATATTTGCACAGGAAATAGTTTGTGGGTATAGTTTTATATTATTTATATATTGGAAATGGATGTGGCTAAAATGGCTGAATTAGAAAGCCAGAGTGACCATTGTGTTCTTGATCACCCATCTTACCAAGGACCTTGTGCCGCAATTACTTAGTTTGGTGGGGTAACCTGCTCTAGGACAAGTCCTGAATGTTTCAACCTTCTTCCATATAAGAATTATGGAGGCCACTGTGCTATTGGGAACCTTCAGTGCAAGATAATTTTTATTTTTTTTTGCCTCCACAAAATCCATTCAATGAGCTTTACAGACAGTTCCTTCCTCCCCACATACAGTTTTTTGCTTAGATATGCATTATCAGCGGTGAGACCTTATATAGACAGAGGAGCGTCTTGACAAATCATGCCCAAGCAAATGAATTTACCACATATGGACTCCAACCAAGGTGTAGAAACATCTTATAGATGATCAGGAGAAATGGGAGGCCCTTCGAGCTAAATTTCAAACGTTGTAGCAAAGTACCTGAATACTTATGTCCATGAAAAAATTTTAGTTTATCCTTTTTAATAAATTTGTAAAAATTTCCAAAATTGTTTTCACATTCTCATTATTTGTTATTGACTACAGAATATTGGAGAAAATTTGATTTTTTCACAAAAAAATGTATTGCAACGCCTCAACATAACAAAATGTAAAAAAAAAGGTGAAAGGGTCTGAAGACTTTCTGAATGTATTGTACATTTACTTTTGCTAAGTAGTCTACTACCATTATTACCACTGACCTTTGGGTCACTAAAAGTTAATTTTTTTATTCAAAGGGGTTAATACAGGAATTGAAAAGTGTGAAAAAAGACTGGAAATTATCTAGTGCCATCATAATCACTGTAAAAGGCACCCAATCTAAAGTTTCTATCAGCATGTCTTTGGAAGCCACGCAAACATGGAGAGACATTGATTATAATAGGGTCCATCGGGTGTCCATTCTTTTTAGCTGAAAGGCTTGCTTGCGATTTTAGACGGACACTGCGATGGAGTCTCTGAAAAGAGACTCAGACACAGATGTGAACCCAGCGTTAAAGGGGTTTTCCCATAAACATAACCATATTTAGATTTGTAGATAATTAAAAGTTAAACATATTCGTAAATATAAATAATAAAAAATTGCAGTTTTAAAGGTTTTCTCTAATCTGCTCCGTAGTGAGAGTCTTTTGTCTTTTTCAGTTGCCTATGAACTCTACAAAATTTTTAATTATTTATATTTGGAAACATGTTTAACGGTTAATGGCTATAAATTTAAATATGGTTATGTTCATGGGAAAACTCCTTTAGGCCGGGGCCCCACATAGCATAGACTCCACGCCAAAAACCATACCCGCAAAGTGGCTGGGATTCTGTCTTAACCCATCCACACATTGTAGAAAAATATCCACAGCGCAAATGCTGTGATTTCAAAAACCGTCACGTTTTTGTAAATCTCAGCATATCAATTATACCTACAGAAATGCTGGCGTTTTCCGTATAGGTATAATAGAAGCAAAAAAGTCCACACTCTCTGCCGCGGTCTTTTTTGCTGCCACTGCTACGCGGGGCCGTAGCCTTGATCATACTTGTCAAATTTTGGTGCATACATAAAGTATGTCCTGAAGCATGCTGTGAAAATTTTATATGGCCATGCTGCATATTTTACTAGAAGCACATTTACAATAATATTTATATTCCTAGATAGGTTCAATGTACATCTGTTTATATAAATATATTGTATGTATGTGTGTGTGTGTACAGTGAACCCTTTTTGAGCCAACCACCCAGATTTGCACAGAAATATGTTTTTTTAAAGGGGCGATCCTGACAAAGAAAAAAAATTATACAGAATGTAGGTTAAAGAGTCTATTGGATTATGCAAACATGTACAGTCTCCAAATAATGAATAATTTGTATCACATCAGCATATCACACAGACCTTGACTTGGATTAATAGAACAGCCATGGTGCTGAACACAAGACATTCCAACCCACAGACATAACCATAGAGGTCCCCAGCTCCTTCTTACTTCTCTGGTGACGTACACATTTCCTAGTACAAAATGGCCCCATCATTCTTGGTCCCCAGCATGGTATCTCTTTATATTACTTTTGCATGTTTGCCTTCCTAGACCTCCACATGGCGCCCCCTCTTATTACTGGTTCCTAGCATGAATACCCTCTCTTAGACTTCAACATAGCTCCGTTTTTCATTTTCTCCCTTTACTGCTATCCTCGACGCTGTTTGCTGCCACTTCATAAAGTCTAAACTTTTAAAGTCTTCCTGGGAACACCCAAATAATGTCCATCATGGGAAGATGCTTACATAAAACGCAGCAAATTTTGGGACTGTTATGCTTTCATCTCCGTGACAGATTGCAAATTCCATTGTTCAGTAGTCAGACTTTGAGCATGACATGGACTCTCTATTCTAGTGTGATGCTGGCTACTTTTCTCTCCTGTCCTTTGTAAATCTCTTGCTTGCTGCATTTCAGTGATGAGTTGCAGCACAAAGCTTTATGTACATTGTTCTTATAGTGTATATAAGTGCAATGTGTGGCCTTTTCAAAGGATTTCCTTCTGGAAACGTTTCTCAAATGTTGTCTTTGGTTGGGTAGGGGGGTGGTCTGCTTATAGAGAATAATAGGAAGAAAATTGGTCCATGGTCCATATATACAGGTAAACTATACACATGGACCATAGTTTATTTTGTTAGTTGCAGAAACTTTAGACTTCATTGCATTGATCTGTCACTGGTCACCTACTGGCACTGTCACCCTTGGCACAGTCAAGAGTGCATATGTTGCACACGTTATTCTTCCGCACCCACACCCTTCTCTCCTGAGATTATGTGGTTCGGCTTTATGACTCCTGAGATAGCCCTCATAGTGCCAGGAGGTGGGGCAGTTGAATTTCATTCTGCCCATGACTTCTGTGGTGACATATTCATTTAAGGAGACAAATACAGGGTGAACATTGGACGGCACATAAACGCAGATGTCCCGGAAGTCTCTGCATGAGTTCCCCTAATGACTGCCTGTATCAGAGAAACAGCTTTTATTTTTTGCATATATGACACTATTGAACAGTTAAAAATTAGTCTTGGAGAGCCCCTTTTAAAAGAAGTCTTTCATCCCAATGCCCCTCAAACCAGTAATAGTGCTTCGTAGGGTCCTTTATTAGGAACAGAAATAAACATTTTGTAGTCACAAATCAATGAAGTAATGCAGAGATAATAATCTTTTTATAGATATGCAAATCAGTCTACAAGTGCATTGGAGGCGGGCCTGACCTGCCAGATCTGCCTACAGATAGCTGCAGACAGAGAGAGCCAAAACACTTGAAGCTGTCTGCAAGTATATCTAGCAAGTCAAGAAGTCATAAAGCAATGCAGATTATTTAATCTGCAATGCTTTGTCAATTTGTAGCCACAAAGATTCCCTCTCCTATTAAAGACTCCTTCATGGCACAGTTGTTACTTTTGTAGGCATTTTGGATCTGACAGACACTCTTTAAGCTTTGTACACATTTCACTTATAGTAGGTGGACTATTGTTTTATAGTGAAACGTCCCTCTCCCCTCTACTGTCACCTTTCTACTATAAGTAATTAGCTTCAAATTTTAAAAATAAAAAATAAATAAAATTTAATATTTTCACCCTGTATCAGTGAATGGCTGCCCCAGAACCTGCTGTTGTTGTTGAAATGTCATTGTCCTGCTGTGACAACAGGAAGTGGGAGACAACTGAGTGCCAAATTTAAAAGGATAGTGTAATAGAAATAGTTTTTAACACTTACACCAGGTCTATTTTTATAGGGATTGGGAAACCCTTTTAACTAATATCTGCGTCATTCGTACTGCTTACAGCAAAACCAAGGATTTTTCATCCAATATTAAATCTGTATCCTAGGTAGTTATTTTTGCCAGTATCTTACAAATGCTCTTACACCAATGAGAATATGATTCACTTGTCTTAACTGGGAACATTGAACATTTGGATTCCTTAAATATCCGAAACATCATCTTATTTTTTTTAAGCGGAACTTTCTAAAAATACTTCCCAAACCTCCAACATTTTCACAGTTCAGTAAAGTGGTCCCATTCACAGCTAAAGCCAGTGTGGTCACTAATAACAGGTTTCTGGATATTTCTACTGGTGGTTTCTACTTGTCCTTAAATCACTTTACTCAGAAACAGTCAGCCACTGAGTGCACTTGGCTGAAAAATGGAGGAGGCAGAGAGGATCTACTGCTGAATTTAGCTAGGACTGCATACAGCAAGGCAACACCCACTAAGGAGTGAGTGACTGAAACCATCCTGCCAGCAGGTGAACCAGCACAGGTCAGGAAATGGCCATCTGAGGTCCAAAAATGGCAGCACTTCTCTCCCTGGCAGTAGAAGGAAATATTCCTGGTACATGACATTTTTGAGCTAAAAGAAAGCCCAAATTGATATAAGAATTGATTGAATGTGTAAATTTAGCTTATTTAACCTGTGCAGACTGGAATGAGATTTTACATATCTACATAATTATGATACTGCATAATTTTTATGTAGTGATTGATATGGAACTGCCTTATTTTATGTGATTCTGGTGAGTTCATGCAAAACATTTATACTGTCTACAAAATGGATGTTTTCACTGGATTTCAATATTTCATTTATATTAAAGATAATAAAAGTATTTCACAAAAAAATGAATGCATAAAAAATATTGTAATGATGGAGATCTGCAGGCAGATTAATGTGAATATCACCAGATTAACATCAATAAATAGTAATATCCTTCTAAATGGTATCCCAATAATTAATTTACTAGAAAACGATAGAACTGTGCGGAAAAACAAGGAGCTCCTCATGGATGAGACGGGAATATGTAGCGTGATTTTCACATCCTCTTATCTGAACGTTGCAGAGCCATTTGTGATAGTGTCTGGCAGCTAAGAGGAATTATTTCATACATGCTTAACTTAATAGATCATGTGATTCTGGACCAAAGTGTGATGCACTTTATTTAGAATTGTTGCTGCTTTCTGTATGAAAAACTATCTAAAATTCCTGCTACTAGGTGTCTACCTTCTAGCAAATTTGCTGTTCACTTCCTGTTACTAGGAAAGTCCCATCCATGGATACATCAGGTTTAAGGTGGCTTCACAGTGAGCAAGGAGGAGGAGCTGTTCTGTCTTGACACAGAGAAGCTTTCTCTGTGCACTGGACTGAACATTCTTCAAATCTCATAGCTGACATCAGAAAACTCTTCTAAGTACTTGTATCTACTTCTGGATGCTTGTTTGATCACAGATGGGGTATTATTCACAGGCAGTAAGCAGCTTTCCTGACAGTGCTCATAGATTGTGTTTTTCCCGTGTCAGGGATCTTTCTGCTGCATCTTGCATGTGTCCCTATATCTGCTATATTATTGTCACTTGGGCTTTTCTCAGCTATTTGTTTCCTATTTTACAGTTACTCTTGGCAGAATGTAAAACCAGTAATAGTAGTAATGGATAAGGGAAGGGGACAGACTGCTCCTTATTATACACGCCCACAGCCTGAGAGAGAATTTTAAATGTGCTACAATAAAGGGGATATTAGCAACAGATAAACTGATAGGACATTGTGTATGAAGACTTATACTTTCATAGAACAGACTCCCCAGAACACTCTTCAGATATTTCAACTTTTTATGAAAACTCAGTTACCAGTTAGTTTTATGCCTTATGAATAAAATACCAACTTATTTCACAAGACTGTAAAACACTGACACCCACCTAAAATACTTTTAGTACCAGCAAACACACATGTATACTATGTAGGTAAATTGTATAGAAACCCAGTGAACCTAACCACATTCAATATTATTATATTGTTGCAAGAAAATGAAAGTGAACACATTGGAATTACCTGGAATACTGCATGGATGACTATGAAAATATCTAATTCACAATTCAGACAAATACATCTAAGTAAACTAATAACACACAAATAGTTGTACTGTTCTTGTCTTTTCTTGAGCACATTAGTAGAAATCCCCAGTGCAAGGACTTCTCCAAGAGTTAACTGGCAAAAGGTATTTCAAGTAAAGTACCACTCCGGAGATATTTTTACATGTTCAGTACAGGGCATACTGATATGTGATTAACAGGGAGTTCACTCACCCAACAGATTCTTAACTGTATACAGCCTCTGAATAGGTCCCCTGGCCGGTTATGTGATCAGCAGATTGACCTGCTCATTCACCCAGTAGCTGGAAGTCACTTTTCCTATGAGAGTCTATCAGAGCCTGGATGTAACGTTGTCATAGACTTTCATAGAATAGGATTCTGGCTGCTGTGTAAATTGGCAGGTCAGTCTCAGGAGGAATTCTTTGATTTTCTTTTTTGACTCCCGCCTTTCAAACCCCATAACTTTTTTTTTATTATTATTTTGTCACAGAGCCATATGAGAGCTTAATGTGTGCAGGACAAATTATTCTTCATGATGCGGCCATTTAGTATTCTGCACTGGGAAGCTGGAAAAAAAATCAGAATGGGGTGGAATTGGAGGAAAAGTGCATTTGTGCGACTTTCTTATGGTCTACGTTTTTACGGTGTTTACTCTGCAGCCAAAATGACATGTCACCTGTAGTCTATGTTTCGGTATGATTTCAGGGATACCAAACTTATATAGTTTTATTTACATTTTAAACTCTTAAAAAAAAATCTAAAATTGCAAAAAAAAAAAAAAATTTTCTGAAAGTCGCCATATTCTCATACCCGTAAATTTTTTATATTTCCATGTACGGGGATGCATATGGCATCTCTTTTGCGGGACCAGGTGTACTGTTTAGCTATACCATTTTGGGGAATATCTATTGCTTTGATTTGCACTTTTTATTAAAATTTTTATCAGAGGCGAAACAGTGAAAAAATGGCAGTTTGGCACTTGTTTTTCCCACTATGGTGTTCACCATGAGAAAAATATTTTTGTAGACCGGTCGTTTTCAGACACAAGGATACCTAATTTGTATGTGTTTTTCACAGTAATTGTTTACTTTTATATGTATTTTCATGGAAAGGGAGATTATTTTAACTTTATATATATATATATATATATATATATACAGTACAGACCAAAAGTTTGGACACACCTTCTCATTCCAAGAGTTTTCTGTATTTTCATGACTATAAAAATTGTAGATTCACACCGAAGGCATCAAAACTATGAATTAACACATGTGGAATTATATACTTAACAAAAATGTGTGAAACAACTGAAAATATGTCTTATATTGTAGGTTCTTCAAAGTAGCCACCTTTTGCTTTGATTACTGCTTTGCACACTCTTGGCATTCTCTTGATGAGCTTCAAGAGGTAGTCACCTGAAATGGTCTTCCAACAGTCTTGAAGGAGTTCCCAGAGATGCTTAGCACTTGTTGGCCCTTTTGCCTTCACTCTGCGGTCCAGCTCACCCCAAACCATCTCTATTGGGTTCAGGTCTGGTGACTGTGGAGGCCAGGTCATCTGGCGTAGCACCCCATCACTCTCCTTCTTGGTTAAATAGCCCTTACACAGTCTGGAGGTGTGTTTGGGGTCATTGTCCTGTTGAAAAATAAATGATGGTCCAACTAAATGCAAACCAGATGGAATAGCATGCCGCTGCAAGATGCTGTGGTAACCATGATGGTTCAGTATTCCTTCAATTTTGAATAAATACCCAACAGTGTCACCAGCAAAGCACCCCCACACCATCACACCTCCTCCTCCATGCTTCACGGTGGGAACCAGGCATATAGAGTCCATTCGTTCACCTTTTCTGCATCGCACAAAGACACGGTGGTTGGAACCAAAGATCTGAAATTTGGACTCATCAGACCAAAGCACAGATTTCCACAGGTCTAATGTCCATTCCTTGTGTTCTTTAGCCCAAACAAGTCTCTTCTGCTTGTTGCCTGTCCTTAGCAGTGGTTTCCTAGCAGCTATTTTACCATGAAGGCCTGCTGCACACAGTCTCCTCTTAACAGTTGTTGTAGAGATGTGTCTGCTGCTAGAACACTGTGTGGCATTGACCTGGTCTCTAATCTGAGCTGCTGTTAACCTGCGATTTCTGAGGCTGGTGACTCGGATGAACTTATCCTCCGCAGCAGAGGTGACTCTTGGTCTTCCTTTCCTGGGGCGGTCCTCATGTGAGCCAGTTACTTTGTAGCGCTTGATGGTTTTGGCCACTGCACTTGGGGACACTTTCAAAGTTTTTCCAATTTTTCGGACTGACTGACCTTCATTTCTTAAAGTAATGATGGCCACTCGTTTTTCTTTACTTAGCTGTTTTTTTCTTGCCATAATACAAATTCTAACACTCCATTCAGTAGGACTATCAGCTGTGTATCCACCTGACTTCTGAACAACACAACTGATGGTCCCAACCCCATTTATAAGGCAAGAAATCCCACTTATTAAACCTGACAGGGCACACCTGTGCAGTGAAAACCATTTCAGGTGACTACCTCTTGAAGCTCATCAAGAGAATACCAAGAGTGTGCTAAGCAGTAATCAAAGCAAAAGGTGGCTACTTTGAAGAACCTAGAATATAAGACATATTTTCAGCTGTTTCACACTTTTTTGTTAGGTATATAATTCCACATGTGTTAATTCATAGTTTTGATGCCTTCAGTGTGAATCTACAATTTTTATAGTCATGAAAATACAGAAAACTCTTGGAATGAGAAGGTGTGTCCAAACTTTTGGTCTGTACTGTATATATATATATATATATATATATATATATATTTTTTTTTTTTTTTTTTTACTTTTATTTATTTATTTAATTATTATTATTTTTTTTATACTATTTTATTAGCTCTCCTAGGGCGCTTGAACCTGCAATCATTTGATTGCAAGTCCCATAGACTGAAATACAACTGTATTACAGTCTAAAGGAGATTCTCTACATTACTACTCTTCTCAGGCAGTGACATAACTTCTGTTGATCACATGGCAATGCTTCAGCTCATTCCTATTTATATGAATGTGACTGCAGTATGGCCATGTGACCAATAGACATGATATCGCTGCCTGAGAAGGGCTTTGGTGTCAGATTTGGAGTCTGAGTTGGTACCAGTTTTTGGTAGAATCGGGAGACGGAAAAAAAGTTAAAGCGTACCTTCAGTTATAAACAACTTTTCATAAAGGAATAGTGCACTTAAATAATAAACTTTGTAATATATCTTAGTAAGGATATCTTCTCCACTTATTAAGCTGTTCTGCTTCAATCTGACTACTTTGTTTACATTATCCATCTCTTGTCTTCAGCCTCACACTCAGAGCTCTATGGGGAAGGGAGGGGTGGAGTAGGATTCTTCTGCTGGCTGGTTAATTGATTTATTGCCTCATTCTGTGTAATATTCTTCTCACCTAATTTAGTAGTGTTAAAAAAGCAAAGAATAGCAGAGTGTAACTATAGCAATTATTAGCGTCTTTTCTAATCTCCCTCCTCTCTTCATAAGCTAATATGAAGAAAGTAACTGCCTGAAAAGTGGAGAAAAAAATTTTTTAATAAGATATATTACAAAGTTCCTAAGGGTGGGTTCACACTTGCGCTTGAGTCCGTCTGCTGCCAATCCGAGTGAAAATCTCGGGAAAGAGGATAGGCATCGGATACCGACAGGTTAGCGACGCATTGCCTAAAAACCCATTCATTTGAATGGGTTTTTAAAGCAATGCGCGGGTGTCCGATTGCACCCTCTGCGCTGCGAATCCAGTTTTTTCGTCGGAAACAAAGTTGGACATGCAGGACTTTGTGTCCGATGAAAAAAAA
Source organism: Leptodactylus fallax (assembly GCA_947044405.1). NCBI lineage: Eukaryota > Metazoa > Chordata > Amphibia > Anura > Leptodactylidae > Leptodactylus > Leptodactylus fallax. The sequence continues at coordinate 4,887,212 of CAMRHE010000129.1, read as the reverse complement.
CGACTTCACAGCGCAGAGGGTGCAAGTGGACACCCGCGCATTGCTTTAAAATCCCATTCAAATGAATAGGTTTTTAAGCAATGCATTGCTAACCTGTTGCTATCCGGTGCCTATCCAGTTTCCCGAGATTTTCACTCGGATTGGCAGCGGACGGACTAAAGCGCAAGTGTGAACCCACCCTTATTTTCACCTGTACTATTTATTGATGAAAAGTTGTTTAGAATTGGAGGTACACTTTAACAATAAAATGATTCATTATTTTAAATTATGTTATACAATTATTGGTATAAGTAATTGGATGCATAGTTTGTTGCATATTTTCTTTCATAGGAATTCAGTCACTGGCAGTTAGGGCTTGTTCATACTATAGAAAATGGAGAGGAGTGTGACGCAGATATCCACTTCAGATTCCTCCTCTTTTTCCGCTGCCCCACTCAGATGAATGGGCCTAATTAGCAGGAAGTCTTGAGTGGTGGACTGAATCAGCTGTGGAATCCACGACAAGATCGAGCAGGACGCTTAATTTTTTGGTGTCCTGCTGAGATCTCTGCTTCCCATTGAAAACGATGGGAGGCAGAATCAGGGCGGAATCTACCACTGGTTTTGGGTTAGAAACCACCTCAAAATAAACGGCCGATTTTGCCATAATCAAAGGGCCCTAGGAGTTGGAACAGGAGTCTGTGTCAGGCTGTGGGAAAATAGGTGAATTGCAGTCAGTGGTTTGCCTTCCAACTCTACAATTCTGCTATGCCCATTAAATAAAGGCACAAATCCTAGTTATTGACTATTCCGATCTGAGATATGTTCTAAAGATGCATGAAGCTAAAAAAGGCAACAACATTTCTAAAGACCTAGATGGACATCAGTCCATGGTTTCTCAAGTTATCTACCAATGGAAAAATCAGGATTGCTGCTGGATAGGAAACAGTGTGAGAATGGCAAAAGACCTACAGAAGATTCTACAAACTATAAATACCTTTATTCCTGTGTATTATAAAACACTAAATAAGAATGGTTTAAATAACATTCACAGCCCATTTATTAGTAATCAAAGCTGGAATCCAGGGTTCACTTTCTTTTGCTTGTGGCTGTGCATGTATTTTGGATGACGGACAATTGTAAAATTTAATATAAATTTCAATAGTAAAAGTGTATGCTACAATGATAGTATGTTTGTATGGAGTAGCCATTTTGATGTTGTTCTCACCTTACTGTGGAATTGTGTTAATTGCAGTATTATTGAATCAGACTGTTTTCTGTATCTAACTGCATTTTTGTATCTTTGTAATAAATCGTTTTATTTACAAGTTGCTATGGAAAGAATTGATATCTGACTTCTCCTGATGGTGCAATTAAAAACTGTGACTAGAAATGGTAACTGTGACTTGTAGGGATCTGTTCATGCTGAGCTTATGCCGTACATTCAGTCTGTGCTCCAGAAAAGCTCACTACACATATGCTGAATGTATACATCAGGCTCATTCAACTGGCATAAGCCAAAAAGTAGACCTTTTGGCATATGCCAAGCTGGTATGCATCATATGCGAGACATACGCTGAAACAAATGTGTGTTTTTACAACTGGCCTCCATTGCCTATGTACTGGGGTCTCCAATGGAATATGAACCTCCAGCGGAATAACTTGTGGAAATAACTTGTGAAAACACGACCCAACTGCAATGATTACTCTCATAAAGTAAGATTGATAGTTCTCCTTTTTCAAGGAAACATATTTGCATATGTTTTTCCACATTCCTACAGGAGCATGCGTGGCTAATAAGTTCACTTTGCTGAAACAGCAGTCTCTTCAATAAGACAAAGTACCCTTCCTGACCCACATCAGTTGCCTCTCACCTAGCCAACCAGTACTCTGCTATGAGGAGCAATAACCAAGACGTCTGCAGATTGGTGCCAAATCATGTGAAAATGCTTATTGAAAGTTTGTCAATTATGTATAGGGAGATACCTTTCAATAAGTGGTGGTACAGGTACAGTTTTCCTTTTTTCTTTGAGAAAAACTAATTTGCTTACCTTTCCCAGAATTCCCACAGGAGCATGCATGGCAAATAAGTCTCCATACACTGATAGTGGTCTCTTCAATAAGAAAAAGTATTCCTGTCTTTTTTAAGGCAGCTACAGTCAATTACTGCTTCTGCTGGACATTGGGACCCATGGGGCAACCAAATGTAGTGGAGGTGCACGAAGCAAAACCCAGTCCCCAAAACTGTTTTATTAGACCATCTAGTGACTGTGTTTCATTTAATCCTAGCTTAAGGCCACATTCACATGTGGCATACGATTTAGCATTAGTTTACATGACAGGTGGATGTAAACTTGCCTGGTAGTCCTTAACAGGACTGCGGTGTCCGCCCAGCAATTCATATGAATTGCCCACAGTGTGAGTTAACATCACAACATACTCCCCTCCTGTGACCCACCACCTCTGGGGGACGGGGATGAAAAATAATTAGAGTAGATTTATACATACATACAAAAAACTTCTTCAGTTACTGGTCTACCACAGCAATGTGTGAACCAAGCCTTATATACCAATAGGTCAGGCCATTAATATGGACAGTAGAGTGGACCTGTGGGTAGATACAATATATTTCTATTATTGTATATTGCTTATTCCATGGAAACTGTAGCAGAGACAATAAGTTGTCACTGAGGGTCACATATACATATAAGGTTTGCTTGACCTCCACTGCTCCATCAAGGACAGGGCTCTCTGGTTGAGCATAAAGATATGTCCTTTATTACCTTTTCATTTGTCTCGAGATATTCCAAGATGCTTTGGAGAAAAAAAAACGCAGAGTAATGCAAGTGTTTTTTTGTTTTTTTTCTCATGGCACTTTGCTTGGGATATCGTGAACCAAGAGGAAAGGTAAGGAAGGACACATATATAGATTACTTGTTGTTATTTAAGCTCTATCCTCGGCAGCCACTTCCTTGTAGTGTTTTAATGCTTTTTTTTTCTCTTCAGTGCCTTTATGCTCTGCACACTAAAAATGAAATATATTCCATCTAGGGCTGGTTGGTTTCCATTTAATGGTTACCCTTTGCATATTTTACTTCCTTTTCTTTAAAATATCCTCCATCCTTATGTGGCGTCATCACTGACATTCTGCTGTGTCAGTTTGTTTTGGTTGAACATTTTACATAAGATATTTCAGCAGAATGTCATTTAATATAGTTGTTTTCCAATCCAAATCTGTTTTACTGCTTACCTGGTAACCTTGGGGATAATATACAGTATTGCAGTGTAAGTTTGTAGCTGGGATAACTGGAGGTGATGATGACCCAGGAGTGACATTTCATCTCCCGACAACCTTTGTCTCCCCCCCCTCCTCTCTTTCTCCCCAGTGTGACTCCTCATGCACCCTTTATAGTCTATTGCACACAGTCTTGAGTCTGTCCAGTGAGCATCGGTTAAATTGTATACTCTGAGTTGAAAAAAATAAAAATAAAAGATGCTGGAGACATAGAAATGATGAGAGGAAGAGGTGGCAGAGATGGAGGGGGAGCTGTGGGCGGTCCTCAGATTAGCAATTTCCCCCCTGACATCACGGCCCAAATAAGGAGCTTTGAAATAAACGTGTGTTATTTTCTTTCATGCTTTCCTCTTGACACTGAAGATTCACTGCAGGCAGAACAGACACAGGCAGGGAGCAGGTGAGACTTGCTACTTATTTTTTTCTACCAAGACATTTGAGTTAGAAATTTCATTTGCCGCTTTAAGAAGGGTTAACCCAGCAGGATCCTAGCAGACAACATCTTTAAATGAAGGCACTGTGTGAGTTAAGACCGTAGAGGGGAGGGGAGACTGCTGAGGATCCCCCATCTGCTGCAGAATAAGGGAGCCTGGGCTAGTGGGGAGTACAGAGGTTTTTTTGTGGTCCAGTGACACTACTATAGATTAGTCACTCTATCGTGAGTGTTCTGACAGCATGTGACCAGGCTCTGTCCTTCGCTTCTTATACTTCGCCTTCTTCATTGTACCTTTTGTTTATTATTTCCCTTTGTTTTCTTACGTCCGGCTTTTACCCATGTTCTAACATTTAGTCTTTTGATCTGATTCTACTTTTTCAGTGTTTTTAAAGTGCATTTTGGGTTTTTGATTTTGGGTCATGTAAAGGACTTTTAACAGTATTTGTGGCGCCTTAGGTTTCGTTTCTTTTTCTGTGATCTCATCACTTAAAATATATATGGTTCATTATATCAATGTAAGGTGTAGAATAGCTAAATCTAGATTAAAGGTTTATGCATATATTAATAGAAATTGATAGATTAATAAATATTAATGCACTTTGTTCAGCCATCTGGTTTTTAAGCTCTTTTTCTCAGCCTTTTAATTGAATATCTAGTCAACAATATTTTTTTTTCTTTTTTACCTATTTTTCTACCTTTTTTTACCTATTTTATTAACTATGCTGGGTGTCTGATCCAGTTGTTTTACATTACACACATATGTTTATATTGTTCGTTCCATTTTGCCATGATTTTTTTTTTCTTGTTTTAAAGTCCACATGTAGTAAGTTAGAGTAGAAATATGTGATTGTGAGCTCTTGAGAACAGAGCAACCCTGTGTGCTTTAAAAAGAGGGAGGTGTTCTTGGGAGGGTCCCTCTGTAGGGCTCTGTCCTGGGATGAGAAGCTCACTTGTTATTTCACCAATTTACAGCTGCGTTGGGACCAGTAGCTTGAGTCAGGATACAGGGAAAGCTCCTGCCTCCCCCACCCATGTTATATACACACTACTCAAGTGAAAGGTGCCTGGTTTTTAAACAGCTGTGTTGACTTTTTATTGTTGCTGCAAATAGACCACCTTACCCATGAAATAGGGATTGGTATGGACTGTCAGTTTAATGCCTTTCCATAAACACACTATGTTTTTGAACAAGTACTTAATTAATTTATAGTTCATATACATATTTTATATCAATTATATTGCTGGTGCTGTATGTGTAATTGTTTCTTAAACTGGTTTTGAAACAATTTACATTTGCACATGAAACTTCCTGGCAGGATGTGGTGTCTTGTGCCATGTGATAAACTTGCCGAAGTTATCAATTCCAAAGACAAAAACTGAAACTATGGCCCTCAAAGAGACTGGCGCAAGAATTTGTTTTCTTCCTGCTTCCTAGAACTTGTGCTCCACAAAATTACTAAATTTATGTCATTTGTCTGTGCACTGAATCAGTCGCGGGTCAGTCACTTTTCTGACACAGAGCCATAGAGTCTGTTTGTATGGATAGCAAAGATTATATAAGACCTGTGCATCTCTATATAAGATAATACAACTCCAGTTCCAATGAAGTTGGGACATTGTGTAAAACATAACTAAAAACAGAATACGATGATTTGCAAATCCTTTTCAACCAGCGCTGGAGTCCTGAGTTCGAATCCTGCCAAGGACATCTGCAAGGAGTTTGTATGTTCTCCCCGTGTTTGCATGGGTTTCCTCCGGATACTCCGGTTTCCTCCTACACTCCAAAGACATATTGATAGGGAATGTAGATTGTGAGCCCTATATGGGACAGTGACTGTCAATGTCTGTAAAGTGCTGTGGCATATGATGGCGCTATATAAGTAAGCAAAATAAAATAATAAAATAACCTATATTCAATTGAATACACTACAAAGACAAGCTATTTAATGTTCAAATGGATAAACTTCATTTTTTTATTGCAAATATTCACTCATTTTGAATTCACAAAAAAGCTGGGCCAGGGGCATGTTTACCACTGTGTTACATCACCTTTCCTTTTAACAATACTCAATAAATGTTTGGGAACTGAGGACACGAATTGTTGAAGCTTTGTAGGTGGAATTCTTTCCCATTCTTGCTTGATGTACAACTAACTTCAGTTGCTCAACAGTCCGGGGTCTCCGTTGTTGTATTTTGTGCTTCATAATGTGTGCGCCACACATTTTCAGTGGGAGACAGATCTGGACTACAGGCAGGCCAGTCTAGTGCCCGCACTCTTTTACTATGAAGACACGCTGTTGTAACACATGCAGAATGTGGCTTGGCATTGTCTTGCTGAAATAAGCAGGGACGTCCCTGAAAAAGACGTTGCTTGGCTGGCAGCATGTGTTACTCCAAAACCTGTATGTACCTTTCAGAATTAATGGTGCTGTCACAGATGTGCAAGTTACCCATACCATGGGCACTAACACCCCCCATATCATGCTGGCTTTTGAACTTTGCGCTGATAACAATCCGGACAGTGCTTTTCTTCTTTGGCCCGGAGGACATGACGTCCATGATTTCCAAAAATAATTTGAAATGTGGACTGGTCAGACCACAGGACACTTTTCCACTTTGTATCAGTCCATCTCAGATAATTTCAGGCCCAGATAAGCCGGCGGCGTTTCTGGGTGTTATTGATATATGGCTTTCACTTTGCATGGTAGAGTTTTAACTTGCACTTGTAGATGTAGCGACGAACTGTGTTCACTGGCAATGGTTTTCTGAAGTGTTCCTGAGTCCATGTGGTAATATCTGTTACAGAATGATGTCGGTTTTTAATGCAGTGCTGTCTGAGGGATCGAAGGTCACGGGCATTCAGTGTTGGTTTTCAGCCTTGCTGCTTACTTGCAGATTTGTCCAGATTCTCTGAATCTTTTGATGATATTATGGACTGTAGATGATGAAATTCCTAAATTCCTTGCAATTGTACTATGAGAAATGTTGTTCTTAAACTGTTGGACTATTTGCTCACGCAGTTGTTCACAAAGTGGTAAACCTCGCCCCATCCTTGCTTGTGAATGACTGAGCCTTTCGGGGATGCTCCCTTTATACCCAATCATGACACTCACTTGTATCCAATTAACCTGTTCACCTCTGGAATGCTCCAGACAGGTGTTTTTTGAGCATTCCCCAACTTTCCCAGTCTTTTGTTGCCCCTGTCCCAGCTTTTTTGGAACGTGTTGCAGACATCAAATTCAAAATGAGTGAATATTTACAAAAAAACAATAAAGTTTATCCGTTTGAAAATTAAATATCTTGTCTTTGTAGTGTATTCAATTGAATATAGGTTGAAAAGGATTTGCAAATTATCGCATTCTGTTTTATTTGTTTTACACAACATCCATACTTCATTGGAATTGGGGTTGTACAGATACTGGTAAATGAAAATTACTTCTACATAGCCAAATTTGATTATTAAAAAATCTCTTTCCAGTACGTGAATGTTAGGCTGAGGCCCCACATTGCGGAAAATAAGTGTTTTTGTTGCAGATTTTGCTGCGTTTTTTTGCACCAAAGTCAGGAGTGGATTTAACTGAAGGGAAATGTCTAAATGCTTCCTTTTATATTTTCCATTCCTTTTCAAACCACTCCTGACTTTGGCTCAAAAAACAACAAAAACCTTAGGCTTAGGCCAGGTCCCCACATAGCGTAAACACTGCAATTTTGCCACAACATTATCACTGCAACAAAGATCTCAGCGTTGTACAGTCCCTGCAAAGTGGATGGAATACTGGCTAATTTTTGAAGAAAAATATCCACAAAGGACATGCTGCAATTTCAAAAACTGTTGCGTTTTTGTAAATCGCAGCATGTTAATTATACCTCTGGAAATGCTGGCATTTTCCATATTGGTATAATTGAAGCAGAAAGTCCGCAGAGGAAAACTCGTGGGGCCTTAGCCTCAGATATTTTTTTTTTTGTGCCCCCATCCCCTTTAGATTCCTTCTACTTGGCTGTATTGGGCCTGAGAAATATCATGAATATGGCCTTGTGAAAGGGCCTTTATTGCTATGATAGTCTTCCCAAAGACCTAGAGACTTTGCATTGGGCTTTGGGTCAACTGGGTGCAAGTCTTTTTAGGCACAGTAGCATTAGTAAAGTTGGATAACGATGTTGGACAACAAAAAAGGATGTACAAACCTGGTCACCTTAGAAACTAAAATAAATGGCCAGGTGACTAGGTTTTGCTTCATGACTAAAAACATCTTCAACACTGGCCTTCAGGTACTGTTGTTTGTTTGGGGGTTTTTTTTATGGATATTGACAATGCAAATTATTCACAGATTTTCTTCTAGATTTTGAATACAAGTGGATGTTTACTTAGACAGTTGGATAGTGTTCCATCTTTTCCAGTAGAAGTGGTCACAGACTACTCCTTCCGATCAAAGGCATAATATAAAAGCTACTGTGTTCTGACAGTGCTGTTCAGTTTATAGAAAAAGTATGTGCATATTTGTCATGCTGTGATACTAAAAAAGTTTTCAAATTTATGACAAAAATCTGTAAGACCCACAATTTTCAAGAAAGTCAGTTAATCATGTAACATTTTCTAAAAGGAGTCTTTCAGTAGTAAATTGGTAATAAACCTAATACTGGTACTTTGTAGAGGTGATTCCACAGTTTCTAAATATGCCTCTGTTATTAAGCTTTGGAGCCCCTTTTTTAAGGAGATTGTCGTCTTATTCATATACAAATGAGGACACATGTTCTTTATGGGCATGCCTTAGCTTGTTTGTGCATCAGTCCCTACTTTTGATTCCCGGGAAAAGTACTTTCTCCTCATTTGCATATGAATAAATTTGGTGTCTACATGAAAATAGTGCTTCAAAGCTGAATAACTAGCATATTTGGAAACTTTAGAATCACCTCTACAAGATACTGTGATTACCGTAGATTTTATGCAATCTCCTGCTGACAGACTCCTTTTAAGGGCCTTTTCACACTAACTACTTTTTCTGTCCTTGTGCTCTATGTGAAAAAAATCAGACAGCACACAAATCCATTATGGTCAATGGAGCCATTCACACATAAATTGTTTCTCACGGACTGAGAGGTACTAAGCAAAAATAGTGACATGCATTATTTCTTATCTTTTCTCTACTCTTTCTGTTCAATCTCGGAGTCCATAAAAAAAACAAAAAAAAAAAAAAACATCCTGTCCATTTTTTATAGATATATTTCTAGGTGATAATGAAAAAACAGACACAAAAAAAAACAACACACAGTTCGGACATGGATGGCATACAGAAATACACTAGGATGTGCAACATCTGTTTTGTTTTGTTTTTTGTAAGAGTCTAGAAAACAGATTTCACACTAACTATCCGTTTTGAGGACTATAATACAACAGACATTATGAATCCTAGTGTATTTCCATGTGATATCCGTGTCTGATCTGCGTGCTGTGTGACATCCATGTATCATCTGTTTTTTTTGTGTGTTCAATACAAAAAGAATGCGGTCTTCTTTATTTTTCAGCATCACCTTTTCTGTGAAAAGTGGACAGCACGCAGATTTTTTTTTCTCTCAGACCCGTAAACTTAAATGGCTGAGACAAGGAGACCAAATAAATTTATTTATTTATTTATTTTAACTCTCTCTCCGTCCGTGAAAAACAAGGACGTTTGAATGGCTCTATTCACTTTAATGGGTCCATGAGCTGTTTGATTTTTTTCATGGATAGAACATGGACAGAAAAGTAGTTAGTGTGAAATCATGAGAAAAGGCATAATCGGTCAGTTCTTTTGGGTGGATTTCCCCTTTAATAACACTTAAAGTTGAAAGCAGCAAATTTGATGAAATAAACTTGAGAAGTAGGTGTCCTGCGATTTTGATTTTTTTTTTTTTTTTGTGTATGACTTTCTTTGACTTTAACACTGGGGTCACTGCACTACGGGCATGGTGTTTAAAACCTGCAGCGTAAGTCACTTGGGGCTGCAGGCTTTAGTTGCAGTATGTGGAGGAGTTTTGTTTGCATTTCATCCACTATGCTACTACTCTACATAGCAGCAGCAGGTTGACTGCCACTGAGTTTTCAGTGACTTGCCTGCTGAAATAGCTCCCCAAGAGTTCCTAGCATAAGGGAGCTTTCTGGCGTTTCTTACCGCATTTATGCCCCTATGCTCCCGGGGTTCCGCACTGGCCTCTACTTCTGGGTCCCTCTTGACATGCAGGAAATGATCGCTCAAACTGTCACTGGCAGCAATGTTGACTCGCATTAGCCTGTGATTTCCTGATTATTATGGATGTAGATATATGCATATAGATATTTCCTTGTTTGTAGCCTCATCCTGCAGTAATATGTAAAAGCTAATTTACTAATTAGTTTTTCACTGAAGAAATAAACTGACAGTGTTCTGTGCATGAGCTACTCTATACCATCAGTCATTCTTCATGCACAATATTCACATGATCGAGTTGTTTGGCAGTGTGTTGTCCGTAACAAAATAGTGCATGCCTTACTTTTTCATGGATTGGATGCGCAGGTCTATTCAGATGAATGAGTCTGCAAAAAAACTGACCCATGATAAAACAAATCCGAGAATTGGCCCAGTTGTGTGAATATAGCCTGTAACCTAACTTAAGTTCACCTATGTAGTGGATTTCCTTTTCTCTGCCCCAGTATAGGAACATAAAAACTGAAATCCTGGCATGAATAGATCCATTAAATGATGGACAACAATAGATCCTGGACAGAGCCTTCAGCACATATCTGTACATACTGTTACAGACAGTAAAATAGGGGGCTACAGGCGTTGTTCTTCTTTCCCCTCATTGATCAACCCCTTTAAACCAATATGGTTCCAAAGCTGGGTCATCTACCAATTGCTTATCCTGAGGATATGTTCTGATGGTCCCTAGAGCCTTATTTGCCACTGGCCACATCAGTCACATGTCATACATGTTAACATCACTGCTTGGCTGCATCAGTCATGTGAACTTGTGTCAGCACTCCAGAAAAATAAAGGCTGGCAGGGACCACCAAAGGAATCAAACAAACAAGTCTGTGCCTTTTAAAATTTATAACTTTTTCTGTGGCTAGTGAATTCCTTAAGGTGTCAGACATCCCTTAGTTTTTATAGGTAAATATATTTTAGACTATCCAGAACTACTATGGAATTTACATGTAAATTGCTAGGTTAGTAGTGAACAGATATATACATAGTAAATTAGATTCCACTGCTTAAAAAGATTATATGTGTACACACTTAAAATGAACTGGTGTGTGACGCACTGAATTCATTACCACTGGGTATATATTAAACTTGAGGAAGTGTGGCCATTCTGAATGGTTTCATGTTAGATACTGAGCCAACGGGGAGGATACATATCAGTGCACCACCAAATATTCATAGCGATATCCACACATTAAATATTGTAATACAACCATGTGCATACAGGTATCACTGTCAGTGTATCAAAATATGAGTAAAAACATAAAAAAACAGTCAGCCATACAAGAGCATATGCCTAAATTTATAGACTTAAATCAATAATCACCTCCTCCCCTTCTCTTGCCCATTAGGCATATGCTCTTGTACGGCTGTTTTTATGGGGATAGCGCATAGGGAGTGCAGTTAATCGATATATTGCACTTTTTATCGTATACCAATAAAAGTTCATTTTTAGGTGTTTATTCATTTTTTGATATACAGTTTTGTACCTAAACTCCAACCCCTATATCTCACATACTTATCAATCACTGTCAGTGTGCAGTGATATGAAGCATGATGATAAGTTCTTCTTAAGTGTGTTTACATATAATCTTGTTAAGCAATGGAATAAAAGTTAAGTTTTATATATTGGGAATCTACTTTGCTACATATATTTTGACTCTGGTAGACACATGCAATCGCACTAGGGACTATTGTGAGTAGTGAACAGATATCACTGTATATCAATACATATCAATGCACATTTATATGGCAGTCTATAGAAAACCATAACCTTTAGAAATCTATCACCTGTTAGAGCAAGATAATTCAGAAATGGCTGAATCGAGTAGTCAGGTTTACAGGGGAGCTTTATTGTTTGAAAAAATACCGAGCGGGTTTTCCAATCTAGTAATGTTATGGTATATTTCTAATATATATCATATTATTGTGATCAGTACAGGTCCAACCTCTGGGTCTCCTGCCAATCCCAATAACAAACTGACTTCTTCCCTCCAGATTTTCTTCTGCATAGTGGTATTTATCACATTCTGTGCTACAGGGAACTGAGAAATTAAATGGATCTTTGTTGCAGATTCCTGCGTGCAACTGGTCGAAAGTACCTTTTTGGACTGAAACACTGTGAAGATGCTGTAGCGCTTAACTAGAGCTGCAGTCTTTCATTTTTAGAATAACTGGAAGTTCATGCAGTTTAGTAAAGTGATGGCTTATCCTACCGATATACCATCTACTATATCTACTATCCATCTACTATAGTAGCATATTTGCATTATCAAAGACTGCTTCTGACAGGCATAGGAAGCACATTAGCTGTCATATGACTGTACCACAGACTGATATATTTAGCCTTCTACCATCAGAATAGACATCTTAGGTAAATGAGGGAAGGAGAGTGTATTGGCCTAGGCCCACTCTGAGCACTGGGGCAGTGCTTGGGAGACACTGCTTTAATAACTTAGGGAGTAGGGAGGCTGCTGAAACAACCAGGTGAACAGGCGGTGCTGCTTTGCCTATAGGGAAAGTTTGGGGGAGCTGCTGTGACTATTCAGAAAGTAGAGTAAGGATGACTATGCCTACTAGAGAAGTGGGAGGTCTACTGTGACAGCTAGGGAACTGGAGAAAAACATGTAGGACTAGTGGTTTTATCACTATAGAAGGGGGGTAAGGGGGCCTGTTCCAAGAGGATATTTGTTTTTCTGACTCCTAGGATATTACCTCTCAACTGACTACAACACAGAAATTGGTATCACACTTAAAATGTAGGTAATCTATTGAAGAATTTTTCAATTCAAATATTAGTACAAGAATATCAATTACACTCTGATTTGATGCAAGGAAATAATTTCCATTTAACTTGTTTTTAAAGTTTTTTTCAACAGAAAAATGAAAATTCAGGACAGATGGGAACTTACACTTAAAGGGAATGTGTCTCTAGAACAAAATCTCTTTTTTAAGTCAAGTTTTAGGTTATACATATTTTTAAAGACATTTTTAAAATTTTTCATATTATCTGTATCCTTAAAAAAATCCTAAAATTGCTGCAGTTCTGACTCTAGTCACTAAGCCACTGCTAAAGCTTCCTGTTTTCTATAGGAGATTTGCAGCAGCCCTCTCACTCTGAGGATCGCAGCTATTGTGTATATGTAGGTAAGACACAGAATCCACCAGTAAGAATAGGTGATTTCAGAATTTATCTACTCCCCTCTCTGTGCATAGCTACAAAAATCTCCCTAGAAGTCACCATTGTGTGTATGGCCCATGGTCCATCTCCAAGAAGCAGGAAGTGACAGACTATTTTAGGCTTGGTAGCAAAAGTTGGAATTGCAAGGTTTTTAGGAATTTTTAAGAACATATACTATAACATGCTACCTATAAATTGGACTGCATGTTGAAAGTGATAGGTTTCCTTTAAAGTGTACCTGTAATTTCATAAAAAGTTCTGATATGCCTAGTGATAAAAAAAGTTTTGATTTGTGTAGCTCTGGGTACAGAGCTAGTTGCAGCTAAATTGTGTGTATTTAGCATTTGGTTCTCCAAGGTTCTTTTTAGCTTTGCGCCTTTTTTTCGGTAGGTTGCATTAATAAGCCATAAATCATCACATTGCAACATATACTTTTCGGCAGAACAAACTTCAGTGCTGTTTGCATCATGGAGATGGACATAGGGCTGCATAGGGCTATATATGAGATGTCATGCCATCTAATATCTAACTGCGTTATTAGTCTAATGTGTATGGAATTGATCTCACAATGTTGCAGCTTTCATTTTTGTCTTCATATTTTCAGTAGCCCATTGTGTACATGCTGGTATATAGATTTCTACTTTCTATCATCAATCTTGTACAGTCTTTTCCTATTACAACCAATGTTGTATTCATGTATTAAATTACTTTCTTATCTATTAATATTTTTTCTATCAGTAACTGGTTTTATAATTTTATAAGTCTACATTGACCTGCCATATCTTACTGCTCTGCTTGTGTCACATGATACCATTTTAAGGCTAAGGCCCCATGTTGCGGAAACGCAGCTATTTTTGTTGCAGATTTTGTTGCGTTTTTTTTTTAGTCAAAGCCAGGAGTGGATTGAGCAAAATGTAGAAGTATAAGAGCTTCCTATATATTTCCCATTCCTTTTGTAGACATTCTTGGCTTTGGCTCAAAAAAACGCAGCAAAATCTGCAACAAAAAAAGCTGCGTTTCCGCAACGTGGGGCCTTAGCCTAAAGGGAGTTTGTCACCAGGAAGCTCAATATCAAACCAGCCACAGTGCCTTGTAGGGGACATTTTGCAGAGCATCAGTATACCTTTAGTACCTTTTAAGTGTCCAGTAGATGCACCATTTCTTTGAAATATCTGTGGTTAGAAATATATGCAAATAGGGCGTGTCATGTCAATGTGCATTTGCATATCTTAAAAAAAGGTTTGTTTGTTTTTTTCAAGGAAATGGTTCACCTATTGAACTGCTTAAAGGTATGCTGGTGTTCTGTATAATGTCCCCCTATAATGCACCGTGGCTGGCGTTTCTCTGTTTTTCTCACGTATCCTAGCCTGTACAGTATTCAGTTTATTTCATCAATTGATATTATACAGCTGTGATATAAGAAACAAAGCAGAAAAACAATTTTATTTAAATGTTTGCTTTAAGTATAATGCAGTTTTATGTTATGTCTTAGTATGAATTATCAATTGGCTTCTTTGGAAAATACGGAGGTAAAAAATTATGGGATACCTGATTTTGTATGTTCATAGCATTTCTTAAAGCGTACCTATATTTTCAAACAACTTTAGATTTTCTGGCAGTATTTCTGATAATATGTTTTGTAATATATTTTATTAACAGATTTTAACTCCTGTGCATGAAATCCTGTGCTAAAATCCACTTTTTGCCCCTTCTGTATTTTTTTTTTTTTTTTTATCTGTTATTGCTTCTCACTGGAGTATGGATGTACAAGCTTTTATATAGTGCAGGGAAGTTGAGACTGGTGGGGGTCACAAACAGCCTTATCTTGGTCATTATAAAATCTAGAACAGTGCTTTGAGATTCTTATCTTCCATATGACATCAGAATTGCAGTCCTACCTGTATTATTTCTAGAGATCTCATCTGTTGAAAATACAGTTGGGATTGACATTATTTATATGCAGCTGTTGACAATCCAAGACCACTATTCTACATTGTATAATTCCCAAGATATACCAGTAACTATTTGACTTCACCCCTCCCCCCAACCTACATTACACAAGAGCCCACCTCTCCATATTCCAGTGAGAAGTGGTGTATAGGTGACAATAGAGAAATAGTTGAAAGAATAAAGATGTTCAAGATTTCGCAGAAAGGAGCCACAATTCATTAAGAAAGTAGATTACAACATTAATTTATATTATTTTTTTTTATTATTATTATTATTATTAATGACATATACTGACAGAAAATCTTAAAACATCTATTTATTTTAAGGTTTAGTACTGATTTCCTAATATTAAACAGTATCTTACAAATATTTATATATTTTTTTCTTGTACAGTTCTGCGGTACAACCATCAACTTCCCTTTAAGACCCCAGAAAACCTTGAATTTTAACAAGCAAATCTTTCCTGGTGGACTGCAAGACATGACTGACTATGAAAGGAGCCAAAACTTCTATGGAGATTACTGGAACAATATTTGTACTCTTTCTACAGATTGTACTTTTATTTAAATGACTGGCCATGGAAAACAAATGTTGATTCTGAAGGCTAAGCTTTGTGATAGTAGGAACTTTATGACCAAATACCTTAAGCCAATGTTTTGTTGACAAGGCTTTTCCCTCATAGGTGCAATGAAGATTGTTTTCTTATTTTATCATGGTTAGTAAATACTACAACACAGAACTTTGCAAAAATAACACTTGGAGCCTCTGGTGTAGGTGATGGAGCCAGAGAAAGGCCAGAAGAGCACAAGGAAGTCGGAGGAAGGTGTAAGGAAAAGGCCAAACAAAGGAGAGGAAGCGCAAGCCACAGTATCTTCAGCAGAAAACGTTACAGTTAGTGGTCAAGAAGAGCTTTTACCACACACACATTTCATAGGCTCTCTGAAGATAGCAAGAGAGGGTCCACCTAGAAGAGTGGGAAGACCTTGCAAACCAAAAGTTTCATTGCTTGAGCAACTTCACGTTTCAAAATCACAGCCTGCTTCACCAGCATTTATGGCTCCCCGTGTGGATACAGAGCATGGTGATGAGGGCCAAGTTTGGCAAGTTTTAGACCCAATACAGTCAGGTCCGTCCAGGTCTTTCTCTTCGTCTGCATCACATGTCAGGCTTGGTCGTCCCACAGAAGACCTTACACAGAAAGCTTACGTCCAACGGCCATCTCAGGTTTCTGTTAAGCAAGCAGATGAACCTCCTAAAAAGGAGAAGAAGCCCCAAAAGCCAGGCAAATATATTTGCCAATATTGCAGCCGACCGTGTGCCAAGCCAAGTGTTCTACAAAAGCATATCAGATCTCATACTGGGGAGCGGCCATATCCCTGTGTCCCTTGTGGGTTTTCTTTCAAGACAAAAAGCAATCTGTATAAGCATAGGAAGTCTCATGCTCACAGGATTAAAGCAGGGCTGGCATCAGAAATTAGTGTAGAGACATATCCATCCAACCTAGAGATGGAAAGGCTTGGAGGAGAAGAAGTTGATGACCCATCAGAAGGTGAAAGCACAGACTCTGAGGATGAGACAAGCACAATGTCAAACCTAGTGGAATTGTCTCCACAACCAAAACATCACTTGTCAACAGGTGATACTAAAGTTGTGTCTAGACACCAAGGTACAGCCCCTGATCACTTTTCCTTGTCCAAACAACACATATCCCATACCTCTGAGGAAAGTTTAACATTTACTGAACCTTCACCAGAACTCGTGCAGAAATCAGAAGATACTCACAGTATAAAGCAAAAGCTTGCACTTAGATTAAGTGAAAGAAAAAAAGCCAGCGAGGAACAAACTTTTCTCAGCCCAGGAAGTAAAGGAAGCACTGAGTCTGGTTATTTTTCACGCTCAGAAAGTGCAGAGCAGCAAATAAGTCCCCCCAATACCAATGCTAAGTCGTATGCTGAAATTATTCTGGGTAAATGTGGAAGGATAGGGCAAAGAACCTCAATGTTAGCCAGTCCTCCTCTTGTAGGTGCTGTAGAGGAAAAAACAGCTATGGCATCAATGTCTGTACCTAGGACACAGGTAATTGAGCATATTACCAAACTAATTACAATTAATGAGGCTGTAGTGGATACTAGTGAGATTGACAGTGTTAAACCAAGGAGAAGCTCATTATCTAGGAGAAGCAGCACTGAATCTCCTAAAGGAACTCTGTATCGAGAATCTTTCCAGTTTGATGTTAAATCACAAGGTTCCATTGCCCAATTAGATACTAAGTCCTTATCTGAAAAGACAAAAGCTGAACATTCATTCTCTTCCCTTCAGCAGTCCCATGGTGCCACAGATACAGTGCCTCTTCTTCGAAGCCACTCAATGCCTTCCTCAGCTTCCACTGCAAGTTCTCCACATCCATTTAGAGCTAGTTATTCATTTGATGATCGAATTGTGGATTCAGAAACTTTGAGCCACGGTCATATGTTCTCTTCGCACCCACGCCTGCTAAAAAGACAACCAGCAATAGAGCTACCTTTAGGAATGGACTACTCTTTAGAAGAAGGTAGTTTAACAGGAAAAGACACTTCTGTGAAAATATCTGAAGAAATGGAAGGGAAAGAAATTGAAATCCCTAAAAAGACAAAAAAAGGGGGAAGGGTAAAGGGTTTGACCTATGAATGTAATATTTGTGGTGCTCGATACAAGAAAAGGGGTAACTATGAAACTCACAAGAAATACTACTGCTCGGAGCTACAGGTTTTAAAACCTCCATCTGTAACCTCTCAAAGTTCTGTAGAAACCAGAAAAGAACTTTCAGAACAGGAAGCATGGCCTCAGGTGTTTAGTTACAAGTTAGGACCAAGTCTAGAGTTATCTACTTTGAGAAAACGACGGAAAGAGAAGAGTCTCGGAGATGACGAAGAGCCCCAAATGGCTGATTGGGCTGAGTATCCAACAACTGGCACAGCATTAGAATCACACTTTGCCACTTCCACTACATCCTTGAGTTTGTGCACTGATGCCACTAAGCAGTTTGGTGTTCGAAGTGAATCTGCATCCTTATCAGAGGTGGAGAGTAAAGAGAAAACTACAATCTCTAAGGAAATTTCTGTCATCCAGCATACTAGCTCATTTGAAAAATCTGAATCTATTGAAAAAAAGAGTAGTTTTGATGAGGATGATTTGACTCCAGCACAAATGTCTGTAAGACCTCATACTCAGTCATCTCATCCTTTACAGCCTAAGTTAGTTCGTCAGCACAACATTCAGGTACCAGAAATCTTAGTGACTGAAGAACCAGATAAGCCAGAGCCTGACATTGAAGATCCCCCCAAAGAACAAGAGAAAGTAGAAGAGTTCCAGTGGCCACAGAGGAGTCAAACGCTTGCACAGCTCCCTGCTGAAAAGCTCCCACCAAAAAAGAAGAGGTTACGCTTAGCAGAAATGGCACAGTCTTCTGGAGACTCAAGCTTTGAATCAATGTCTCTTACCCATAGTCCCAGTCAGGACAGCAGTCTTTCTCATGCCTCCAGTCATTCTGTCTCTTTTGATAGAGAAGAAGGATCTAAATCAGAAGTATTAGGTCAGTCATTAGAAGGCACTACTAAGGCACTTGGACATCACATGCTCACTGTCCCTTCCCACCATCACCATATGAGAGAAATGAGGAGATCTGCATCTGAGCAGACACCAAATATCTCTCACATGCCACAGGTTTCAGAGAATCGAAGCAAATCTTTTGACTATGGTAATTTATCATCTTCAACTACAACATCAATGCCAACAGCTCAGGAGCGAAGGAAGTGCTTCTCTCTTCGACAGACTTCTTTAAGCAGACATATTGAAATTGAACCTGAGCTATTGCCACGTGAGTGGAAGGAATCAGATAAACCATCTACTTCAAACCAAGCACTAGGCACAGATTCTCATGAACACTGTTCTAGAATTTCCCCTAAAGAGCAGCAGAGTTCTCCTTCCCAACCAAAGCAAAGCACCATTCATTCTTTGACTGACGAAACAGAAAAGAGCTATTTGTCACAACAGTTATCAATATTTCCAATACAACCATTATTACATTTGCCTCAGCGTGGTTCAGAACTGTTACCTTCTCAAATTATGAGCAATATGGCTGCTCCATTTTCTCTACAACCAATTACTCATTCTATATTTCATACTCCACCAATTCCATTACAGCCTGCCCTTTTGCATCCAGACCATGTTCAAATACCCCAGCATTTAACCTCTCATGCCCTAGACATTCCTGTTAGACCTCACTCTCCTTTTCTACACTTGCCTTACTCAGCATCCTCATCATTGCCCCATACATTCTTTATGCCTATACAACCACAATTTGCTCTTCCAGTGTCTGCACAAGTTGGTTGCCATTATCCACAAATAAAATCAGAGATCTCCCCTCCCTTGTCC
This sequence comes from Leptodactylus fallax, assembly GCA_947044405.1. Classification (NCBI taxonomy): domain Eukaryota; kingdom Metazoa; phylum Chordata; class Amphibia; order Anura; family Leptodactylidae; genus Leptodactylus; species Leptodactylus fallax. Next base: position 4,867,740 of record CAMRHE010000129.1, on the reverse strand, counting down.
ATCTCCAAAGATTATTTTTCTGAGAGCATCCATCCTTCATCCCACAGCCCATTGGCTTTAGAACCTTCTGCACAAGTGACCCTTTCACATTCAGAACCAGTTGCATCATTAGTTGTTCCAGTCAGAATTCAGACACATATGCCATCTTATGGTAATGCAATGTACACCACACTGTCCCAAATGCTTGTTACACCACCACCATGCAGTCCATCCTCCCTTGCTATACATAAAATTAGTGATGGGCGTTCCAAGGGTTATCATGGCATTGACCTGACTTGTATCTTACCAAAACATGAAACTATAATGAGTGAAATACCTTATTTACGCATGCCATTTCCAAAGACTGACCCAAGCAGCTACATTCCACTATCTTCTTCTGTTGAGAGTGTCCTGGGATTTGATGGAAGTTCATCAACTGTTGGGGGCAGTAAGCGTATGTTATCCCCTGCTGGCAGCTTGGAGTTAACAATGGAGACCCAGCAGCAGAAAAGAGTGAAAGAAGAAGATGATCCAGAAGACAGAGATCAGAAGCCTTTGCTGAAGGCACAGTCAGTGTTGAATCAAAGCAGATCAACAAATATAACTGTTCTTGTTTCCTCACCAGAAAGCAGATCAGAGTTGCTAACACCACCACCTCCAGCTGTTCTTGAACCTTTAACAGTACTAGAAAGGCATAAAATCCAGTTAGCACCATCTACTTTGGGTCAGTCACAATTAGAGGAAGAAACAATAAAAAAAGATGACACCATAAAAGTTAAAGAAGAAAAAGATGAAAAAGGTTTGATTGTTCCTACTTCATCCGGTACTTCACAAAGCCATGCAGCTGGTTCCCATGAAGAAGCAGAGGCTAAAAATGTTCCAACATTTCCAACTCTACACACAACTACTAATGTCAGTTGGTGCTACCTGAACTATGTCAAGCCAAATCACATGCAGCAAAATGACCGAAGGGCTTCTGTATATTCTAGCTGGTGTATTAGCTTATATAATCCAAATCTTCCTGGAGTTTCAACCAGGGTGGCATTATCTCTATTGAGGTCCAAGCAGAAAATTAGTTCAGAAATTTATACCATTGCTAATGCTCCACAGCCTGAGTCAAACTTGGCACCCTCCCGAAGTCGGAAACCTAAAATGACAGAGGTAAGAGATACCCATTTTCTTTAAACTTTTTGCCATGTAATTGTATTCATTTTCTAGATTCTTTCTTTGTGTATGGATTGCAATGTAGTTACGTTATTTCAATGACTACCATACCAATAACCATATTCCCTCAAACATCCTAGCCCATGATCGGTTCATGCACTTGTTGTCAGATGACAATTTATGCTGCAAAACTCCCATTCATTGAAATTTAGTACTGGAAACGACAAGTGCTTTGTAAGATTTATTTGCCCATGGTTAGCAGTAACATATCAGATCCACAAAGAATTTGAGATTTACATCTAGGTAAGGGGGCATTCACACTACCGTTGGATGTCCATTCTGATAGTGTCTGTTAAAAAAAAAAAAAAAAAAAATAGACACCTACCATAACAGACATTAACGGACACTAACTGATGTTAATGTGTTTGTTTGTTTAACTGATCCATTTAATGGATTAGTTAAAAAATACGGACACATTAGCATCAGTTAGTGTCTGTTTCTATACTGCTCGTTTTTTTTTTTTGTTTGTTTGTTTTTTTTGTTTCTGCTTTCTGAGCATGCACAGAAAAAAAAACGGACAGTAATAACGGACGCCTGTCCTTTACTGTCCGTTTCCCATAGACTTTAATGTTAAAAAATAATGGACGCTTGACGTCCGTCATTAAACTGTTATTTTTCATGGTCATAAAAGTCCTGCATGCAGGATTTTTTGTCCGTGATAAATAACGGACATGTGACAGATTTGGTGTAAACGGACACCAGATAAAATCCCGTTGAATTTTAAACGGATTTGTGACGGTTCTGCCAGTGTCCGTCGCTAAAATGCGAGTATAGTGACGGTCAATAGCAACGAACACTACTGACGGTCACCAGCTGTAGTGTGAACGAACCCTAAAATAATAATAGTAAGAAATTAGGAATAAACAATGCAGCCTCTTATGCACTAATATGTCATGTTCTTAATGTCTTTGCCGTGCTGTCACATGAATACAATGGCTTTTAGCATCGCAGAGACAAATTGTCCCATATTGGGAGATTTTTTAGCCAATGTGGTTTAGCAGTTCTATTTATGGTCTCTATCTTTTACCAAATACAGTTTTATCTGATAACAATCATATAGCTTTCTGTGGGGTAAGAAAAAGATAACACCACAAAAGTACATGAGCAACCACAGATTTGTGGTATTAAGTGCATTGAAGATGTTGTTAAATGCATACATATTTATCATTGTTAGTGTTAAGGTCACTGATCTCTACTTTTCTGTGGGTTGCAAATCTCTATGGTCACCACTTGTGGGAAAATACTAGAGAAACATATACGCCTTTGTTTCTGGGAACTGTGGTGGAAGAGTACTGCTATGATTTCTAAAGCTAGGTTCACATCTGCGTTCGGGTTTCCGTTCGGGGGGTCCGCTTGCATACAAAAGCGGTTACCTTAGGAAACCCACGGGCCCCATAGACTATAATGGGTCCGTGTGCTTTCCGCTCGGTTTCCGCCCGAAAAAGGTGGAAAAATGTGGAGAGAAAAGTCATGCTTGCAGCGCTTTTCTCTCCACATTTTTCATGCGGAGAGGGGAACGGAATCCCCGAACGTAGTGCAAGCACAGGTGTGAACCCAGCGTTTAGTTGGTGGTCCCACTCATGTCATTCACAGAAAAAGGAGATAGTACCACTAAGGATAACTCAACATGTGATCTTTTTCTATTGTTTTGTCTGCTATATTATTACTGTTGCTATTTACAGACAGTGCACACTAGTACCTATAATGCATAGTCATCCCCTTGACATTGTTCATGTTTTATTGCAGGGGTGTCAAACTCATTTTCTCCAGGGGCCACTTCAGCCTCACGGGGTATCTTGAAGGGCCAAGATTATTTTACACGTGTATAAAAGTAACTTCTCCTTAACAGATAAGCGAGCTATTAAGCAGTAGTTACATTTGTACATTACTACTGTTACAATCAGCCCTTTGAGGTCAACCAGGAAGAACATAATGTATTGTTAAAACCTAAGACATCGGCATGTTACATACTATCCTCATCCTTTTCTGAATATATCAAAAATTAAGCACTATACAAATACTGTTTACCCCTGCAAACGGTATTATGCTCTATAGTTGCCTCTGCACATGGTATTACGCCCCACAGCGGCCCCTGCACACGGTATTACGCCCCACAGCGGCCCCTGCACACAGTATTATGCTCCATAGTTGCCCCTGCACACGGTATTATGCTCAATAGTGGCCCCTGCACACGTTATTATGCACCATGGTGGCCCCTGCAATCGGTATTATGCTCCTTAGTGGCCCCTGCATTGGTATTATGCCCCATAGTGGCCCCTGCAAACGGTATTATAGTCCATAGTGGCCCCTGCACATGGTATTATGCCCCATAGTGACCCCCCCACCCATGAACTATTATTATACTCTGGGGTCTTTTCAGACCCCAGAGTATAATGATTGGAGACCCAGGTGGTGACAAACATAAAAATCAGTGTTACTTACCTGGGCCCCGGTGCGCTCCCTGCGTACGGCCTTCTTCAATGTCGCACAGACCGGCGTCGCAACATAATGACGTCGGCCTGTCTCACGTGACGCCTGGGACGTCACCAAAGAAGGCCGAAGCCGGCTGGGAGCAGCATCTGATCGCCGGAGAGGTGAGTAACTCTGGTTTTTATGTTTATCACCTCCCCCGGGGTCTCCGATTATTATACTCCGGGGTCTGAAAAGCCCCCGTGGTATAATAATAGTAGTATTTGATGGGGTTCGCCGGCCGCGGCCTCACTTACCATCCCCGCTCCTGCACACAGCCGCTTCTGCGTCCCATAGCAGAAGGGGAAGCGGGGGCGGCCACGACCAGCAGCGGGGATCGGTAAGTAAATAGGCCGTTACGTGCCGGGGATACTCCAGCAGGCAACGGCCTATTTATATATATATATATAAAAAAAACTTATCTTCACTTACCTGCGATGCCTTCATGCAGCCGCCGCTGCCTCTTCTTGTCTGCGTGTCAGCGTAGGCGGCGTGATGACGTCACTGTATCGCCGCCTGCGCTGACATGCAGAGGTCTTGTAAACCAGCCCAGGACAGGTATCGCGTAGCTTTGTTTTGTTTTTTTTAAGCGGCCTGTCCTGGGCTGGTTTACATTACATAATGTACATAGACAATAAAAAATGCCGCGGCCCTACGGGCCAGATAAGTGCCGGGCCGGATAACAGAAGGCAGCGGGCCGGATTCAGCCCGCGGGCCTTGTGTTTGACACCTGTGTTTTATTGGAAAATGAACATGACATCACACAGTGCTCTGTATTACTGTATTTTCTACCAAAGATGTGTCCAATAAATAATTAATTGAAGGGGTAAATTAAAATAGTGCCACACTTGTCCACATGTTGTGTGTGGTATTGCAGCCCAGCTCCAAATACCAGAAACAACCCAGCTGTGATGCTGTCTCTAAAAGAAAGCAGCCATGTTTTTCTAATCTTGTAAAAACCCTTTAGGCTGGACCCCACATTGTGAAGACGCAGCATTTTGGCCACGGCAAACAATGCTGCAGTTTACTGTACCTGCAAAGTGGATGGGATTCTGGCTAATCCCATCCACACATTGCAGAAAATATCCACAGTGGAAAAGCTGTTTTTACAAAAATACATGCGTTTTCCGCATAGGGTATAATAGGAGCAGAAAGTCCACAGAAGAAAACTGTGCGGACTTTTAGCCAGAATCCCATCCACTTTGCAGGTACTGTAAAATGCAGCATTTTTTTTTCCATGCCATGGTTTTCGCAACATAGGGCCCTGGCCTTAGGGTCTCTTTTTTGTGTGTGTGTGTGTAATGTGTACTTAGATGAAGTTTTCAGAAATGTGTTTATTAAGAGAAAAGACATGGGAGGAGATTTACTAAGCAAAATGCCCCAGAATCCTGGTATAATTTGCGCATGCTAATATTAGCTGAGGAATTGCTAGTGTTTTTCCAATATATTTAATAGGGGAAGAAAAGAACTCTGAGAAAAATGTAGCAAAAACTCAATGAAGAATACGGCAGTAAAAAACGCAACATGTTTTTTCACTGGTTGTTTTTGCAGCGTTTTTTTGAATGTGTTTTGCTACATGGGTCCTTAGCCCAAGACTGTTTAGTATAGGTTTGCACTGTTTCACTTTTTAAGAGAAGGCCACGTGTAGCGAAACATAGCTAAAAAGTCTAAGTAAAAAAAATAGCAAATACTTGTGTTTTTCACTGCTTTTCTGTTGGGTTTTTCATTAATGCCTCCCCCATAGTGACGTAACTAAAGTGCTGTTATAGGTGTTCCTGCAGCAGTGTCGCATAGACCGTTACCAAGAATACTGTGAGTAAGGAGCGCAATGCCCTGCTTGTAAACAATGCAGAGAGCTGCGTGCTCTGGGAAACAGCCGACCTGAAGGGGCCTATCTTAATGATAGACCATTAATTTAAAAAAAAAAAAAAAAAAGGTGGATAACCCTTTTAAAGGGATATTCCTGTTCCTTGCTATTGAAGAGCTATCCTCAATATAGGTCATCAGTAAGAGATCAGTGGGGGTCCAACATCTGAGACACCTGCTGATCAGCTGTTTGAAGTGACCACTGTGCTTGTGCAAGCAACGGATTCCCTTTACTGTTTACATTGCAAGCCGCTGTTCTATAGTACGAGGACTACATCACAGCGCTCACACAAGCACTACGGTTCCTTAAGACAGTTGATCAGCAGTCGACCCTCACTGATCTCTACTGATGACCTATTAGGTCATCAATAGCAAGGAACTGGAATATCCCTTTAATGCCAAGGCCCCACGTAGCGGTCTGCAGCTGAAACACATCGCGGTTTTTCCTGCAGAGCTATTCACAGAAGGTTTCCTCTACAGACTTTCTGCTTCCATTATACCTATAGGGAAACCGCCAGTGTTTCCGTAGATATAATTGACATGCTGCAATTTCCAAAACTGCAACAGTTTTGGAAATTGCAGCATTTCCGCTGCACATATTTTTCTGCAATGTCGCTAGAATCGCCTCCACTTTGCAGTGACTGTAAAATGCCGTGTTTTTTTGTCACAGCGTTTCCGCTGTGGTCAAACCATGATGTTTATGCCATGTGGGGCCCCGGCCTAAAGGGGTTATCCAACAAGGGGTCCTACTCCAGCCTAATGAAAGCAGTCAGGGAAAGACTGATAACCCAATCACTGTCTCCCTTGCAATGACAATACACCATTGACAGCAGAGATTGGCACTTAGGGGAGTTCAGTCTTTCCCCGACTGCAGCGATAATGCTTCAGGGACCCATCTGGCCGCAAGCCCACTACCCCTCTTTGTTATGTTCACTCCACGTTACGCCCCAGCCTATGGGAGAAAATGCAGAGTTTTGTGCAGGTAAATGAACATGCTGCGTTTTTCAAAAATGAACACATTTTTGAAAACTTGGCTTTTTCACAGCATTTTTTTTACATAATGTGCGGATGAGATGGAAAAAAAATCTTATTTACATTGCTTGAACGGAAAACGGAAAAATGCTGTGTTTCCACAATGTGTTACCTCAGCCTTAAGCTCTATTCAGATGACCAAGGTGCACAATGGCTGTGAAAAAGGAATATTTTTAATTTTGCATCAGTGGGACACCAGTTTTCATGGATCCTTCATAGATTTGAATCTATTGAGGTATCCTTGAAAATGGGCAAGACTAGGGCATGTCCTATTTTATAACGGCTCCATTCGCATGTGTTTATTTAGTGCAGCTGTGTGACGGGCGTTAACATAGTTTTTGTGAATAGCGCTTAATGCTAAGGCCCCACATAGTGAGGTATAATGGACATGCTGCAATTTTCAAAAATACAGCTTTTCTGCTGCAATGTGTGGATGGAATTCCACCATGGCCAAAATGCTGCCTTTTCGCAGCGTGGGGCCCCAGCCTTAGGTCCACTGCAGACGACCGTGGGCTAGATCCATGTGCTATCCTTGTCTTTCTCGGATTGCACACTGACCCATTCATTTGTATGGGTACATGCAAACGACCATATTTTTCACTGATCAGTGTGCGAACCGTGATTCCGCACCGCGTCAGATAGAACATGTCCTATTCTGTTCAGTTTTTGCGGAACGGACTCGCCCATAGAAGCCTATGTGAGACCAAAAACCTAGAATGGCACACTAATGTACTCAGTATGTCATCAGTGTGCTGTCCGTTTTCGAGGAGAAAGCTAGGGATATAATTAGATGTCACCTGTGTTTTTTTATGGTAGATCCGCAAACTAGGATCACACACTGATGGCACACTGAAGACGCTCTGTCCGTCTTTGCAGACATACTTCACTGATGCTGAAGAAACACTGAAAACACACACTGAAGACACTCTGTCCACAAAAACTGAAGACTAATTCCTAGTTTGCTGACCGGCAAAATACACATGGTCGTCTGCAACTAGCCTAAGGTAGCATTAGTAAATTTGCCCCACTCACTCTTCTTATTCAGGGTTACCTAGGGATCAGCTGATCGCAGCCTGTCTGACTTCTGAATACCTCAGGGAACTGTTGATATCTCCAGTAACTAGCCATACATTTCTGTTACAGGGAGAATTTTGCAGTAGATACGATCCAAGTGAATAATGGTACATGTAGTACATTTGTCTGCCAGATCGAGTGCTTCTCTTTATTAGCAGTTCTTAGCTTTGGCTATTTTGCGCATCACTAAAGAAAAAATAATTAAATCTACCCTAAACTACTATTGTTGTGGTGCTGTTACTTATCTGCGTTTTTACCCATGTTATCGCATGCATTTTTTTGAAACCACACATGTATCTTATATTTTTGATGAATATTAGTTATTGACATTGGTGTAGAAAAAAAGCAGCACATGCATTAACGTGAATTAAAACAACACATGTAATATCATCCTAAGGTTTCTTGCTTACATAAACTGATGCATCAAAGGTGAAGCCCATGGTTTCAAAATGCATCACCTGTGCGCCTCAGTGGTGGTATTCTGCACCGAGAAGAGAAGCCCAAGCTGCAGAGTAAGCATCCCAAAAGCCGTTTTTCCCTTTAGTTGCATAATAATAATAAAACACTGAATTGCGGAGCAATGGTGTAGTGGTCCACAAAAAGAGGCATATTTGGAAACCATGTAGGAAGCCCTACAAGGTACTGTGATTAGCTGAAAAGCTGTTGTTTTTCATGCTGCCAGACTCCCTTTAAGACTGGCATACAATGCGCCAGTCTGAATAAATTCCCCCCATTATTTTCTATTTTTCTATACATACACATGGAAGCAACTATTTTTACTGATATTCTGTGGGTTTTATGTGTGTACTCTTCTGTAGCCTATCACTGTCTATATATAACAACATTTTAATTATCCAGAATAAAGAAAACTCACTGTATTTTTTTCTTATTGCAATGGAATGAAAAACAGGCTCATATTCCCACTCAAGCGCAAAAGGAAACATCTAGATCTAGTAAAGAGGATGAAAAAAGAGTGAAATCAGAAGACCCTGGTCCAACAGCTAAGCGAGGAGAGCCTTCACGTGTACGGATCTTTGAGGGAGGGTGAGTACAGTTTCAGTGAAAACTTTATAACTTGATGTTTTTTCACATTTAGTTACTTTACCTTAGACCTGAAACTCGTCCTCGTCTATGTATGAATGTGTGATGATAATTTTTGATGGACTGAGAAGTATGATCATTGTGTGGTGTCACTTTAAGTCCTCTCACAGCTTTTCTGAGGATTTATGATTAAAACGGTGGTGTTCTTCTTCTACCCTTTCCCAAATAGTAAAATATCTGTGTTACCCTATAGACTTAAACTCTACCTCCTGAAGCACCGTTTGGTTGGAAGTGACTGGGCAGTTGTGAAGACAGTATCTGTAAAAGTTGCTTTTTTCCAGACATTTCTTGCCTTGAAATATCGCTGCTGGGCAGCTTTTTAATTCAGCACTACAGGGGCAGAGCTGTGATCTATTACAGCTTGGCTATAGTGCCTACAGGGAATGTAAGGTAGTTTGAGACACACCTCTTCATTGGTTCAGGTTGCTGCTCTCTCCCTCACTACTGCAGCCCTGCATGAAACCCTCAGTAAATAACCCTTTTCTGCCACACAACATACAAGTACAACATGGGAAGTATGCTGTTCTCGCAAATTAATATAATAGTAAATCTTAGTTACAGCTCCTATGCCTATGCCTTCTCTTCTGGATTCTGGTTCTGTTATAAAACCATCACCTCATGTTAATGGTTAGGAGTAGAGAGAACTCTGATCCTGGCAGTTTAACCCTTCAGATGGCATGGTCAATACTGACTGTAGCATCTAACCGATTAGACAGAAGGAGGGGCTCTCTATGTTACCCTGATGGGCATAATACACTGCAATGCAGAGGTATTGGAGAGTATTGTATGAGTGCTCAACCTCATAGAAGCTGAAGTCCCAAGTAAAATAAAAAATAAAATAAAGGTTAGTAAAACTCAAAGATATTAAAAGAAGGTAAAAACACAAGAAGGTCCGGGCCCCACATTGTGAAAACACTGCGTTTTACATTACCTGCAAATTGAATGGGATTCTGGCTAATCCTATCCACATATTGCAGAAAAAAAATCCACAGCAGAAATGCTGCGATTTCAAAAACGCAGCATGAAAATTTCTATTTACGGAAGCGCTGGCATTTTCCGTATAGGTATAAGAGAGGCACAATGCATTGCAGTCTTTTCTGCAGTGTTTTTTTGGCTGTTGGATCACTTCGAGGGGCCTTAGCCAAATAAAAGTTTTACTCCTTGAAAATGCTTTTAATGTCAAAAAAGAGAGTGTACAAAATTAGTAATGCTGCGTCTGTAATGATCTGTAGTATAAAATTATCAAGTTATTTTGCCTGTATGGTGAAGGCTGTCAAAAACACAAACAAAAAAAAAAAACAATGCCAGAATAACTTTCTCTGTTGATTTCGCCTCCCAAAAAATGTAATTAATTTATACGTACCCAGAAATGGTACCAATGAAAACATCAACTCATCCTGCTCAGCAATAGAAAAATACAACAGCCATTTCAATTTGATATATCTAATAACTGATGGACACAGTAATATTTCAGGATTGAAATGAGGTTTATTGTACTAACAGAAAATGTGCACTATGTATTAAACCAAAATTTGCCCGGTGCAAAAGTATGGGCACCTCAACAGAAAAGTGACATTAATATTTAGTAGATCCTCCTTTTGCAAAAATAACAGCCTCTAGTCGCTTCCTGTAGCTTTTAATCAGTTCCTGGATCCTGGATGAAGGTATTTTTGACCATTCCTCTTTACAAAACAATTCCAGTTCAGTTAAGTTTGATGGTCGCCGAGCATGGACAGCCCGCTTCAAATTATCCCACAGATGTTCAATGATATTCAGGTCTGGGGACTGGGATGGCCATTCCAGAGCATTGTAATTGTTCCTCTGCATGAATGCCTGAGTAGATTTGGAGCTGTGTTTTGGATCATTGTCTTGCTGAAATATCCATCCCCGGCGTAACTTCAAATTCATCACTGATTCTTGTACATTATTCTCAAGAATCTGCTGATACTGAGTTGAATCCATGCGACCCTCAACTTTAACAAGATTCCCGGTGCCGGCATTGGCCACACAGCCCCAAAGCATGATGGAACCTCCACCAAATTTTACAGTGGGTAGCAATTGTTTTTCTTGGAATGCTGTGTTTTTTGGACGCCATGCACAACGTCTTTTTGTATGACCAAACAACTCAATCTTTGTTTCATCAGTCCACAGGACCTTCTTCCAAAATGAAGCTGGCTTGTCCAAATGTGCTTTTGCATACCTCAGGCGACTCTGTGGCGTGCTTTCAGAAACGGCTTCTTTCGCATCACTCTCCCATACAGCTTCTCCTTGTGCAAAGTGTGCTGTATTGTTGACCGGTGCACAGTGACACCATCTGCAGCAAGATGATGCTGCAGCTCTTTGGAGGTGGTCTGTGGATTGTCCTTGACTGTTCTCACCATTCTTCTTCTCTGCCTTTCTGATATTTTTCTTGGCCTGCCACTTCTGGGCTTAACAAGAACTGTCCCTGTGGTCTTCCATTTCCTTACTATGTTCCTCACAGTGGAAACTGACAGGTTAAATCTCTGAGACAACTTTTTGTATCCTTCCCCTGAACAACTATGTTGAACAATCTTTGTTTTCAGATCATTTGAGAGTTGTTTTGAGGAGCCCATGATGCCACTCTTCAGAGGAGATTCAAATAGGAGAACAACTTGCAATTGGCCACCTTAAATACCTTTTCTCATGATTGGATACACCTGGCTATGAAGTTCAAAGCTCAGTGAGGTTACAAAACCAATTTTGTGCTTCAGTAAGTCAGTAAAAAGTAGTTAGGAGTATTCAAATCAATAAAATGATAAGGGTACCCAAATTTTTGCACCGGTCAAATTTTGGTTTAATGCATATTGCACATTTTCTGTTAGTACAATAAACATCATTTCAATCCTGAAATATTACTGTGTCCATCAGTTATTAGATATATCAAATTGAAATGGCTGTTGCAAACACCCAAATATTTAGAACTAAAAATGATTAAGATTAATAGGGGTGCCCAAACTTTTTCATATGACTGTAAATAAATAAATCATGACTCATCTGACATCACAAAACACATGATATTTTTTAGGTGCTTTTAGAGTGTGTTCACACAGAGGAATTTGCTGCATATTTGGGGGCGTAATTCACCCCCGAATCCGGAGCAGATTCCTCCTGGAATCCGACTCCCCATTGTTTTCAATGGGAGGCAGAGATTGTAGCCGGGCGCGGAAAAAAAGAAGCATCCTGCTCGATCTTGCCGCGGATTCCGCCCGTGGTGTCCGCGGCTCGAGACGCCCTCCTGATTAGGCCCATTCATCCAGGCCTAATCAGGAGCGGAATGCCACGACGGAATGCCGATGCATTAAAACTAAACCTCTATCCACAGTAAAAAACAAGCCATAATACTGCTACATCGATAAAAATAAATAAGGCTAGGCCTATCAGAAGGTTGGAATGAATAAAACGAAAAAAAATCACCAAAGGCCAAAAAAGGCTGCAGGGTAATAGGTTTGTTCTAAAACATATTCCTACAAATGCCTTATGTTCTTGTGTACACATTTCTTTGCCATAATCTGCCAATCTTTTATAATGTGTCTGCTTTTCTTTTGTTTTAATATATGTTCTTATCTGAAGAGCTTGTAATATAATGCCCAAGATGGATGTTATAATAATGAAGCCTCTTCATGTTCTTTACCATTTTCTGCCCTTTTTACCACCTACCTGAAACATTTTTTTAAAACTATCTATTCTTGTAACTCCCCCACCTCTCCCATTGTTTCTGTCTCTCTCCCTCCTACCTCTACCATGCTCTTGTTTCCTTTTTACTTTCCTCTTCTACTCCCTCCTCTTTCTGTTCCTGTGAGAGGTAGAGGAAGCTGCATTCTCAAATCTTACATCATACGACCGCAGACAAATATTAACTCAGACTGGATCTCTTTGCGATGATCTCACCGCCAACCCTCCCCCACATCCACTCACCCACCCGAGAGTCTGTTCTGTGTCCTCAAGGTGATTGTTTCATATTAACAAGGCTGACAGCATGAGCACATGCTCCTGTTCTTGCATTTCTATATTTCCGTATGGGGGCCAGACATTGTGATGGGGCACAATCTGTGGTTTTATGTGAATGTTCTTCATTATTCTAAATGCAGTTGCCCCAAGTCACTTGTCCATCATTTGATGTTATTCTTTGAAACCTCACAAATACACCCCTTTGTGCTTAATATTTGTAAACCCGTTTCGTAAAATGATATCTGAAAACTGTCCAATTGTATCGGTGATGATGACGGTGTCACTACCAATTTTCACTATGTTCAAGATCTTCCCCAGAACTGATTTACAATTTTCTGACCTTTTCCCCAGGGCTCATCCATGATTTCCCTGACCACATCCCCCAGATGTCACCTGCTGTCTTCCTGACCTTTCCTAGATCTGCCATTCTACTACCCTACTTCCCAGGTACCCTTACTTTCCTATCCCCAATTTACCTTTGCCTGTCAACACCTTCTTCTCTAAACATTCATAACCTTTCTTTTCTCAGTATTCTGCATACCTGGTGCATTTTCTGACTTTCCAGATTGTCTTTTTTCAGAACAACTTCGACTCATAGGGGCATTGAGATAAGTAACACAAATTAAGGTTTACTTGGGTGTAATCTACAACACAGGTTAATATTTAACCCATTGCATTTGTGTAAGGTTGTATTACATGAAGGTAAATTGCATATTGCACTATCCTAGATTTACTGTACAAGTGGTTCCTAGTTGTGAAAGTGTTAAACAAACTGCATACCCCTCCTTCCACCCTCTCTTTTCTGTCTAGAGTATGCATGCTGGCAGCTGGTATTAGTGACAGGTTCTTTGCCAGCAGTAGGACAGGGAATTCCCGGCAAGGGAGAGTAGTGTCACATGAGGAAGTGCGGTAAAATATCTACATGCGACCATCTTATGAGGGCCTTTCAAGAAACCCCCATCTTTTTTCTTAATAGTACTTTAACAGGCCAGTCATTGATCACATATGGTGTCTTTTACATCTGAATTGTTTTTGAAAAGGTGTCAATGTAGTTAAAATCCTCATGTGCTCAAGGTGCAGATATTGTGATCTATGTGGATTCTTCGTCCACTTATATGTGCCTCGATATTTTTCCTTATAAGCAATGCTCAGTAAAAAAATTATCTCTGTGTATCTTCATTTAATCAGATAGGTGATTTGCCTTGTAATAATGGCTATACACATTGGATAAATGCTGACCGAATCCACTAATTTTAGTGATACCAGTCAACCACCATGAATATAGGGGTGTATCTGTACCTGTGTATGTGTACCTGTATCTGCCTTGGTTGCCTGATCCCTTGATTTTTTGGGGAAGATAAGCCTCCACCAGTGGTGTCTGACAGAGGCTTACCCTCCTCCCCTTTAAAAACATATACATGCTGAGCGTATATGGGGAGGTCAGAAGGAAGTCTGTCAGCCAAGTGAGTGTTCAGGTTGACAGCTATCTAAAGTGTGTGACGAGCTTAACTGTATAACACAGATCCCAAATACACTGTTTCTTAGACCTTGCATTGTGCTGTTCCTCTGTTTAAAATGAATGAATTGACAACTGGGTGTTTCCATTCCCCTTGTCAGACAAGTCATATCCTACATAGTCTTGCATTGCCAGCTGTGATTAGACAATGTCAATGTGTAGGTACATGCTCCATTCTCACAAGGAATAGTACCATCTGTCAATTTATTCAGACGTTTTCAGGAGGAATAAGAGACAAATGGCAAGTTCTAAGAGAAGATTCTCCACAACTTTTATTTCATGGTGAATGCAATTTGTTAAAATCGATAGATTCTCTTTAACCCCTCCTTTACCATAGACCTCCAAGAAAGCAGAAATTAACACAACATTTATTTACTCTAGAACCCCAGGGAAGCAAAAATTAACCCCTTTATTACTAAGACTACCAAGGATGGTGGTATTAACCCCTCTGCTATTCTAAATCATCATCGAAATCTAAAATTAGTCTGAATTTGTCTTTTTCCTTATTTTCTGTTGTCTATAGGTGAGTGTACCTTGTGGTTTGGGGCATAGTATGTATGGTAACATTTTGTGGTACTGCTGGTAGTAAGAAGGCTGGAGGCAAAACATTCCAGGGAGAATTTATCAAACCCTGCGCTCTAGGATTCTGGAGTATAAAAGGCACAAAGATTCCAATTTTTTTTTAGCTCATTTGTGACATTTTCCACTGTTAACCTGCTCATTCCACTTTTGAAAAGTAGGTGTGGTTAGTCTGTCTAGCTGTCTGTACTACAGAGTTAGGGCCTATTTTATGCTTTGGATGAAATTTTTCACTGTCAGCAACTTGGCAGTATTTTGGGCATCTCTCTTATCCTATACATACTTACCTGTCTTTGCATCTCTTCATACATCTTTACTTTTTTCCATTCTCTTTTATTTTTCAGATACCCTTGTCCTTGCTTCTACTGTCCATCCTCTATAGCTCTTCTCTCCTTGTCTTTGTTATTTTTATTTTGTGTTGTCCACCATACCATATACTATGTCTACTACATGTGTTCTATATTGTCTCTACTCCTTTCTGGATCTTTCTGTTATTCTCAGTGACCTGTCTATTGTGCATGTTCATAACAGGTTGGATAAAGCACCTCTTATATACCTCAAGGTTTACAATACAGTGGTCCCTTAAGTTACAATGGCCTCAGGATACTATATATTACCCTGAAAATGCTCCTGTCACCCTTATAAAAAATGATTTACAGTTTTCAACAGCTCTTTCTGACTTTTACCTGTAATTATTTGCAATATCTGATGATTTTCCCTTTTTTGGATATATTTTTGGGGTCTTCAGAACCAATTGCTATTTTGCTATGTTCTCAAGTTACAATGGGTATAACTTGTAATGGTCACCCAAGAACCAATTAGTAACTTGAGGGACTACTGTGTATGTGTTTGTATAAATATATACACAGTGGGGAAAAAAAGTATTTAGTCAGCCAGCAATTGTGCAAGTTCTCCCACTTAAAAAGATGAGAGAGGCCTGTAATTGACATCATAGGTAGACCTCAACTATGAGAGACAAAATGAGAAAACATATCTAGAAAACCACATTGTCTGATTTTTAAAGAATTCATTTGCAAATTATGGTGGAAAATAAGTATTTGGTCAATAACAAAAGTTCATCTCAATACTTTGTTGGCAATGACAGAGATCAAACGTTTTCTGTAAGTCTTCACAAGGTTGGCACACACTGTTGCTGGTATGTTGGCCCATTCCTCCATGCAGATCTCCTCTAGATCAGTGATGTTTTGGGGCTGTCGCTGGGCAACACAAGACCTTGAAATACTTCTTACGAAGCCACTCCTTTGTTGCCCTGGCGGTGTGCTTGGGATCATTGTCATGCTGAAAGACCCAGCCACATTTCATCTTCAATGCCCTTGCTGATGGAAGGAGGTTTGCACTCAAAATCTTATGATACATGGCCCCATTCATTCTTTCATGTACATGGATCAGTCGTCCTGGTCCCTTTGCAGAGAAACAGCCCCAAAGCATGATGTTGCCACCCCCATGCTTCGCTGTAGGTATGGTGTTCTTTGGATGCAACTCAGCATTCACTATCCTCCAAACACGACGAGTTGTGTTTCTACCAAACAGTTCTACTTTGGTTTCATCTGACCATATGACATTCTCCCAATACTCTTCTGGAACATCCAAATGCTCTCTAGCAAACTTCAGATGGGCCCGGATATGTATTGGCTTAAGCAGGGGGACACGTCTGGCACTGCAGGATCCGAGTCCCTGGCAGTGTAGTGTGTTACTGACGGTAGCCTTTGTTACATTAGTCCCAGCTTTCTGCAGGTCATTCACTAGGTCCCCCCGTGTGGTTCTGGGATTTTTGCTCACTGTTCCTGTGATCATTTTGACCCCACGCTGTGAGATCTTGCGTGGAGCCCCTGATCGAGGGAGATTATCAGTGGTCTTGTATGTCTTCCATTTTCTAATTATTGCTTCCACAGTTGATTTCTTCACACCAAGCTGCTTGCCTATTGCAGATTCAGTCTTCCCAGCCTGGTGCAGGTCTACAATCTTGTTTCTGGTGTCCTTCCACAGCTCTTTGGTCTTCACCATAGTGGAGTTTGGAGTGTGACTGTTTGAGGTTGTGGACAGGTGTCTTTTATACTGATAACAATGTCAAACAGGTGCCATTACTCCAGGTAATGAGTAGAGGACAGAGGAACCTCTTAAAGAAGAAGTTACAGGTCTGTGAGAGCCAGGAATCTTGCTTGTTTGTAGGTGACCAAATACTTATTTTCCACCATAATTTGTAAATAAATTCTTAAAAAAATCAGACATGTTTTCTCATTTTGTCTCTCATAGTTGAGGTCTACCTATGATGTCAATTACAGGCCTCTCTCATCTTTTTAAGTGGGAGAACTTGCACAGTTGGTGGCTGACTAAATACTTTTTTTCCCCCACTGTATATATATACATGTGTAAAAAGGAAAAGTCTTGAAAGTATGGAAATCACAGGATAGATAGGTATGTTAATAATATACAAACTATGAAAATATGGAAACAAAATATTCAAAATGGCTATTTTTTTTTTTTTTAAGTATTGAGTATGAGCGCCTTGTGCAGACATACACAGTGGTCCCTCAAGTTACAGTGGCCTTATTTCTTTTCTGGACCACTGTAATATTGAAATCAGACTCACCGTGTAATATTTGTCTTGAGGTTCCAACAGATCAGCCTAGTCATGTCACTGATAAAACCCCTGTATTAGTGAAGTGCATGTAATGACCGCCTGACTAGTAGCACCTCTCTACAGTTTGGTGCAGCACCTCATGTTCTGTACTTATAGTTTTCTGTGCCAGGATGAGCTGCTCCTTTGGACACCAGGTGAAAGCAGATCCATATTGTTTTTTGGGTGCATCACAATCATAGTAATTGATTTCCAGCTTCTAGTAGCTCTTTCTGACTTTCATATGTAAGGATGTGCTTTTATCTATATTAGATAGTTGATGATTCTAATTTAATTTAAATTTTTTCATATTTTAGGTAACATTTTTGGGATCTTTAGAACTGATTGCTAGTTTTCCGTAGAGATATAATCTCAAGTTACAATGGTTGTACTCTAACCAGTTCATGTAGTAACTTGAGGAACCACTGTACTATTCTAATCCAGGACAACCACTTTAACCTATTACAACACCATGTTGTACATTTATGACATGGCAGGGAACAAAGAAAAGCACCAGGTAGATCTTCTGCAGTGGTTGAAATCTGGGATAACTCTGATCTACAGCATTTAACCTCCTAGATGTTGATGGTCAATAGCGACAATGGCATCTACAAGGTTCCCAAGAATGCTTTTCCCCTCATCAGGCCCATTGCACATTAGTCAGGGGTGCCACTGCATTGCTATGGCAGCTGGGAATGTAATAAAGGCTCGGTCCTTCTATAGCCTCCTGGAGGCAGAACCCAGTACACTGGCTGTCAGCATTTATGCTAACAGCCATAATACAGTACAATATTTCAGTGTCTTATACCAGTGGTGGTATAGAAAAAATATTCCTTGTTCAACTAGCCTTCAAAAAAATGTAATAGAAGTGTTCAAAACGTTGTTTGTTCTCCAGAATGGTACCGATTAAAGGTGTTTTTTAATTACTTTACTCAAATCCGGTCTTTTGGGTGGTTAATTGTGTTACCCTGGGTTCAAATCTGCACCAGGTATCCGTCCAGTGCAGATCTGTCAGAAATTGCGGGATGAAAAAGTCCATTTTAGTCCAGTGATTTCAGTTAAAAATAACAGACACTATAATCAATGGGGTCCATCGGACTCCGTTTGTGCACTGTTATATGGTCCATTTTTATGTTCATCTGGTCTGGTTTGGACAGACCAGAAGAACGGAAAACCTGTGCAGATGTGAACCTAGCCTTATTGTCATCATTATTTGTATTGTTATTATTTTATAAGTGACAGAATTCATATTTTACAATTGTCCAACTTTCTTTCCACTTCTCTAGGTATAAATCAAATGAGGAGTATGTTTATGTACGAGGCCGTGGCCGGGGAAAATATGTGTGTGAGGAGTGTGGGATTCGTTGCAAGAAGCCAAGCATGTTAAAGAAACATATTCGCACACACACAGATCACCGGCCATTTGTGTGCAAGCACTGCAATTTTGCCTTCAAAACCAAAGGTTACTTTCTTTCCTTCCTAAGATTGATGAGAAGTTTGTCTCTAGATTTACAGTTAGTTTTAATGATTAGAAATAGGGCACTTAGTTCAGAAATTAAGCACTTTTTCTGGTCCGATGAACATTTTTTCAGGTTGTACAATACAACTCGGTTCCTCTGTTGCAAAGATATCACCATTTTTTGCCAATATGCAAATTAGTACTTTAGAGCAATGAGGGTGTTGACATTGCTCCAAAGATGTAAGCCTCACTCTGTGCTGCTTCCAATGATTGACAGGACCAGGCACTATACAACGAATCTCACCTGGCCCTGAGTTCTGGTCGCACTCACTGTTGCTCATATTCTCTAAACATGCACAGTGCATGTGCCTTGAACCAGGCAAGCATCACAGCAGTACTGCACATGCTCCAAGGTAAAGTGCAGCGATGAGTACGACAGAGCTCAGGGCCTGGTGAGGTTAGATATACTCTGTCTGACCCTGAAAAGGAGCCACAATCTGTTAATAAAGTTTATTACAAATTTTTTAAGGCATACATGCTGCCAGAAAATTATAGTTGTTAGAAAATTTAGGTATGCTTTAAAAATATGCATTACTGCAATTAATTGTAGACTCAGTAGTCTGGGTATGTTCATAGAAGTTTATGAGAGAGTTTTCTAGACATGTTCTGTGACCTGTGCAGAGGTCATGTGGCTGATTTATTAAAATGGTCTAAATGCAGAATTGTCTTAGGTGCTGTTCAGATCACGTATTTTACATTTGTTTTTTTACATCTGTTTAAAGGACACAAAAAAGGATGCAAACTGATGGTCATCCGTTTACATAGACATCAATGTTAATTTTAAAAAAACGTAATCATTTCTGTTTTTTTTTTTTTTTTTTTTTTGTTCGTCCAAAAAGACAGAAACGGATCTGTTTTTTTGTTTTTTTCTTTTAACATTGTTGTTTATGTAAATGAATGACCATCAGTTTGCATCCGTTTGCGTCCTTTTTTTAGCATCAGTTTTTTTAAATTCTTTAAACGGATGTAAAAAACGTGATCTGAATAGAACCTTAGTTGCCCATAGCAACCATTCACAATGCAGCTTTAATTTTTCAGGAGTAGAATACAAAATGAAAGATACACTGTGATTGGTTGCTGTGGACAACTAAAACAGTCTTACTTTTAGACTGCTTTAACCTGTACTATTACAGCCGATGTTGGGTATTTTAAATATGGCGGCCGCTCAGGAGCTTAAACCCCCCTCCCTTCCTGGCGCCTTGGTCAAAGCTGACCAAGGTGCCATTTTGCCGGGGATCACCAGCACCCGGAGTGAGCTCTGGGGCCGGCATTCTATTACCATGACAGCCAGGAGCCTTTTGAGGGCTCCCAGGCCTGTCTCTCATTACTTTCTATTGCAGGCTGATATATGCATCCTGCAATAGAAGTACTGATATTTAGCAATGCATTAGCATTGTAACGCATTGCGTTAATGATCAAACCCCCTGGGGTTCAAGACCCCTAGGGGTCTAATAAGTGCAATAAAAAAAAGTATAAAAATATATATATATATATAGTATATCTTTTTTTTTTTTATATATATATATATATGACACGTATATTCAGGATTGAAATTTTTCGAATTCTAATCAACCCCACTTTCCCTCGAAAACATATTAAAGTACTTCAATACTGTGAAACGCGACATGCACAGTTAGGTATCCCACAGATGTATCCAAAAACGACATTCAGGTCTGGGGACTGGGATGGCCATTCCAGAACATCTGTAATTTTTTTTTTTTTTTTATATTTTTCCTGATATCCATCCCCGGGGAATGCTGTAGCTGAGTTGAATCCATGCGACCCTCAACTTAAAAGATTCCCGGTGCGGCATTGGCAACAGCCCCAAAGCATGATGGAACCTCCACCAAATTTTACAGTGGGAGAAGTGTTTTTCTTGGAAGCTGTGTTTTTTTGCGCCATGCATAACGCCTTTTTGTATGACAACAACTCAATCTTTGTTTCATAGTCCACGGCCTTCTTTAAAATACTCTTTCCAATGTGCTTTTGCTGTTTTGCTCTTTCATAAAAACTTCTTTCCTCACTCTCCCAACAGCTTCTCCTTGTGCAAAGTGGCTGTATTGTTGACCGATGCACAGTACACCATCTGCAGCAAAGTGATCCCCCTTTTTTTATTTTCTTTTTTTCCTTATTTCTCACCATTCCTCTCTGCTTTTCTGAATTTTTTTGGCTGCCACTTCTGGGTTAAAAGCACTGTCCCTTTCCAAAATGGTACACCTAGTCCCTAACAAAAAAAAAATTTGAGAGTTGTTTTGAGGACCCATGATGCCACTCTTCAGGGAGATTCAAATAGAGAACGCCCTATGCATCCTCCATATTGTACACTGAAGTTCAAAGTAGTGAGGTTACAAAACCAATTTTGTTTCAGTAAATAGTAAAGTGTATTATAAAATAAATAAATTATAGGGTCCCATTTCCCGTCAGATTTTGGCAATGACATTTTCCAGTAAATAATCATTTTCTAAATTTCTGTGTCCATCAGTTATTAGTTTCAAATTAATACTGTTGCAAACACCCAAATATTTAGAACTAAAAATGATTAATAATAGGGGTCCCAATTTTTTATATATATATATATATATATATATATATATATTAAAAATTCTAATCAACCCCACTTTCCCTCGACATATAAAGTATTACAATAAAAGAATATTTCCTGTATGGGGGGGGGGGGGGGGGGAAGAAGAAAAAGAGGGCCGCGGTTTTTTTGCTGTTTGCCTGAGGCCTAAAAATTAGAAAAAAAACAAAGTGATCAAAGCAATAGCAATTCCCCAAAATGGTACACCTAGTCCCACGGAAACAAAAACCGCCCCCTGCCTCCGTACATGAAAATATTAAAAAGTATGGTCGTGTCGCGAACTTTGGCGATTTTAGAATTTTTGAGGGTTGTTAGAGGGGTAAAGAAATAAAATTTTATATCCCCGGAATCGTACCGAAACATAGCATACAGGTGACATGTCATTTTGGCTGCAGAGTGAACGCCAAAAGAATGAAGCCTGCAAGAAAGTCACACAAATGCACTTTTTCTCCAGTTCTCCCCCCCATTCTGAATTTTTTTCTCCAGCTTCCCAGTACATTGTACAAAATAATAAATGGTACCATTATGAAGAGCAATTTGTCCCTCTAACATTAAGCCCTTATGTGGCTATGGGGTTTGTGAGGTGGGGAGTTAAAAAATCAAAAAATATCACCGGAGGGAAGTGGTTAATAAATCTGCCTCCTTAACAAGTGGAACTGGGGAGAAAAGTTGTACCCATCATTGGTCGTGAATGGTGGTCTCTATGTTGTTTGCATAATATATAGATGATATCTGTTGTTGTAATCCTGCCTGTGCTGATAATGAGGAAACTGCTGCATAGTAATCTACAGAACAATAAGAGACAGCCTATTATCAGGCTTAGTGGTCATAATGAAAACTGCAGAATTTTAGGATTTTTGAAATGATAGATATTGACATGGAAAATAAAAAAAAAAATCACTGAATATTCTTAAAATATGTTTGATGAAGACACTTTAGGGGGCGTTCACACTACCGTTGGTGACCGTCAGTAGTTTCCGTTGCTATTGTCCGTTACAAGATTTTAGCATCGGACACTAGCTGAACCGTCAGAAATCCGTTAAAATTTCCATTCATTTCAATGGGGTTTTATATTGTGTCCGTTAGTGTCTATTTGTGTCTGTTTACACCCAATCCGTCAGAAGTCCGTTTTTTTTTTTCGTGGACAAAAAATTGTACATGCAGGACTTTTTTGTCCGTTTGAATAACGGATTCTTGATGGACAGCAAGTGTCCGTTATTTTTTTTAACATTGAAGTCTATGGGTAACGGACTTATAACGGACAGTAACTGATAGCCATCAGTTATTGTCCATTATTTTATGTCCGTTTCTTTCCTGCGCATGCTCGGAAAGCAGAAAAAAAAAAACCAAAAAACGGATAGTGTTAAAAAAAACGGACAGTGTTAAAAAAAACGGACACTAACTGATGCTAACTAATGCTAATGTGTCCGTTTTTTTAACTAATCCATTAATTGGATCAGTTAAAAAAACGGACACATTAACATCAGTTAGTGTCCATTAATGTCTGTCATGATAGGTGTCCGTTTTTTTTTTGTTTTTCTTTTTTTAACGGACACTATCACAACGGACATCAACGGTAGTGTGAACCCTGCCTTACTTTTAAGTTACATAAAATAGTCAAGCAATGCTCCCTCCCCACAACAGTGCCAGCCTGACGATTTAGGGCTGCAGTTTATGAGCCCCTGACTCATCATCAACTTCTTTTGACAGAGATTTTACCACAGGAATGCAAAGTATCAGGAATTTACTCTTTATAATTGTAATTTGTTTCCATTTTTTTAAGGGAATCTAACTAAACACATGAAATCCAAAGCACACAGCAAAAAGTGCCAGGAACTAGGTTTAGTGCCACCGTCGCTTGCTGACCTGGATGCTGAGGAAGGTACTTTATTTTATTTTACTTATGCCTTATTTATAAGCCATTCGGTACACTGTCTTCTATAGGGTACTTTAAAATCACTGTCAGTATGGTGAATAGGAGGGCTGAGTGGGCCATGTCAGTAATCACGTCTTTATTTTCAACCAATACCTTGCCCTTTCCTGAGGATCTGTTAGTTCTCCTAACATGCTTGCTGCTTAAATGTAAAGAAAACAAGAATGCAATGATTTGGAAATCTCATATAATCATAATTTATTTGGAATAGATCATAGAAGACATATCAGAAGTTGAAAGTTAGACATTTTCCATTTAACTCATTTAGAAATTGATGGCAGCAACACATCTCAAAAAAGTTGAGACAGGCTTAACAAAAGGCTGGAAAAGTAAGTAACAATTTCAGAGAAAAATGTTCCTCAACATAAAATTGCAAAGACATTGAATACCCTACCATATGCAGTACATAATATCGTCAAAAGATTCAGAGAATCAGGGAAATCCATGTGCACAAGGGTCAAGCTTGACAGTTCAAATTGGATGCTCGTGATCTACGTGCCCTTAAGCAGCGCTATAATAAAAACAGGCATGAATCGGTAATGCAAATCCCCCCCCCCCTCTGCTACGCCCTATCTGTCTGTCTGCTATTAATGTAATGCCTCTCACCTTGGAACATTCCTGTACATGTTGTATTTGTATTTGTATCTGCTTATCTTATCTTATCTTTGCTGCTGTAACACACTGAATTTCCCCATTGTGGGACTATTAAAGGACTATTATTATTATTATTATTATTATTATATATATAGCACCAACATATTCCGCAGCACTGTACAATTTGTAGGGTTCAAGTACTGACAAAAAAGATACATTACAAAGAAATATTCAATTCACACACTGGGACTGAGGGCCCTGCTCGCAAGAGCTTACAATCTATGAGGTAGAGGGGGTGACACAGGAGGTAGCAGGGGCGGCAACAGACATAGCATTGTTTGTACAATGGTCAGACAATTCTGTAATAGAGGTTACTGTCATTACACATATATAAAGCTGTATGAGCCGTCATCAGTTGTGTCCTTTAACATGCAGATGGTGCCTTGACATATAAAGTTAGTCTGATACGGCATCATATCCTGTGAGGTAATACGGGAGCATAAACAGAGGAGGGTACATTTTAGGGATTCTAACTACAGAAGGGTTTGATCAATCAAAATGAGAAATTCTTTATGAAAACCTGAACACCATGTGGACTCAATAGGAGAGAGAACATCCAGCTTTTTATCAACACACAGTGCAAAAGCCTGGATGATATGTGGTTGTATTAGTGCTTATGGCATGGACAGCTTACAAATCATGAAAAGCACTATAAATGCTGAGCAGTTTAGAGAGGTTTTAGAACAACATATACTCCAATACATACAATATCTTATAGGCTAAGTCCCCACGTAGCAAGCCGCATCCAAAAAGTGCTGCGGAAAAGACTGCTGTGGAAACTCTTTTAATTTTCTGTCCCTAATATACCTAAACGGAAACTGTCAGCTTTTCTGTAGATATATATGATATACAATAACGCGGCGGTTTTTGGAAATTGCAGCTTTTCCTCTGCGAATATTTTTCTGCAATGTATGGATGGGATTAACCAGAATCCCATCCACTTTGCAGGTAATGTAAAACTCCTGTGCGGTTTCCACCGTGGCCAAATTGCAGCATTTTTGTAACGTGGGGCCCTGGTCTTTAGGGAAGCCCTTGCATATTTCAGCAAGACAATGCTAACCCACACATTACATCCATCATAACAGCATGGCTTCACAGAAGAGTCCAGGTCTAAACTCGCCTGCCTGCAATCCAGGCTTTTCACCAATAGAAAACATGTGGCACATTATATAAAAAAAAAATTGCCAAAGACGACCCCGGACTGTTGAGCAGCTAGAATCTTATATCAGACAAGAATGAGATAACATTCCTCTCCCATAACTTCAGTAGTTAGTCTCTTCACTTCCCAGACATTTACAGACTGTTGTAAAAAGAAGAGGGGATACAAAGTGGTAGACATGGCCCTTCCCCAACTTTTTGAGATGTTTTGTGGTTCTGAAATTCTAAATGAGTTAATTTCTTCAAATAAATGGAAAAATATTTAACCTTAAGCTTCTGATATTATGTTCTATTGTGAATGAAATATGATTATATAAGAATTCCAAATCATTGCATTCATTTTAAAACAGTGTTGTATGTTTGTTTTTAGTATGTTCCCTTTTTATTCCTCTTGTAAGTTAATGAATACATTGATGACTGGGGGTTACCTTTCCCCTTGTCAGGGGTGAGGTGGGCCTTGCACACAATTAAGTCCACACCATTTTTAACACATGGAATGATAAATCCCAGTTGTCAGTTTATTTATACATTTTAACCACTTCCGGACCGTACATAGAGTATATACGTCCTGAAGTTGTTGTCTTAGTCGTGCAGCTCAATGAGCGCTGTATACACAGCTATAGGAGCCTCCATGATGTGGCTCCCCTCTGACCCAACGGTCATGTGATCTGCCGGGATCAGAGGCTGTTAGAGCTGCTGAGTCCTGGAGGACCCGGATCAGCTCAGTACTTATTTGCAGGAGGCTGTATTCCTCCTGTAACTCGGGCTACAGGTATCAGACCCAGTTACAGGGGAAATCAGCCCCCACCAAAAAAAAAAAAAAAAAAAACAGTGATCATGTCTATTACAGATGTCTATTATGACCTTATGGGGGCACAATGTAAAAAAATAAAAATAAAATGAATAGAAAAGTTAAAAAAATTAAGTAAAATAATTTTAAAAAATAAATAAATAATATGCCAATAACACACCCTTATTACAGGTTCTAGCCTCACTCCCGACAAAACAATACAAAATAAAAATTACCGTAACAGAGAGGAAAAACTATTTTAAAAAGTTTTTTAGTAGCACTTTGTGCTATTACATAATAAAAAAAAAAGAAAAGTGAAAAACGGACATGTTTTCCCTTCTCTTTTGTTTATATTTTCCCGGATATAAAATTAAAAAATTAAAAAACATGCAAAAATAAAAACAACCAAAATAAAAACAACAATAAATAAAGCCCTATGTGTCATCGAAAAAAGACGCAGAAATTAGTTGAATAGTGCAAATAATAAAGATGTTATAGTGCTCGAAAACGAAAATGTGTCTGGTCCTAAACCAGAAATTGGCCAAGTACTGAAGTGGTTAAGGAGGAATAATGGAGGAAAAGCACAGTTTATATATAAAACAGATTTCTAAATTATTCTAATTTCTAAGAAAAGATGTTCCAGCACTGGTATTTCATGTGAAATATAAGTACTGTAGTTGTTAATATACACATCAGGATGGCTGACAACTGCTCCTTAAGTATGCTGACTCAGATTAGCTGAATGAACAGACAAGATTTTTTTTTCACACAGTGATAAATTGATGTTACAAAGTTGTATAAATTGATTCTAGCATGTTAAATGTCATCCTATATTTTGGAGTTTCAGCCAAATTCAAGCTTTATTGTTATACAACATAGTATTGAAGGGTATGTAATGGACTGAGGGTTTGTCAGTATCATATCCACTCTATAATTATTTCTAATATCATTGCATATGTACTTGATAGGGACAAGTGATGAGCGATGGCTAGAGAGTGATGTAGTGGAAGAGCATCAGTTCTCTGACTTGGAAGATACAGATGAAGAAGAAGATTCTGATGGAGAAGAGGAGGAGGATGATGATGAAGATGAGAGTCAGGAAGAAAAAAATCCAGATTTTTCACCAAGCACTGTCACTTCTTATTCACCTAATGAGCCAAGACAAAACCCAGACAGTACAGATGCCGCTTCTGTTTGCCAGTTTTCTTCTAGACAATTACGGTCTTCAGAGTCTTCTGGAAAAGATTCCCAAGCACTGTTGGTATCTGATCAGTCAGTGTCTCAGGAGCTAATACCCAGTAGACAATGGTCTCCTGGTAAAGACATGGGCAGTAATCGGGCAGGTCCATCTAGAAGACATCTTCTCCAGAAGAGAGAAAGCTCACCAAAATGTTTTTCACCGACAGGCTGTACCTCACCCCGAAGGGGAATGTCACCATGCCAGCGCTTGCCATCAGCTAGGGAAGTATCTCCTCTGCGATGCATTTCCCCTCAACGACTGTCTCCACATCGTACTCTTTCACCAAGGGCTTATATGTCCCCTGAAAGGGGTTCTTCACCACCAATCCGGCATTTATCCCCTAGTAGTGAAGTCACAAATCTGCGTTATGGAGCTTTTAGAGGTGGAATGGCTTCACCACCAAGGTACCCATCCCCTGGGAGAGAAGAGCCCCATCTTGCAAGGTTAGATGACCAGACCCACTCAAAAGCTGAGCATGGAGTATTTCCATCTAGAGTTCAACATCATAGGACTTCTGAACTTCTGGAGACATCAGGGATCAAGGTAAGGAAGAAATTTTGGTATACAGGTGCATCTCAATAAATTAGAATATCTTTGAAACGTTCATTCATTTCAGTAATACAATTCATAATCAGCATCTTCCATGATTGTGTGTCTTACTGAACCAGACTGAGGGACCATTTAAAGGCTTAGGAAACCTTAGCAGGTGACACACTGAATTTACAATGCTGAACTTTTTTACAATATTCTAATTTTCTTAGATTTTGGTTTTCATTACCTGTAATCCATAATCAACATTTACAGAAATATAACACTTGAAATAGAACACTCTGTGTAAAGAATCTAGAACATATAGGAGGTCACTTCTTTAATTTAATTACTGAAATAAATAAACATTTCAAAGATATTCTACTTTATTGAGATGCACCTGTATGTTAACACAGTTATTTTTGGTTGAATTTTTCATTTAGTATATACTGTATTGGAATCACACGTCTTGAAGGGGCTTTTCCCGGCTAAAAATATTGAATACTTACCCTAAAGGATAGGTTACTAATATCAGATCTGTGGAGGTCTGCCACCCTCCAGCACCTTTGATTAGCTGTTCTCAGCAGCTGATACACAGAGAATGGAGTAGGAAGCAGACAGCTCTGTTCTTTGTGTAGTGGCAAAACTGAGCCACTGCAGTTTAGTTCGCATTCAAATGAATGGGAGCTGATCTGCAATACCTGATCTGGCAACTGCACAGAAAACAGAGCTATCTCCTTCCTACTCCATTCTCTGTGTATCAGCTTCTTAGAACAGCTATTCGGTAGAAGTGCCAGGTGTCTGACCCTCACCAATCTGATATTTAAGACCTACCTTAGGCACATGGCAAAGCTACGGTTTAGTACCATTGAAATAAATGGGACCAAACTGCAACATGGTCATGTGACCAACAGACGTAATATCACTTCCTGAGAAAAAGAAAGCAGCATGTTTTTGAAGTGCTGCAAGTGCTGTAGTTTTACACTACAGGTAGGCAGTTATCTATTTTTATTTACAAAAAAGAAAATAAAAAAATGTTATTCATAGTCCTGACCTGATATGTAACCCAGGACTAGCACTTGTACATTTGATGCCATAATGTAAAAAAGATGTCTGCAATTATGTCATCTTCTTGGAGGCACTGACGACGTGCCTGTGGTCTCAGCAGGATATATATCGCACTTGACTGCTGAGGCCAGTGATTGGCTGCAGCACTGATGTATCGTATATAGCCACATACCCATGTAAGCAAACTCCAGTGGGGAGAAAACTGGTAAGTATTGCTTATTACATTACTTTTTCTGGTCCTTTAAAGAGATGTTGCAGCAAGGAATTATATTTTCTTCCAATATACTTTCAAGAATTTCAAGATCTTTGCTTCCATTGGTTAAAAGTCTTTTTAGGTCATGTGAACATATAATTCTCATTACAAGGCACATCTTGCACTGTAACTGTAATGCGTCTTGAACCTGTGTGTGGATTTCTGTATTGTTGTTAACTATCTTCTGTTTCCCATGTCAGAGCTAGTTGTTAACCCAGTTACACATATTTCCACTAGTCATCATTTTATGTGGTGCAATATCAAATGAATGAAAAAGCCAGATGCACCACATCTACAGCCTCCCCCAGGTCCAATCTGGAATTTACCTCCTCATAGAAGCTGATTAGATTATTCTGACAGGATCAATCAATCCATGCTGCTACTGTATTATAAATTTATTATTATGGAGATATTTCCAGGATACCATCTCTTACAAACCCTTCAAATATTTTATCCAAATAGGTTCACTTTTTGTCACCTTTTTCAGTATTTGCAACACATTTGCTTGCCCCATTCCTGAGGAACAGACCTTATCTTTGTAGAATACTTAAATATTGGAAATAAGGGTCTGTCTATGGCAGTAGATAAGAGAGTATTCCTGTTTGGGATATTTATGGCATATCTACAGGGTGTGCCACAAATGTCCCATAAATGCAGGTCCTACCCCTTTAATTTCTGCACAATTCGGGGAGGGTTAATGTCATCCAAACCCAATAATTTGTTTATTGCTGTATTTTTAAGATGGCTCTACAGTTTTTGCTGTGCTTAACAGGTAACATAGAAACATATAAGATTGATGGCAGAAAAGACCACCTGGTCCTTCTAGTCTGCCCTTACATTATTTCTTTTGTATCTTTAGAATAGATATATTTATCCCAGGCATGATTAAATTCATAGATTTCCAAACTTCTAGAAATTTGTTCCAAGCCTCAACTACTCAGTGAAATAATAACTTCCTGACATTGCTTCTCATTTTCCCCAGATAATTTCAGATTGTGCCCCCTTGTTCTTGGGTTATTATATAACAAAATAAAACATGCCATGTAATGGACAGTTGCTGTTCCTGGCAGAGAAGGTGGCGTTTACCAGACAGATTTGATCTTCCATTATTAAATCCAGACTATTTCTCAGAGGGCCCACACTTTTAGTTTCTTATTTTTTGGCACTAATGTTTTCAGGGTTTTTTTTTTTAACTTGAAATTTATTAAGGTTTTTCCATAAAAATATAAAATATGACAAAGTGCAAAACAAAGCATAGTACAATACAGTACATTATAAATGGTAAGTGGTGGGAAGGGAAGGAAGGGAAAAGGGAGAGGAGGTGAAGGGTAGGTAGGATGAAGCGTTGTAAATGGTGATGAGGTGAGGAAGAGAGAGGATTTGTCGGAAGCTTTACTGTCTTTACTTGTTTTTAACACAGTTTTGTTCATTATAATCCTTTAAAGCCAAATTTATTTTTGTAAGTTATATGTGTTTGTATGTATATATGTACATTATATTTTAAAATCATTTTAACCCTTTCCCTACCACGAAAATTCACTTCTTCCCAGGGCTGCCCTTCAGTACCAAAGAAATATCAAATCTGCGTCTATAGCTGACACTCCAAACTGTATCTTTAGTTGGTTGTATCTCCCATTGTTTTGTGGCTACAACCAGAGTCCTGGTGACATGTTAAACTGAGAATTTCTTGGTATATAGCCCAATGTACAGCTATTGCCCTACTCCATTCCATTCCATTGTTCTCTGATTGTCACCTTTAAGACTTTTTTTTCTTCAGAAAAGTAGTGATCTGATGAGCATTTGCTCATCTCATCACTCTTCTGCACCTATTTAGCCCATTTATTCACAATGCAATCCAGATATTTACCAGCATTTGGATTGCGGTGTCAAAAAAGTTTTTAAAACTGTTCAACTTATACTGTATTCATAGCAATACAGTCTAGTATGATAGCAGTAATTGTCATTAGAGAGGATTGTCTGACAGATGGAAAATAAATTCTGTTAGTAAGCTTCTATAAATGATTGTTTTTGTACCAACCAAAATCAGTGCTCAGACAAGCAAAATATGTTAACTCCCGATAACATTAATTTGCTCCATAATACAGGAGCAATAAAGCACCCTTATTAATACGCATCTGAAAGCAACCTTAGTTATCACATTACTTAGGTTTATTGGTTAGAGTTATGATTTGTATGGGAAAATTATATATCTTTATAGTGCCAAGTTTTCAAAAATTGGCTTGGGCATTCCTGTACTTTAGGCTTTTTTTTTTCTTTTTTTTTCTTTTAAACAAACACACCTGTAGATATAGATATGTGTGGCATGTATGAACTCTTCACACTAGTGAAAGATGGAGACCCTGTCTGTTTAAAAAGTGGTTACCTGCAGAAACCTGATGACCCCACAGACTATATAACTGATGGAGAGAAAAGTTCTCCTTGTAGGACTTTTCTCTCTTCCGATTTTAAGTGGAATCTGCAGTAGATGTAAATCCAGCTTTACAGTTTTTTGAAGAGTTAATTTTTATGGATAAGATGTCTGATTGAGTATGTTAGTTTGTTTTTGGGTTGTTTTTGTTCATTCATTTTTATTCTTTTCATGTATTCGTCTTAAAAGGCTTTTCTGAGTCGTTTTTTTAAGTTTATAGGTGCTGCAAATGGGTCCAGGAAATAATAAAAATATACTTTCCTTCTCCCAGTTCTCCATTTTTTATTATTTTTCTAGTCCTATTTGCAGTGCCTGTAAACGTCTTAAAAAGACTCAATTATCAGATTATGGTTGCATAGTAGCAGTTTGAGGTGTGCAGTATATATTTTTAATACATTTGTGGAATACACCCAAATATTGCATGGCCTCTGTTTAACCCTTTCCCGACACCATTTTTTTGATTTAGAAAAAAACTGCAATTGTGCTATTATCTTATGTTTTTACAGTGTTCACTGTGCAAAATGATAACGATAACAAAATTATATAGTTTTAACACCTTAACAAAAATCCAAAACGTTGGGGAAAAAAAAAATAAATTGCATCCATATATACGGAGATGCATAAGGCATAGTTATACTTTTTATTTATCTTTTTTGTAATACTTTTAAAAACTTTTTTTTTTACAATTTTTTTTTTTTTTTTTTTAAGCCTCCCCTAGCAGGCTTGAACATATGAGGTTAGGTCGCTTGTACCATAGATAGAACTGTATTATACCAGCCTTTGACAGGTCTGAAAGCCTTCAGAAGGTTCGTGGCTGTCATGACGAAGGGATCGCCTCCACAAACCTGCCAGCAGGAGCCATCCTAGAAAACGAAAGTAAGAGGACAGTGGGAAGTGGCGTGGGGGGGTCTTCATCATCGGGGCTTTTTTCCCTGCTGTCTTCAGGTCTTCTGACTGACATCAGGGACCTCTGAGGCCTGTATTTGTCTCACCCCACCCTTCACTTAACTCCAATTACATTACTTAGTTCCCAGGTCTTAAACAGTAACTTTTTTTTCCAGAGAATTCAAGAATCTTTATAATATATCTTATCAGCAGGAAATGTTTCTATCTCCTGCTATCAGCTCCTTCCCTGACAAACTGTTCAATTCATTGAGAGATCTGTCTTCAGTGTGAACATGGGTAGACAAATCAGATTACATAGAAGTCTATGGGGAGGGGTAGGGGGAGAAGGACCTTAGTTAGTGATAAGCACAGTCACAAGTTGCTACAGGAAACTGTAAGATTTCTTTCTTCTAATTGCACTTTTTATAGCAGTTTTTCGGAAAGTCGTAGCAACAGCGAGCACTATAGATAAATAAAGTTCTGGTGAGAGAGATACCTTACTTTAATCTGCTCCAGGATGTCTGTGTCTTTCTGCTTTTCATTCACTTCTTTTCCTTTTCCCCCTCCTTTCTCCATAGAGTTTTAGGAACTGCAGCCTGTCTTCGTTGAAGATGGATCTCTCAGTGACTTGAGCAGTTTAACAGGCAGGAGAGGAGCTGAAAATCAGACATAGGAGCGCTTTTCTCTGATAAGATATACTGCAAAAGTTTCATCTATTCATCTGAACTATTCATTTACAAAAATATTTGAAACCACAGTTACTCTTTAATCTATTTGTGTTGTTTTTGCCCTCTCACAGGTCCCTAGTTTAAACACTCTTCAACCTTCTTCTTTTACCATCCATCTACTACACCAACTGCACTTTCCCCTTTGAGATGCAACCCATCACTAGTGTAAAGCCTGTAGCCAATATCCAAGTCAGCCAAGTTCTCTAAGAACACAAATGCCTATTACCTACATGAGCTTTTGAGTCATTTATATCACTCCGGAATCTCTTACTGCCTCTCTGGTATGGCATATGGTACAGGAAGTAGTTTAGAAAATATTACCTTTGAGGCCTTATGCCTATGGCATAAATCTCTGAAATAATTTTTAAGGACCTACCAAGTGCAGCCCTTGTGATGTAGGCTGTGTTCTCCATCTGCCTATTGAGTAAATTATTCAGATATTGTAGCATAAGGGAATTCCTACTTCCTAGAAGGCTATCCTATGAAACAGTCATTTTTAGCTCTTGACAGTGCTTGGGAATGGCTTCGGTGCTTTGCAGAGTACCATGGCCATTTTGTTTGGGAATTTAGAAACTGGAACTTAGGATCTTAGAGCACCATTTTTAAACTGCAGCTTAGAGTTCTAATATAAAAAGATAATTTTCCTCAATCTTACTTCATTTGTCTTTGCTTTGCAGGCACAATTGTATTTCTTCATTGTGGTAACTACTGAGCTAGTCAATACTCAACCTTTGTTAGTAGAAGTGCTGAATAATATGGTGATCTGCTTTATTATCTTTTGTCTTCTCACAGCAGATATAGAACCAGTTCACACTGTTCTTGTAGTCAAGGGACATTTTTCTAAATTAACCTGTGGTCCGAAACTCTGGGCATAATAGGTGTTTTAAGTTTTGTTAGGTATTTTTGTATAAATTGTGAAGACAATATTAAAATGTAAAACTGTAAATAGCAATTTTTATCTAGATGGTAGTAAGAAAAAGCTGTGCATATTCTGATACAAAATTCTATTCTGTTGCAGAAACCAGGATCATCCGCTTTCCCTGCTCTACCAAGAAACTTTTTCTCACCTCTTACGCCTCATGCATTGCCAAGAAGTGGAGAAAACTTATATACCCATCTGCCGCTGCACTCGCAGCATCTTCAGAGGACACCCTACCCAATGATCCCTATTGGGGGCATCCAAATGGTACAGGCCCGACCCAGTCCTCAACCTTCTCTAGTAGGACACATGCTTTCTGAATTACATGTACAAGGTCCTGATAAGGAACCACCCCAAGAAGGAAGTGAGCAGCCACTCAGGACTAACAGAAGAGAAAAAGAGGAAGACAGGGTAATGTCTTCCCCCAGCACAGCCCCACAGAGTTCCCCAACTCCAAGCAATTACTGCCAAACCGCTTGCACTCCGTCTCCATCACCTGGAACACCTCACTCCAGCACTGGCTCTCTAAAGGAAGAGCATGTGGAAGGGGAAGGGTGACTGGACTCTACCTAAAGGGCTGACCACATTCTCAGAGCCTTCTTTTTATGATCTCTTCATGTAGATTAGAGCATGAGGTTAACTGTGAGACGTAAGAGGAATCCTTTTAAGGATAACAGTCCTAAGTGGTGAAAAGTACAAATACAACAATGTGAGATTTGTTATGGATCATTTAAGGGTACAGGGTAAGGACTGTGTGGAGTTGAAATAAGAAAACTTTTTAGAATCGAGAATAGAAAAACTTTACAGTTTCAAGATTGGTAATCTCAATTAGAGTTAAGCATCCAGGGTTTAAATGACCCTTTCAGCATATACATTTTTTTTTGTTATGGTACTGAAAGACACTTGTACAAAAACAGTTAAAAGTTAGGATCAAATGCATCCACATCTATAATATAGAATGAGATATATATATATATATATTTTAGGATAAACGATACAGATCCTTTCCCTCCCATTCTGGGCTAAAGGGAACAACTTCATTTCATTCCATTTTTTTGTCCCTCCAACTTTCTCATATCCCATATGCAGTTTATCTGTGCCTTTTTATACACAATTTTCTTTTAAGTATGAAAAAAATTATAAAAAAGGAACTTTCTACGCTGTGAAAAATGTGAATCTTTTCCAATGTGCACCTGCTCCTATAAGTATTTTAATGGGGAAAGCCAGATTTCTATGGATCCTTTTTTGCTGTGCTCCCCTTAATAATGTGATCCTGAGATGTTGAAAGGAAAATGCACTGAAAAAGTTGTTTTTGTTGTTTTTTTAGATTATATATATCTGAATATATATCTATATATATTGAATGGGGATAGGTGTCTACAGTGGTGTACAGAGATATTTATACAAATTTATTTAATTAGAACTGTATTGTCTTTTTTCTGTTTTTGCTTTAAGGGTTTTGGGTACAAAAAAATGAAAGCTTTATTTTTATTTTATGTTGTCAATAAACCCAGCACTTCTCAAATGTGATGAAAATGGTACAGCACTTGATGTGCTGTGGAACAATGCTAAATGCTATTGTAGAACTGCAGTAACTGCACTGTATATTATTAAGGACTACCCGTTCTGGATGTAAGACAGCTGAGAACTGTGCATTGTCAGTGGACATGCCACACTGCATAGAATCATTATGTATGGTGTCCGTTTGCTTGATACAGGGATTTCTTCCTTGGTATAGAATGCATTATGTAGGGGTGCTTTGATGGGGCTCCTGGAAGGTCGGTTAGGGAAGCTGTAGTATTTTACTTAAGAATTGTATTATGATATAGCTGTCTTATCCTCATACTCAAATGCATGGGAAGTGCCCATGCATCTACATATTCCATATACAGTAGAGTTTGCTCCAATCTCTTATTGAAGTTTGAGTGCAATCTTTGATTAAGCACTTATGGAAAATGTCTTTACCTAGCACCTTATTTCCCTTCACTCTTCTTTCTTCCAATTCCCTTGCCCATTCTCAAGTATACCAGATTTATGGTATTCATTTTCATTAAAATTCTTACCCCCTGATTCTTGCACTTTTGTAGCTTCTTTTACAAAGGCTGGGGTACACTTTTAGTCAGTCTTTTTTAGCCAAGACATCCTTATAATAGACATTTGTGGTCTCTATTGCAGAGCCCAGAAACAAGTTATTCTTAGGGATGACAGTTTAAGCACTTTTATTTACCAATGAAGCCATCAAGTACCTTATTTTCTAATTATTCTTCCCAGTTTGAGTCTACCATTTGCTTATTTAACCATTTGCAATTGTCCTACTATTATTTGGTGTCCCATGACCACCATGAACATATACACAGTATACCTTCATTGATTTAGTCACTTTCAGTATGTATACCTGTACTTAGAAATTTTGTGAAGTGTCACTGACTTTGTACTGAAACATGACTGCCACAACTCTGAGCCAAGAGGACTTTTTCTTGCATGCCTGCTCGTATAAATGGTGCTTAGATAAGTCTGACATACTGCTGTTTGACAGGAACTTGCACTACGTGGACATCAAGATTAAGGGAATATCTACGGTATTTTGTTTCTTGATTATTGACATATGGTAGCTACCATATTTACCTATAATAATAATACCTAAGTTAAATGTTTTTGGTGCCCTTAGGCTAATAGTATGTAACTTGTGTATATATAGTATTAGAACACACAGGCATTGTAAGCAGACGCACACTTAAAGAAAGCAACATAATCTTTAATATTGTTTTGGGAGATTTTTTGATATTTTGTGTTATTTTCACTTAGAGTGATCCATTTTGATGGGACTTGAAGAAGAATTGCCCATTAGAAGGAAAGTAGGTCATTTCTACATGCTACCTCAGCTGAAGTAGTATTTATTTTAAAGATGGCCGAGGACTGGTTTTGTTGTTTTAAAAGCAAAATAGTAAGTTATGGCAATTGAGTCAATTCAGAACACTCATTCATTTTTAGAATTTTTTTTTTTTCTTTTATAGCAGGCCCTAAAATATTGTAACTGTGGAATTCCTACATTTTGTGACGCAGAACAAAAGTTTGGCACAGATGAACTCTCTGAAGCTTCTAAATGGATACAGTGTGAAACCAGTGTGTGGCGATGACATGTCATTCATGTGGGGTCACTGCGCTCCTTTTAAATCTTCCATGTATTCATCTTTCTTTTAACAACAATATGGAAATTCTCCAGTTACCATATTCACAGGAAAGGGTCTTTCTTTCAAACTATACGTATACTTATATGTAATGAACCTTTTCATGTAGCAAAGCAATGAACTGTATTCAAATAAATCAGTCCTATGCGTATAGAATACTAAACCTAAAATACAAATGAATCCAATACAAAAAAAATATCCTGTTAACATATATGCAAACAATCATAGTTCTTGAATTGATACTTTTGATGTGTATGGTATACAAACTATATTTATAGCTCCTTTCTTATAGAACACAAGGTATGTTTGGAGTAATGGTCTCGTGGGTAGTTGAGAGAATATCCAGTATTTAGGATTATTGCTCTTACAATGTCTTATAGTCTTATATTTGCTCTTTTCATACACATTTACTACCATCCACCATTTATAGTAGGTCAATTAGATGAAAACTTTTTTTTATGAAGATGGGAAAAGATGATCTTACAGAGCTGATGTTGGCACAAGGAGTCCAGATTTACAGGATGTGCACTGAATTTTGTGTCATTTTTGAAGGAGAAATAAAATTCTTCTAATGATACTTCTAATGACTCTGCCAGATGGTTCAGGTCATTCAAAGGTAAATGAACTATGGGCACTGTGATGCAAAAATACACCTTAGTATTACATATTAAAATCAGCTTCAAATCATGAAACATTCCCATTACTGTCCAGTCATAGCCCTATGCATTTGAACACAATATAGCAAGACCCTGATGACCCTTATCTACACACAGATATGTTAAAACATAGGTTTGATACCTAGGATTTATTTTGTCAACC
This sequence comes from Leptodactylus fallax, assembly GCA_947044405.1. NCBI lineage: Eukaryota > Metazoa > Chordata > Amphibia > Anura > Leptodactylidae > Leptodactylus > Leptodactylus fallax. The sequence continues at coordinate 4,829,602 of CAMRHE010000129.1, read as the reverse complement.
TAAAAATGGGTTTTGTATGCAACTTTTGTATAAAAAAAAAAAATGAAAATAAAATAAAACATGTTCTTATTTAAGACAAATTTGATTTGATTCCAAAATTTTACATAAGTTGGATAAACTGATAGGATGTAAACCATACCGTAAGCAAAAATAATATCCTGAGTATGATTTGGAAAGTTTGGTGCTATGTCCTTTCAGTGCTATGTTACTGAAATATTCTCCACTAGAAGCATTGCTTCTAAGAAAGAATACCTAGTTCCGTACGACAACGTACATTGGCATAGGGACATGCATTATGCAAGCAGCTCAGCCATATGCATGAGTTCTTATGGTAGGATTTGTATTTTCACTGGTTCCACAGACAAACATTTCCCTTGGTTGTCATGTCATTGCCTCCTGTCTATTTGTGTTTATGAACTTCAAAAATGTGAATGTCGCTGTCTATATTATACTACCTAATTTGTATTTTAGGTTTATTAGCTCTTTAACACATTAAATCATGGGAAAACTACTTAATCTTGTGAATACACGTAGTACCCTGTGACTCAGGAGCCCCAATTTCTACTCTGATATTGGTCATATTGGTCTGACATTGCAGGCCTTTTGGTATAACATGGAGGTGGACAGTATAGGCTTGTGGCAGGAACCAGAAAAATGCAAGAACCTAATTAGGGTTTTCTCCCATGACAAATGTATAATAAGGCCATCTTAGGGTAAGTTTATATCAGCATAGACTGTATCCATTCTTTTTTTCCTGTCACAGTAAAAACAGATCGGTATAATGGTGGACACTGACAGATCCTAAGTGACTTCATTGACTATAACAGGGTCTGTCAGATATCCTCTATGTTCTCTGTTAAATCGCTGTATGAAAAAGTTGTGCATGCAGAAATTTTTCATCAGCGGTTTTATACAGACTCTGCAATAGAAGCTTCGATGCAGATGTGAATATAGCCTAACTGTATCTTATTATTATAAAGAAACCTATGCAAAGGGCTGCTAGCTTGGTGTGCATAAATAACTGAACATTGACACATAAACCCAAAGAGATAATAGTTTATTGAAACATAAGGATAAACGGTACTTGATCAGAACCTCTGCATTCAGGCACCTTTAATTTTACCCATCACTTACATTGATGATGAGGCTATTGGTATAAGCACAGTGTTATGTACTAATTTGATAAGAAATTTAGGAATAGCATAATTTTCAAAGTGGTTGGCAATGTGCCAGTTATGTTTTCCTTAAAATTAATTGGCAGACAATTTTTTTTAACCCCATCCTCTTGAATTTTCTATACTAGGTCCTACATGGTTTCCTAAGCTTTTAAGAATGAAGCTCACATTTCTACATTTACAATATTCCAGCTGTTACATGCATAACACTTGTATAAAACAAATCATATTCTGCTCCTTAGTCTAGAAAATAAACTTTCCACTAGAGATCTCTAAATTGTACTATGAATGATGGTCTTAACAAGAATTACAACCATTTTACAGTTGTGGGAAGCAACTTTTACATACTAGAAATACTTTACATACTCCTGAATTCTTATACCTTCATAATGGTTTTTTCCAGAAGTATATATATATACACAAGTGGCAGAAGTAAAAGATACAGAAGAAAGTGTTTCACTTAAGCCTAAATGACTTCAAGCTGAATTTTTTAATAACTTTTTGTTATATGTGTATTTTCATAGTGTTAATTCCTATATTTGGGATTATTGTTTCACATACAGAAGTCTCCATTCCTGTTTTATCATTCATTGTTTTATCCCCCTCCACTTTTTGTTATCTTCATCTCTTAATATTTCTGCACTTACTTGGCCATACTTTGCCCATCTGTGACACATAGGGTAAACAAGCCAAGTATGTCTCCTTTCCCTGTTTGGGGTAAGGGGTATTTTTAACTTTTTCCTAATATGAAATGGCAATACATTCCTATGTGCACGAGCTAAGGTGCTGTATAGTTGTATATACATGCAGTGGGTTGTGGGTGGGTTTAGTGGTTGGGTAGGGAAATGCATCAGGGGTTTTGCAGGATATAAAATGGTGGGAGAAATGTGAAGCACAGAATGTCAGCTAATTGTAAATGAAGATAAGATGGACAATAGAATCATGTTTGTCTCAGTATTTTATTGCAAGAAAACCACCATTTCTGTAAATGACCTTCTCCATGAGTAAAGATCTTTCTCTATGTATATTATTCCTCTTTATATATACATATATTAACCCTGCCTGGGAGACTGGCATGGGAACATTTTTAATATTAAAGAGAAAAGAAAAAATACTAAGAAAAAGAAGCATGTGGAAATAAATTTTTACATTCCCAAATATGGAGTCTGGTTATTGTGTATAAAATATGTGCATTTATGTATTTATTAGTTTGCGTGTGTGTTTACATGTATGTAACTAATACAAGTTCACTGGTAAAAATCAAGGACAGTTTATATGCTTAGGAGTAATATTATGTGAAGAGAGATGTATGTATTAATTAAAGGGTTGAATATTATGTCAGGTCCAAACCTCAATGTAAAAAATGTGTACCTTGGAATTTGTGTTTAGCTGTGGACTTTTCTCCACATTTTGCCATAAAAAAAAAAAACCGTAAAAACCCATTTAATTTAATGGGCGTATACAGACTGCCTATCATTTTCTGCAGACCAATAGTCCGTGGAAAAAGATTGGAGGCCTGCTCTATTTTTTCTGTGTTGCAGACCAGGGAACTCCATTAAATTCTGTGGGTCCAGCACACAGATGAGCTGGATTGAGATAGGTCTCAGAAAATACACAAAGAAAAATAAATAAAACTTAACTTTTATTACAATTTGTAAAATAATAGTGAATAGGTGTACATGGGTAAAGCAACTCCCTAAAGAGCACAGTAAGTGCTGAATATAATCAAAATAGAGCTAATAACAGGCACAAAATGACCCCCAAATATAGAAGCTGGACAGACTATTTGTCCATATATTATCTTAACCCCTATTAGGCTTAACCCCCATTTCCTATTCGTCTGGCGGCCGAAGGGTCTTTATCCCTTCCTTTAACTCCTCCCAGGACTGGCCCACCTACATAGCAATGAGACAGTTAATTAGCATAATTAATGGTATAAGAACCCCCTCCCCCCATATCCACTATCTTTTTGTGTTTTTATTTGTCTTCGTTTTTCCTTGCTATGGCCAACAGGGAGGGGGGTGGGATTCTACTTTCACAGAGGTTTTCTTTTTTGTTCAGCTATTTCTAGGCTATGTCTATGTCTGAGGGGCTCTCATATAGCTTATAAAAGCGTCTGGAGGTTCCTCCTGTTCAGGAATGAACTACTGTAAACAGGGTCGGACTGGCCCACCGGGGAACCGGTGAATCCACCGGTGGGCCCCGAGCCCCGACTATTAGTCCTCATGTCATGGGGGCCCGATTGGGATCCTGACCATCCCAATCGGGCCCCTGACCAGAGGCGTAACGATCGCGGTCGCAGGGGGGTGCGACCGCGACCGGGCTCAGCGGGGTATGGTGCCCGTGGCCAGCTGGAGATGGCCGGGGCCCCGGACCATTATGATAGCGGTCGGGGAAAGCCTGGTTCCCCGACCGCTATACATACTGTTATTGGAAAGGGGCCCTGGTATATTGCAGGCCCCTTTCCAATAGATGGCAGCCCAGGGGAGGTGACTGAAAATAATAAATAAATATTCTCACCTCTCCTGGGTGCAGCGTCCTCTCCGGCGCTCTTCCGTCATGACTGAGGCCTGTGATTAGGCCCCAGCGGTCACATGGGGTGCGGCCGCGTAATGACGTCAGTGCGCCCCCATGTGACCGCTGTGGCCCAATCACAGGTCTCAGCAGCGACGTCGGAAAAGGGCCTGAAGACGCTGAAGACAGCAGGATGGAGCGAGGATGCCAAGGAAAGGTAAAGCAAGGTGAGTATGAATGTTTGTTATTTTAATCACCTTCCCTGGGCCTCCGATTATTATACTCTGGGGTCTGAGGAGACCCCAGAGTATAATAATAGCACCGAAGCGAAGGGGGGCTATTGGGCGCATATAATACTGTGTGGGGGCCACTGTGGAGCTTATAAAACTGGATGGGGGCCCCTGTAGAGAGCATATAATACTGGGTGGGGGCTACTGTAGAGAGCATATAATACTGGGTGGGGGCCACTGTCGAGCTTATAGTACTGGGTGGGGGCCACTGTGGAGCTTATACTCCATACAGTGGCTCCTTCATTTTTTTTTAAATTACGCCGGGGCAGGTGAAAAAAAACAAAACAAAAAAACCCCCAAACTTTCTCTCCTGTCCCCAGTGTCTCCCAGCACGGTTCGGTTCTGCAGTTCTGTTGTTTTCTTCCAGCTGAAGTTCCCCCTGCACGTGACTACCTGTGACGTCACCCCTGAGGCCAATCAGCGGCCTAAGGGAAGGGACCTGGGACGTCACAGCCAGTGAGGACTTGCGGCAAAAAGAAGACAGCAGAGCTGCAGGACCGGACCGTGCTGGGAGGACACCGGAGCACCGGAGACAGGTGAATATGTTTAGTGTGTTTTTTTTTGTTTTGTTTTTTTTTGGGGGGGGGGGAGTAGGGGGGATTCACCTCCCCCAGACTAATTATTAAAATAGAAAAAAAATTATACTGGACAACCTCTTTAAAGTATGACGCATTAGGGGGGCCCTGGGGGGGTATATTAAAGGGGTTGTCCAGGCATAATTTGTTATGGTTTATCCTCAGGATAGGCCATAGATACCTGATCTGTAGGGGGCCGACCCTGGACCGATCAGCTGTACGGAGCCACTTCTGATGCCCGTACTGTACACAATACAGGGCCAGAAGCAGAAAGCTCTGTCCACTGTATATTAGCCGGGCACCTTCACTGCATCTCAGCACTTATTGAAGTCAGTAGGAGCTGAGCTGCAGTGAAGGCGCCGGGCTGATATACAGCGGATGGAGCTTTCTGCTTCCGGCCCTGTGTTGTGTACAGAATGGGCTCCGGAAGTGGCTCTGAACAGCTGATGGAGCCATGTGTCAGCCCCCTACCGATCAGGTATTTATGGCCTATCCTGAGCATAGGCCATAAAAAAGATTAACCCTGGACAACCCCTTTAATATGCCCCACACAGTTTAATGTCCCCCCCCACAGGATGTTAGCCTCCATCACTGCTCCCACACAATATAATGACCCCATCAATGTTCCCCATACAGTATGGGGGACCAGTGAAGAGGCCACTATGTGGGGGGACCAGTGAAGTGACCATAGAAAAATTTGGCCCAGACAACCCCTTAAAAGAGGTTGTCCATAAACTGGAGCGACCACTGTGTCGGTCGCCAGGGAGGTGTAAAAATAAGAAAATTTAAAAAAAAAAAAAAGCATACTCACCTGTCCCCAGCACCCCGATGTCCCCTGCCTGTGTCTGTTCGGTCTCATGGCGGCGCCTCATTTCTGGAAATCCTGTACCTAATTGGTCTTAGCGATCACATGAGGTGCAGGACTCCCCAGCAAGGAGTCGCCGGCACGAGACTGAATGGACACTGACAGCGGACAACGGAGCGCTGGGGACAGGTGAGTATGCTTTTTAATTTACTTATTTTTTACTTTACACCTCCCACCAGCTACATGGGTTGCTCCAATGCCTGGACAACCTCTTTAAAGGATTTATCCATCTTTCTAATATTGATGGCCTGTCCTTAGGATAGGCCATCAATATTACATCTGCGATGATACAACAGCCAGGACCTCTGCAGATCAGCTTTTCCAGGACAGTGTGGCTACAGGTAAAGGTAACAATTCTTGGAGCCACGCTGCTTACTTGCCATACAGGGTGTAGCAATAGGTTTAGGTAGTGCAGTGGTGCACATGGTATAGTGGTTGAGCAGCATGGCTCCCAACATGTTATTACCTTTAGCCGCCCTGTCTCGGTACCGCTGATCTGCAGGGGTCCTGATGGTGGGCCCCTAGAAACAATTCCACTGGTGGGCCCTAGACATCCCAGTCCGACACTGACTGTAAGTCTAGCAAAAAAAAAAACAACTGGTTGATGGAAAAAGACGATACTACAAACCATGCCGCTTTTCCGCCATCCCATCTGGAGTTTTCCGGCACCATGTCCTCCGGCACTTAGTGCGTATGTACATGATTGAAGTGGAGGTGGAGCAGTGGCAGGAGAAACTCAGAGCGGGAGCATATTGGCAGGAGGATTCCCCAATGGTGTAAGTACGTCTCATCACGGGGGGGGGGTTGGCTCCCAGAGTTGGATTGCTTATTTAAAGTTCTCTGTTAATTAAGGGCCGACGCCCTGTGCCTGATAAGCCGAACCCTCAGAGTAATAAAGTATTACGCCCTTCTGGGGCTTGCTTGTGTGAATTTGCTCCTTTTAATATGTACTAAAAGTCTTTTTCATACTTGCAGATTTCCAGTGGTAAAAAGCTCTCTAAGAGGAAACATAGAACTTATGTAGACTGTCAGCAGTTGTTGTCTGATGATCATGTGCCTGACGTATGTATAATTTGTACTCAGAGTCAAGCCTCTCCTACCAGTCCTCATGCATCCTCTTCTAAAACTAAGCAGAAGACTAAAACTGAACGCTGCATTACTTGTCTTCCAACATCTTCCAGGGCATTATCCTTCTAATATCTGCAGTATCTGCTCACATGTTTCTGAGGAAGAACAGATGACTGATAAGGAGGCTAAAAAGGTTTTTGTTTTTTTTTCCCTATTTAAAATTGTGTATGTCTAGTAAAAAAAGAAATCCAAAAAATTCAAGCAGGATTTTTCTCAATTCTTTGATTCTTCTGAGGGAGAATTTCAGACTGAATGAGATTCAGACATGACGATTTCCGAAGATAATTATTTGTTTAAAAAATACTGATAAGTTAATTCGCCAGCGAACCTCTCTTAAAAATACTTTTTCTTTTCTGACAGATGATTCATACCTTCTCAAGGATCCAATGGATCGTAGATCTGATATTTTTTTTTGAAAAAATTGTATGTTTCATTGGCAGCTTTATCTATGGCAGTAGTTCCTTTGTCTAGAGCATTAAGATTATGGCTAAGTCAGTTGGGAAGAAACATCCAAGATGGTATTCCCAGGGAAGAATTAATGGAGCTGTGTTATCTTATATAATTGGCTGTAGACTTTGCTTCTGACTTTCCCTTAGATACATTAAGAATTGCTGCAAAAAAAATCTAGCTATCACCAATTCGGCTAGATGGGCCATATGGCTGGAGCCTTGGAAAAAAAAAAAGGCGTAAAGTACAATTTATGTTTAATCCCCTTTGAACCTGGGAGACGTTTTGGAGAAAAATTGAATCAGCTTTTGGAAGCTAATAAGAAGGCAAGAACCCTGTTCTTTCCACAGACCAATAAAAGCTTTAAGCCTCATTTCTGTTATGAGAAGATACAAATTGTTCTTTAAGAAATGATATGATAGACAAATTGATCGCAGTATACCCTATCAAAGATTCAGAAACATTACCTTAGAAAAATAAAAAAAAAGAAGATGCAGGGGTTGGCAAACAGGATTTTTGACATTAGAGGTTGTCAAGTTGGAGGTTGTTTGCAATTTTTTTTCCCAGCATGGTGCAGTATTGCTTCAGACAAATGGGTTCAGAGGCTTAGCTAGGGGTTCATAGCCGGGGGGGGGGGGGGGTGGAACATGTCCAATTGGGCCCCCAACTTGGACATGTTTGTATACCGATACCATCAGTATACAGTGAGCGTATAGTGGTATATAGCGGCCCTACACAGGGCTCTGCAGACGATTTAGGTGAATACAGGGCAGTAACATTTAGTGACTTACAGGTGACGTCTCTGACTAATTGTTCACATTCCCCATCTCTTTCATCTGGACTGTTTTGGAAATTGCAGCGTATCCGCTGTGCATATTTTACTGAAAAGTGGTGATGGGGGCCCTATGTGGCGAAAACCGACAGAAAAAAAACAGTGGAATTCTTGAAAATCCCATCCACACATTGCGGAACAATACATGCAGCAGACGCACTGCGATTCTCAAAACTGTTGCGGTTTTGGAAATTGCAGCATGTCAATTATACCTATGGAAACACTGGCAGTTTCCATATAGGTGTATTGAAAACAGAAAGTCCACAGGGGAAATCTCTGAATACCTCCTGTGAAAAACACTGCGGGAAAAAACACAATGTTACCGCTGCTGTTTTTCCTGCAGCACTTTTTTTGCTGCAGCCCGTTTCGTGGGCCTAAAGCCCAAGTGCCACTTTAATTAAATTAATTTACCCTCATATTATGCCCCTGATTCTCCCTGACATAAATACTGCACCTCTAATGACCCCTTATATCAATGACCACCCCCTTATGTTCATAATGCCTCCTAATATAAATGATGCCCCCTAATGGCCCCTTATATAAATAACCTCCCCCCCTTGTATTCATAATGCCCCCCAATAACCCTTATATAAATTACCCACCCATCGTCATAATGCCCCCTAGTGAATCCTCCCTTTATAGTTATATTTCCCCCCTCCTAACCACCCCTTATACTATTAATATACCCACAACTGCGCTAAAAAAACAAAAAAAAAGTTCTACTCACCTACCTGCGATCCTAATGAATGGAGTCACCGCTTCCTCCCTGTCCACGCACAGGACGTCTGTGCGCGATGTTGTGACAGCATTGCGCCGCCTGTGCTGAGAAGACATCTGTCTGTGGTCTCGGGGTCTTGTAAACCGCAGGCCTGTATTAGCTCGCGGTTTACAATACTGTTAAGTTGCAGGATACGTTTTAACTAGATCAGTGTCTGCCTCTAGTTATGTTATAGAAATTCTCCACAAACCAAGAGATAATTTTTCTCTAAACAAGCAACAGATTCCTCATGTTTTTCCCTTTATACAACAGTTCCTGGCAAGGAATGCCATAGAAGAAGTTCCAAAGAAGGATCAATGTCATGGGGTTTATTCGAGAATCTTTCCAGTTCCGAAGGCAAGAGGTTCCTGAAGATTGATCATAGATCACAGATCCCTGAATAGAAATTTAAAGAGGATCCACTTCAGGATGGATAAAATAAGTACAGTTACAGCAGCCTTACAAAAGGGTCAAGTTCTAGCATCCTTGGACCTGAAGGATGCTTATCTGCACATTACAATCCATCCAATTTCAAGGAAATTCTTGATAGTAGTATAGTGTTGTACCATGTTCGCCATAGAAAGTAGTGGAAGAGTGAAGAAATCAGGCGATACCTTTTAGAGGCTAACTGAGTATATTTGATGGTAAGCTTTCGAGAGTACTAGCTCTCTTCTTCAGACATGGTGTTATACAAGAAACCGAAAATTCACAGACTTTTTATATACTAAAGACATGGACCTTTAAAGGATCTTAGAACCCTTAAAAAAAAAGAAAATGCAATATAAGTAGAGAAGTATTTACAACAGGTCAAAAAATAAACAATCTGGAAACTTGTGGGGCGTGACGGAGGGATCAGTAATACTTGCTATTATCTGTTTGCTATCAAGTTGTGATTTGTGACCCTCACAGTTCATACATTGTGTGACATGAAACTGGCATGAATATTAAGTCCAAATTGCAGCTATTTTACTTTTGGAGACGATCTATATCTACACCAAATGGAAACTTCAATGGGGTCCAGATGTACCCCCCTGTATGCAAATCTCTTTATGGCAGAACTGGAAGGAGCATATTTATCAACATGCACCACCAAACCTATGATTTACCTTTGTTATATCGATGATATCCTTGTCATCTGGACTGCAAGTGAGGAGGCCCAACTTTAATTCCATAATGACTTCAATGACTTTCACCCTATCATCAACCTTAAACTTAACTATTCAGAGAGTGAAATCCACTTTCTGGATACCACAATATACATCAAAGACCACCGGCTACTCACATCAATATACCACAAACCCACAGACAGAACGGCCTACCTGAGAAACGACAGCTTCCAACCCAAGCACACAAGACAATCTATTATTTACAGCCAGGTTATACGATACAATCGTATTTGCTCCGACAAAGCAGACTTGGACAAGCACCTCCTGGATCTGAGGACGGAATTTCTCTGATTGGGATACAAACTAAAAGTGACAGACAACCAATTAAACAAAGCGGCAGCCATTAACAGAGACAGTCTGCTCACATATAAAGAGACCCAGAATGAAGCCCAAGTGCCCTTAGTTGACACCTACAACCCACAGCTGGAGATTCTATGAAGGATTGCCAAGGAGCTCCAACCTGTGCCACATAAGGACAACAGACTCAAGAACATATTTCCAGTCCCCCTTCTCCTTTCCTTTCGGCAACCACCAAACCTGCGTATTATTGACCGGAGTGCCCTGAAGGCCCCAACTGAAAATGGCACCTCACCTTGCCTGCAAAACAGGTGCAAGGCCTGCAGGCACATCCACACCGCTGACAGTGTACCTGTCCCACAGTCACAACAGGTGCACAGAATTAGGGAGACATTTTCCTACAGGTCTTCCAATGTGGTGTACCTCATAATGTGTGTGCAGTGCCCCACCACAGGCCTCTATGTGGGGGAAACAGGGCAGAGACTCAGTCAATGCATGAACTCACACGGTGACCGCACATTTCTCCGGAGAAGACCACTCTATTGAAGACTTGCGTATTGTGGTTTTAGTGGGACATTTTAATACGCAGAGGGGGAGAAAGAAATGGGAATATAAGTTAATGCAAAAATTTCAAACTCTGCAATTTGGACTTAATTCTTGAGAATAGAAGTCAGTCATCTAGGATCAATCACTCACTACTAATTCAAAGCACTCCTTTTTGGCCTAACCTCTTCCCCAAGGGTATTCACTAAAGGGGTAGTAGTAGTAGTAGTAGCTCTACGGTTGAAAGCAATTCAAATTCATTTCCATATCTTGACAATTAGCTGATAGCCGCTCCATCAGCACTCCTGTAAGATCACCTTCAAGCAGTCGTCTCCATTCTCAGAGAATTTGGATTCCAGATAAACTTGGAAAAGTCCCACTTACTGCCAGAAACTTCAAGATCCTTTCTAGGCTTTATAATAAACACTGAATTACAAGTCCTTTTTCTTCCTCAAGGGAAAATCCCAAAAATTCAGGCAGCAGTAAGAGATTTAAGAGGTTTGTTAGTAACCTCAATAGATACAGTACCTTTGGGCTACGGCACACAGCTAGAGTCTCCAGCACAATATGCTCCTTCATTGGAGTGGAGATATGGAGCAGATGCATACAAAAATAAGTCTAGACCAAACTACAAAAGAAGACTTTAGAGAAAGTTTCCAGTTCAAGGAATCAGTTATCTTAACCACAAATGCCTCTCTGAGAGGCTGGGGTGCTCAACTGAAAACTTCTTGAGCACAAGGTCTATGGAGCAAATTAGGCTCCTTTCCTCTCATTTTCGAGAGATGAAAGCTGTCAAGTTGGCATTTCTGCATTTCAAACCATTTTAACCCCTTCGTGACCGTCCACTGTATATAAACGTCGGTGCTTGCTGGGCTTTGTGCAGCGTCGACGTTTATAAACGGACCCTGCTAAATTGGGGATCGGGTCTCCCCAAGGCTCAGGAACTACGTGAACACTAACAGCTATTAGCGCTGTTTGTGTTCACAGAGACATGATCAAGACCTGATCATGTAGCCGCCATATCAAGGAAAGTTTGTTGCAGTAACAAACTATCCCTGATATTAGCTGCCAGCCCGCCCACAGCTAACACCCTGCTCCTTAACCCCCGGTCGGAGCTGAGCTACGATCGGGAGTTTTAACCCCTTGGATGTTGCTGCCCTTCCCCCCCCCCCCCCCGACACCGCGAGATCGGGGGGTGCCGTTTCCTATTTTCTGTAGCCCGGGGTCTGGCCAGTGACCCCAGACTGCCTGGAGATCCCAGTACCTGGTTGATCCTGCCGAGTCCTCTGGAAGTCAGCCTATGCCCCTGCATAGGCTAACTTCCTCTATAGACTGCAATACACGAGGATTGCAATCTATAGTGCTGAAGCAGCGATCAGTGTATCACTAGTTCAGGTCTCCTAGTGGGACATCACTAAAAAGAAAAAAAAAAAAAAAAAAAAAATGAAAACAAAGTGAAGTGTATGAAAATAAATTAATTAATAAAACAAGGAAAGAATGATTTTTCGCCATCTCGCCTTAAAAAAATGCTATAAAAAGTGATCAGAAAGTCATATGTACCCCAAAACAGTACCGAAAAAAAAGCACAGATCGTCCCGCAAAAAATAATCCCTCAACCAACTCTGTCAACCTAAAAACAAAATTGATACACATCTCAGAAGATGGCAATGCAAAAATAATTGATTTCTTTCCCCAAATGGGTTTTTGTTCCGCAAAACTAGTAACACATAAAAATAAATATAAATATGGTATCGCCGTAATTGTACCGACCCGGAGAATTAAGGTAACATGTTACTTATGCTATATGCCGTGCAGAAAAAACATTAGAAGGTAAAAAACAATACCAGAATGGATGGGTTTTTTTTAATCCACCAAGAAAGAGTTAATAAAATTTAGTCAATAAGTTATAGGCACCCAAAAATCACATAATTACAAAATACATCTCACCCCGCAAACAACAAGCCCTCATATGGCTACATCACCAGAAAAATAAAGAAAATATAGCTTGTACAATGTAAAAACAAAAACCCCCAAAATCGCCAAATCATTAGAACAAAACTGGTTGCGGCAGGAAGGGAATGCATAAGCTGAGATACCCCAAATTTAGAGCTTACCTGGGAAAAGACACTAGAAGTGATGGTGAAAGGTGAAAATTACAATTTTTCCAGGAATATGTCATTTCAGTGCGTAATATGTTGTGCCCGGCTTATATCAGATATGAATGCTCCAAAAGCTGTTGTGCCCAGGGTACCCGCTTAACAGTTTTTGGAGTGTGTGTCTCTGCTGACATAAGTTGGGCACAACATATCAGGCACTGAAATGGCATATCTATGGAAAAATTGCAATTTTCACTTTTTATTATCAGCCGTGCATTCCTTTCTGGAAATTTAAATTAATGCAAAGCTCAAAGGTTAAAAATGCTTGCTACCCCGCTTGACAAATCCCTTGAGGAGTGTATCTTCCAAAGTGGGGTTATGTGTCCGTGGGTTCTACTGTACTGCCAATTCAGGGACTCTGCAAAAGTGGCATTACGTCCAGAAACCAAACTGTGCTCCAAAAACCAAAATAGCGCTCCTTCCCTTCTGTGACCGGCTGTTCCCAAACAGCAGTTTATACCCACATATGGCGTTGTTATGTACGTTATCCTGGGTACAACTGTGTCATACATGTGGGCATAAACTGCCGTTTGGGCACACAGGAGGGCGCAGATGTCAAGGAGTACTATGTGCTTTTGGACCACTGATTTAGATTTAGTTTTTTGGACGCCATGTCACATTTGTAGAGACTCTAAAATTGCCCCTACAAAATGGGGTCACTTCTTGGAGAATTCCAATTTACTAGGACCTCCAGGGCTCTGCAAAAACAACATGGCATCCAGAAAATCCCTCTAAACCTGTACTCCAAAAGCTAATAAGCCCACTGCTCCTTCCCTTCTGAGCCCTGCTGTGTGCCAAGCAGCAGTTAGCACCCACATACACTACCATTCAAACGTTTAGGGTCACTTAGAAATTTCCTTATTTTTGAATGAAAAGCAGTTTTTTTCAATGAAGATAACATTAAATGAATCAGAAATACACTCTATACATTGTTAATGTGGTAAATGACTATTCTAGCTGCAAATGTCTGGTTTTTAATGCAATATCTACATAGGTGTATAGAGGCCCATTTCCAGCAACCATCACTCCAGTGTTCTAATGGTACATTGTGTTTGCTAACTGTGCAAGAAGGCTAATGGATGTTTAGAAAACCCTTGAAAATCCTTGTGCAAGTATGTTAGCACAGCTGAAAACAGTTTTGCTGGTTAGAGAAGCTATAAAACTGACCTTCCTTTGAGCTAGTTGAGAATCTGGAGCATTACCTTTGTTGGTTTGATTATACTCTCAAAATGGCCAGAAAATGAGAACTTTCATGTGGAACTCGACAGTCTATTCTTGTTCTTAGAAATGAACGCTATTCCATGCAAGAAATTGCCAAGAAACTGAAGATTTCCTACAAAGGTGTGTACTACTCCCTTCAGAGGACAGCACAAACGGGCTCTAACCAAAGTAGAAAGAGAAGTGGGAGGCCCCGCTGCACAACTGAACAACAAGACAAGTGCATTAGAGTCTCTAGTTTGAAAATTGACGCCTCACAGGTCCTCAATTGGCAGCTTCATTAAATAGTACCCGCAAAACTCCAGTGTCAACGTCTACAGTGAAGAGACGACTCAGGGATGCTGGCCTTCAGGGCAGAGTGGTCAAGAAAAAGCCATATCTGAGACTGGCTAATAAAAGGAAAAGATTAATATGGGCAAAAGAACACAGACATTGGAAAAAGGAAGATTGGAAAAAAGTGTTATGGACAGACAAATCGAAGTTTGAGGTGTTTGGATCACACAGAAGAACATTTGTGAGACGCAGAACAACTGAAAAGATGCTGGAAGAGTGCCTGACGCCATCTGTCAAGCATGGTGGAGGTAATGTGATGGTCTGGGGTTGCTTTGGTGCTGATAAAGTGGGAGATTTGTACAAGGTAAACGGGATTTTGAATAAGGAAGGCTATCACTCCATTTTGCAACGCCATGCCATACCCTGTGGACAGTGCTTGGTACAGACCCTTTGGTACGCAAAAAGTGCCCATCAAGCCAATCCAACTTGTGGGAGGGGCTTCTGGAAGCAGGGGGTGAAATTTCTCCAGGTTACCTCAGCAAATTAACAGCTAGAATGCCAAAGGTCTGCAATGCTGTAATTGCTGCAAATGGAGCATTCTTTGACGAAAGCAAAGTTTGAAGGAGAAAATTATTATTTCAAATAAAAATCATTATTTCTAACCTTGTCAATGTCTTGACTATATTTTCTATTCATTTTGCAACTCATTTGATAAATAAAAATGTGAGTTTTCATGGAAAACACAAAATTGTCTGGCTGACCCCAAACTTTTGAACGGTAGGGTATACAACTTCTTTCTCCCCGGAATAGTCCACTCAATAGTTTTAGGAGTGTATGTCTCTGATGACACAAACTGGACGCTACGTATTGGGCACCGAAATTGCATATTTCTTTAAAAATTTTAATTTTCACTTTGTACATTAATTTTCGGGAAGCACTCCTGGGCTCAAAATGATAATACCTTTTGATAAATTCATTGAGGGGTGTAGTTTATAAAATGGGGTCACCTTTTGGGAGTTTCCATTGTACTGGTACTCTAGGGGCTCTGCAAATGCGACATGGCACCTGAAAACTACTCCAGCAAAATCTGCTCTCCAAAAGCCAAATAGCACTCTTTCCATTCCGAGCCCTGCCATGTACCCATACAGCAGTTTACAACCACATATGGCATATTACCGTGTTTAGGAGAAATTGTGTAACAAACTTTGGGGTGCTTTTTCTCCTTTATCCTAATAAAACAATTGGGACTAAATTGACGGTTTATTGGAAAAAAAGTAATCTTTCATTTTCACGTTCCAATGTTAATAAAATCTGTGAAACAGCTGTAGCATCAAACTGCTCATTATATTCCTTGATATGTTCTGTGAGGGTTGTAGTTTTCCAAAACGGGGTCACTTTTTGGGGTTTCCATTGTATTGGTACTTTAGGGTCTCCGTAAATGCGACATGGCACCCGAAAACTATTCCAGCAAAATCTGCCCTCCAAAAGCCAAATAGCGCTCTTTCCATTCCAAGCCCCACCATGTACCCATACAGCAGATTATGTCCACATATGGAGTATTGCCGCATTCATGAGCAATTGTGTAACAAACTGTGGGGTGCTTTTTCTCTTTTAACCCCTTGTGAAAATGAAAACTTTAGGGATAAATTGACATTTTAGTAATTTTTCATTTACACATCCCATTGTTAATAAAATCTGTCAAAAGACTGTTGGGTCAAAATGCACACTTTCCCCCTTGATAAATTCTGAAAGAGGTGTAGTTTCCAAATTGGGGTCACTTTTTGGGAATTTCCTTTGTGTTGGTATACTAGGGGCTCTGCAAATGAGACATGGCACCGAAAACTATTCCAGCAAAATCTGCTTTTCAGACGCCCAGTGTCACTCCTTTCCTTCTGTGCGTTGCCGTGTGCCCAAACATCAGTTTACACCCACATGTGGGGTATTTCTGTACTCAGGAGAAATTGTATAATAAACTGTGAGATGCATTTTCTCCTTTAACCCTTTGTGAATGTGTTAATTTTAGGGCTAAATGAAGGTATTATTGGAAAAAAAATGAAATGTCTACATTTTACCTCCATATTGTTTTAATTTCCGTGAAATGCTTAAAGGGTTAACAAACTTCTCAAATGCTGTTTTGAATTATTTGAGGGGTGCAGTTTTGAAAAGGGGTGATTTATGGGGGTTTCTAATATATAGGCCTTTATAATCCCCTTCAGAACTGAAGTAGTCCCTAAGAAATTAGTTTGGGAAATTTTTTTGTAAATCTGGAAAATTGCTGTTACACTTGTAAGCCTTCTAACGTCCAAAATAAATGAAAGGACGATTAAAAGATGATGCCAATATAAAGCAGAGATATGGTAGATAATATTTATTAATGTATTTGGGTGGTATGACTATCTATTTGAAAAGCAGAGCATTTCACATTTTGAAAGTTGCGATTTGTTTTCAAAATTTCCATCAAATTTCCTATTTTTTTTATAAATAAATACAAAAATATTGATCAATGTTTACCACTAACATGAAGTACAATGTGTCATGAAAAAACAGCCTCAAAATCACTTGTGTAAGTTAAAGCGTCTTAAAGTTATTTCCATATAAAGTGACACATGACAGTTTTGAAAAATGAGACCTGGTCACGAAGGTACTAATAGTGGCCTATTATTGAACAAGCAGGGTGGAGCACGAAGCAGGTTACTGATTACAAAATTCTGGAAGATTTTCCAACTGGCAGAATCTGCCCTGCTGGACTTCTTCATGTCTTTCCTCCAGTTCAGATCATTCAGAGACTCCTGCAGAAGATCTTGCTGGAACGTCCATCAGTAATGATAGTAACACCATTCTGGCCCAGGAGGGCTTGGTTTCCTCTATTATTTCAAATTACGAACAACGAGCATTGGCCTCTTCCTCGGTATCTGGATCTGTTAACACAGAAAGGTCTGTTCCATCCAGGGTTGAGCAAACTCCATCTTTCAACTTGGTTTGTGAAGGGTCAAGACTGAAGAATACAGGGTTATGTACATCAGTAATTAATACTCTATTGGCAGCCCATAAGGACTCTACAAATAAGACTTATAAAATTTGGTCTAAATTTTCTTCCTGGCTCAGTGAGTCAGAATTTCATTCTGTGGAAATTCCCAGCATCCTACAGTTCTTACAAGATGGCTTTCAAAAAGGCCTTAAAATGAATACTCTCTTAAGTACATGTGACAGCCATTAATGTCATGACAGATGGTAAATTCTCTGGTCATCCTTTAATATCAAGATTTTTCAAAGCAATTAGGAACCTGAGCCCGGAGGTAAAACCTCCTGTGCCTGTTTGGGATTTATCTGTTCTCAATGCTCTGACATCCCACCCGTTCGAACCAATCCAGGAGATAGATCTAAAATGGCTATCCTGTAAAGTGTTTTTCCTAGTAGTCATTACATCTGCTAAAAGGCTGGGAGAATTATAGGCCTTATCCTCTAGAAGCCCGTATTTGAAATTACTACCCAATTAAGTCCTTTTGAGAACTCTGCTGAACTTCATACCAAAAGTTCATTTTTTTAAAAATATTAATAAAGAATCCTTCTTACCAGTTTTCTATCCTCATCCTGAGACGGAACAACAGATACGTTCCCACAATTTAGATGTCAAAAGAACTATTCTGACTTATCTGGATAGAACAAAAGATTTGAGAAAGCAGGAAAATTGTACTCTTTTCAGGCACTAGGAAGGGGATAAAATCCTCTAAAGACACATTGGGTAGGTGGATCAAATCTACTATTTTGGAGGCTTACAAATTAGCAGATCTCTTTTTACCAACCTCACCATGGGCACATGCTACACGTTCCACGGCAACTTCATGGGCTGAAGACGCAGAAGTATCTATTCTGAATATTTGTAATGCTGGTTCCTGGAGCTCTTCCTCTACCTTCATCAAGCATTATCTCCTGGACATCCACTCTGAGGGTCCAGTCTTTGGCATAGCAGTAATTAATACAGTTTCCAAATGATGATCTCCCCCCCTTATTTCTCCCATCTGTGCTGCCACAGGACAAATAGGAAAGACAAAATTGGGTTTACCTGGAATTTTACTTTCCTTAAGTCTGAAGGCAGCGCAGCATACTCACCCAATTTTAAGTCAAGTGAAAAAAACTTGTCCATTAAAACACAAATATATAGTGGGAAAGGTGGGGGGGGTCTTATACCATTAATTATGCTAATTAACTGTCTCATTGCAATGTGGGCCGGTCCTGGGAGGAGTCAAATGCAGAAAGACCCTTCTGTGCTGCCTTCAGACTCAAGGAGAGTAAAATTCCAGGTAAACCCAATTTTGTCTTTTATCTTAGGGATTTCTTTAATTTAATTTTTCTGGCTGAACTTTCTTTTGAATGGGAATTCCCTCCTGAGATTATTGAGTACACTCTTTTCAGAGTGCACCCCAATCCATCTCCGGGGTTTTTTCCTGAATTGACTCATGAACATTTATACATGTAATTGCCTAAAGTTAGTTGTTGTAGCCAATTTTTGTATCAAAAAGTTTTGTCTACCCCTTTATGGTATACAATGGAGTACATCTTTCAACTGACTTTGTGCTCTGGTAGGGACCTGAACTTGGGGGATGATATTTCCACTAACTATATTTGGAGCATTTGAGGAAAATTTTTTGCCCCCCACTATATATTAAGGACGACTATGTACTGCCCTGATACTGACTACTATCAGTTGAGATAATATATGGACAGATTGTCTGTGCTCTAACTTCTATATTTGGGTGGACATTTTGTGCCCGATGAGGAGTTATAAGCTCTATTTTTATTATATTTAACACATGTAAACCTATTAACTCTAATATTTTACAAATTGTCATAAAAGTTAAGTTTTATTTTTCATTGTATGTCTCCTATCTTGATCCAGCTTTTCTAAGAATTGATAGTGTCAGTCTAATCTCATTATATTAGCAGTTGTTTACAGCACATAGATGATATCTGTGTCTTGTCCATTTTTCACAGACAGCCTATATTTACACAACAGTGGATATCGGCCATGTGACTATCATTTGTTTTTTAAATGTCATTGAATGTGGGCTATTCCATGAACATAATTTTTGTCTGGTTTCACAGATCCATACATACACTGCAATGTTTGAGGGATACGTGAAAATAGCCACCCCTCACGTGCAAAACAGCCATGAAAAATGGACGTTTTTCATGGCCGTGTTGCACCACAGTTGTGTGAATGTAGGCAAAGAAATGTATAAGAAATTTAAAAAAAAAAGAAAAAAAGTTGATCCATTTTTCATGGACAGCACGTGACCTAAAAATGAGCAGGGTGGTGTGCTGTCCGTGATCATCGTGGACATCACGTCATGTCAAATGTGGACATGTGAATAAGGTCTTAAAGGGACACCAGCTAAAATTGAAGTTTCCCATGTGCTGCATTATGGTATTGCATATGTCAGTCTCTTGTCTGTTCTTTTTATTGCTGATTTTATATCTATATACCAGACTAGAATGGTTACTTAGCAGCAGTGTGAATTTTATAACGGGGACATTTTTTCTCTGCTTGAGTCTTTGAAGAGCTATTTGTTTCCCTTTAGCTTCAGAGCTTCCTGTCTTTTGAAAATTGCATGCAGTATACCACACTGGCTCAGAAGGGGTGGAGGCGACCGTTCCAGTCACATTTATAATGAAGCTAAGAGACTGACCAATAAGCTCCTTGTTTTGCAAAATATAGATAGAAGGATATACAATCCGCTGGGGGTGCATGGATGACATTTTGTATTTCCACTGGAGGTAATTTTTAATATTAAAGAGATTACCCGGCCAATACATTTTTGTTCATTTAAACCTTATTTTAAAAATTCATACCTCAGCGATCTCCCATCACGTACAGTGGGGAAAAAAAGTATTTAGTCAGCCACCAATTGTGCAAGTTCTCCCACTTAAAAAGATGAGAGAGGCTTGTAATTGTCATCATAGGTAGACCTCAACTATGAGAGACAAAATGAGAAAACAAATCCAGAAAATCACATTGTCTGATTTTTAAAGAATTTATTTGCAAATTATGGTGGAAAATAAGTATTTGGTCAATAACAAAAGTTCATCTCAATACTTTGTTATATATCCTTTGTTGTCAATGATAGAGGTCAAACGTTTTCTGTAAGTCTTCACAAGGTTGGCACACACTGTTGCTGGCATGTTGGCCCATTCCTCCATGCAGATCTCTAGAGCAGTGATGTTTTGGGGCTGTCGCTCGCAACACGGACTTTCAACTCCCTCCAAAGGTTTTCTATGGGGTTGAGATCTGGAGACTGGCTAGGCCACGCCAGGACCTTGAAATGCTTCTTACGAAGCCAGTCTTTGTTGCCCTGACGGCGTGCTTGGGATCATTGTCATGCTGAAAGACCCAGCCACATTTCATCTTCAATGCCCTTGCTGATGGAAGGAGGTTTGCACTCAAAATCTTACGATACATGGCCCCATTCATTCTTTCATGTACACGGATCAGTCGTCCTGGTCCCTTTGCAGAGAAGCAGCCCCAAAGCATGATGTTGCCACCCCATGCTTCACAGAAGGTATGGTGTTCTTTGGATGCAACTCAGCATTCACTCTCCTCCAAACACGATGAGTTGTGTTTCTACCAAACAGTTCTACTTTGGTTTCATCTGACCATATGACATTCTCACAATACTCTTCTGGAACATCCAAATGCTCTCTAGAAAACTTCAGACGGGTCCGGATATGTACTGGCTTAAGCAGGGGGACATGTCTGGCATTGCAGGATCTGAGTCTCTGGCGGTGTAGTATGTTACTGACGGTAGCCTTTGTTACGTTAGTCCCAGCTTTCTGCAGGTCATTCACTAGGTCCCCCCGTGTGGTTCTGGGATTTTTTCTCACCGTTCTTGTGATCATTTTGACCCCACGGGGTGAGATCTTGCGTGGAGCCCCTAATCGAGGGAGATTACCAGTGGTCTTGTATGTCTTCCATTTTCTAATTATTGGTCCCACAGTTGATTTCTTCACACCAAGCTGCTTGCCTATTGCAGATTCAGTCTTCCCAGCCTGGTGCAGGTCTACAATTTTGTTTCTGGTGTCCTTCCATAGCTCTTTGGTCTTCACCATAGTGGAGTTTGGAGTGTGACTGTTTGAGGTTGTGGACAGGTGTCTTTTATACTGATAACAATTTCAAACAGGTGCCATTACTACAGGTAATGAGTGGAGGACAGAGGAGCCTTTTAAAGAAGAAGTTACAGGTCTGTGAGAGCCAGAAATCTTGCTTGTTTGTAGGTGACCAAATACTTATTTTCCACCATAATTTGCAAATAAATTCTTAAAACATCAGACAATGTGATTTTCTGGATTTGTTTTCTCATTTTGTCTCTCATAGTTGAGGTCTACCTATGATGTCAATTACAGGCCTCTCTCATCTTTTTTTTTTTTGCAGGTTATACTATTTTTTTTTTAAATATATTTTTATTGAAGTTTTACAAAGGAATAAAGTACATGAGAGTGTGATGAAACACACAGTATGTACCAAAAAACATTAAATCGTGTGATGTGACATATAGTATACTAGATATAGGCTAAGGCGTTACGCAGAACGCCACAATGACACGATAAAGTAACATAGTAACAAAATAACAACACCGAAATAAGGGAATAGAGGGGAGGGGGAGGAAGCGAGGGACCAACCTACTGGAGCCAGTGAAATTATTATTGACAGACACGCTATGTATGACATTTGAAAATTAATAGCTGAATGGTTGAAAATTAGAGAGACCGAGCCACCAAGTTAGGAGTAAGGGAGCGGATGGTGAGGCCGCCATGAAGACCACCGAGCGTAGAAGTCCCTAAGCTTACCCTTCTGACAAGCAAGCATATGTTCCTGCATGCAATTAGTAGAGATAATAGATAGAAGTTCAGCAAGGGACAGGATGCAAGATGATTTCCAATGACGGGCAATTAATAATTGGGCTGCATGAAAAAAGTGACAAACCAAAGACCGAAAAGGGAGAGCAATATTGTGAATCCCAAGTAAGAGGAGAGCTAAGGGAGCAGGCGGTGTAATCTTGTAGTGGGCAGCTCCAAAAAACATGAAAAAGTGAGCCAATTTGTCCACAACCTCTCCAACAAAAGGGTGAAGAAGATGGGTAAATTTTTGAGACTCTCAATGGGGTATAATACCATCGTAAAAGAAGTTTGTAATATTGTTCCCAGTGAGAGGTACAAGCAGTCGACTTATGTGCCCAGGTCAAGGAACTATTCCACTCTGCCACACCAAAACTGCTACCGAAATCAGACTTCCACTTCAAAAAAGGAGGGGATTTAACCAAGTGAAGATCAATGGCTATTAGGAGGTATAAAGGTTTTACACCCTTAGATTTCAAGGCTAAAGGACTTTGTAAGAAGTCCCCTAAGACAGCAGGGATGGAGGAAGTGATAGAGGGCGAAGAAGATAATAAGAAATCCCTAATTTGAATGTATCTGAACAGCGCCCGGGGGGCAGTGAGAATTTGACCTGAAGTTGTGGAAAAGAGAGGATGGATTGGTTGTGGAACAGGTCCATGATGATAAGGAAATATGGGGTATGTGGAGCATCAGAGCCTGGATGGGGATCGTAATATTTATCTTGGGAAGTGAGGAATGAAGTGCGGAGGAGAACCCCACCCTCCAAGCCTCAAGGGAGGCCCGAACCGAAGGGGGGACTAGGGTTGAGGATAGAGTCGATGCGGAAGGATACAACAAAAGTGCTGTCAAGTCAGGGATATGAGCCATCCGAGCCTCCAGTGCTGGCCAGAGTTTATCGTGGGAGTCATTCCACCAGAATTTTAAGTAGCTAAGAAGAAAAGCTAAGTGGTAGTGATAAAGGTTGGGAAGGCCCATACCCCCATGGTCGGACAGTTTAGTCATTGTAGAAAAGGAAATACGTGGTGTCATTCGCTGCCAAATAAACGCGTTCATTTGCCTATGAAGAGCTGAGAAGGTGCTTGCAGGAATGGGAATCGACAATGTTCTTAGAAAATATAAAATGCGTGGAAGGATGAGCATCTTATAAAGAACTATTCTGCCCATCCAAGAGTTCTCAAATTTAGACAACCTATGTAGTTCAATTTGAATAGAGGAAATTAAAGGGGGAAAATTGGCTGCAACCAGAGATTTAACCGATGGCGTTAAGTTAATGCCCAAATAGGGAATAGATGTGGTGCTCCACTGAAAGGGTAATTGACTACTCAAAGATTGGCGGGAATGAGGAGAAATGTGGATACCTAAAAGTTGGGATTTGGTTTAATTTATTTTATAGTAGGAAATTCGACCAAACGTATTCAGAACATCCATCACTGCCGGAAGGGATTCAAGGGGGCGGGTTAGTGTAAGAATCACGTCGTCTGCAAATAGGTTCAGTTTGTGAGAGTGTTGTCCGTCAAAGAGCCCATGGATCCCCTGGTGTGCTCTGATGCTTTCAGCCAGAGGTTCCATGACTATAGAAAAGATAAGGGGGAAAGGGGACACCCCTGGCGAGTACCATTTGTTATTTGAAACGGTTCCTCTCTCATCTTTTTAAGTGGGAGAACTTGCACAATTGGTGACTAAATACTTTTTTTTTTCCCACTGTATATTCCAACGCTTCCCTAACCTCCTGCTCTCTTTTAAGACAAAGGAAATGTTCAACTATTGATTGTCTGAGTAACCATTTTTTAGGTGTGAAGTGGGTCCTGGACCTGGAAGTATGACCATTTTGTTTACATCATTTTTAACCTGTTTTTTTTTTTTTTTTTAAATGTTGTCTGAAAATCCCTTTAGAATATGAAATGTCAATTTCTGAAGGCGAAACAAAGGAAAGATGAGTTCTGTTCTGTTCACAGGATATCTAATCCTTCCATTGGACTTGTGCATTAGGAGTATTTCCCAATGAGTATGTCCAAGAGAAAGCTGTGACTTTACAGTAGCATCACCCATAGCAACAATGTTTTTCTTAAAAAAAAAAAAAATAGACCACATCCTTTTTTATTTGCAGTAGCCTTCTGCTCCTGTACAGATGTCAAAAGGGCGCTCTTATGGCCACCATCAGGTAAATGGTGGCCTATGGATACTTTTGGCATATGCACAACTGACACCTTGAATCATTGACATTAAAAATACATGTACAACAGGAAGAGGTAAGAGAAAAAAAAAAGAAGAAACAAGTGTAAGTCCTGTAAAAAGTCCTTTATTACATCACTGTCAGAGTGATCTAAATGGACGCTCTCCATGAAAAGCAATAGGTAGTTGCATGGCTAGGAAAACATACAAGATACATTTCTTTGCTGTTTTTGGAACCTGCTTCATGGGTTTGTTATAGAGTGATTTAGGGATTTAGGCCTCTGTTAATTGATGCTGATATGGTTCAAGAAACCTGAGCCCATGGTCCACTCCAGCCTTACAATCTCACTGGATCCATAAATCACCAGAATACCTTGCTGCCATGTATTTTAGATTCATTAATTGGATATAACAAATAACATAAAAATAAGGGCACAGCTCATCCTTGCTCACAGACCAGGATGGAAAAGTCAGCTTGAAATTATCTGCAAAATGTGCACAGATGCTTGCTATGCAATAGGAGCAAATCCAAGAGGTAACCAAAGGTGCAGTGCCATAAAATTAACTTAGTACATTTAAAATCCGCATGGCATAGCTTTCCACTCTGGATGCAAGTATGCAACATAAGTGTTAAGTTTTTTAAAGGTAAAGTTGCTTTATTTATAATTTTTCTGTCTAGACGCTCTAGCTTATTTTCAACTCTGCTCACTTGCCACCTGCCTCAGACCTTCGGCTTGAACACAACCAATCTATTTTCTTCACACTAGCATCTCCTTTACCCAGCCGCCACCAACATGGAGACCACTTCGAGAGGTAGCAATTTAGTAGTCTCCCCACAGTGAACGCCAGATCCCTGTATGGTGGTTAAAAGGTGAAAACCAGGCAATCTACATACAGTAGATAATGGCCTTTGGTATGACTCAAAGTCAAACCGGTTAGGTGGCACTGCGAATCCACAATCTGCTGCCTGCTACACAGAAATGATAGCTCAGGAATGGTAGGGGCTAGATAAAAAATTTAAAGTGTGCCAAAATCAGTGGAGCAGCACCTAATGCAAGGTGGAGTGAGTTGGAGTTGCTGGACGTGGTAAAAGTTCCTCTTTAAGTTAACTTTTTATTTATAGTGCACCATATTTAACATGAAAAAAGGCTATTTGTTTTTCTATTTATATGTACCCCAGCAAATAAAAACTACAAGTTGTTCTGGAGAAAAAAAAACATACATCTTTGTGAATGGAAAATAAAAAGTTATAGCTCTTGGAATGCAACACTGAAATAAATAACTTGAAGGGCCAAATAGTTCCATCCTTAAGGAATTAATATGCTTTATCTAGGCCTCCAAATGTACAATAGTGGCCAAACGTCTACATTTTTTTATGTGGATAGTAACAAAATAAAGGATGTGTGAAGGATCTTGCCTTGCCAAGCCTGTTGGCCTACCTGCGATCACCCTTCTTACCATTATCATAGGATAATATGAAACAAGCTTTATAAATTTTATATATTTATTAACCCGAGTGGGTCGGTAGTAGCAGCTAACATATACAGAATATACATCAGAGGATTGTCAAGCAAATACAGGTGAAAACAAGTATACAGTACAGAAAATAAAATGGGATTAAAAGATAGAAAAATACCAGAACAAGTTTGTAGTTTGATTCTCTAGGCCTCAGCAGTTTGGGCTAGGGCGCTTCCTTCAGTCCATAATAGAGCATGTGTCCCCTACATGCTGTCCAGCAATAAGAACTCCCTTTGTCCCTTAAGTGAAACCTGATGACATCTGAGTGATGTCACTAGGAGGGGGAAGTCCAGCCCTCCATCCTGAAACCCAAAGAAATATGAATCGTCAAATTTCCTTGCCAGATGACCGTAGTGTCAGGTAAGGGGTATGATGGGGTTCGTGGTGAGACCCCCATCGTGTATACACCAAGAATCCCCAAGAACCCTTTGGGTAAGGAGATCAGTGTCTGGACATTTTCCCTGCGCCCAACAGTAACGTGTCTGGATTCGGGGGGGTGGCGCCTCAACCTTGTGCACCGAGGAATTAATTGGGGCGACTGTAGGATGTCCTCAAAGGAGAATATCATCATAAAACCATATTTCCTTTGTAGTTTGGCCAGAGACATAGAGGCTGCTTTCTATTTGCTTAGAGGCCTCCCAATCCCCATCTCTAGGATTTCCCCCTGTTGTGTTAACGAGTGTAGCACTGGTATGCAATCAAAGGCCTGTGTAAGTGACTCTCTGGGGATCAAAGGGTTTCGGGACAACAAAGGGTTTGATAACAGTCATATATGGCACACTGTGTAGGAGTAATATGAACAAGGGATAGTACACCACAGAAAAAATACATAACTGGGGGTCTCCCATCATCACAAGATGTTTAAAAAAAAAAAAAAAATGTTTTATGCTTGCTCTAGTTTAATGGTGGACAAGCACATGTAAATGATGTATACTGATTAGCCAAAACATTAATACCAATACCTTATATTGATGCCTCCCAACCATCCCAGATTCAGTGGGACTGTCCCGGATTCTGGGTGCTATCCTGGAGGTACATCACAGCTTCAACTCATTGCTCCTAGTGCTCCTGAGTTTCTGGCAGCAGAGATAGGAGAAGACTCTGGGGGAATGGGGAATTGTATTTTTTTTTTTTTTTTTTTTTTTGTTTGATGCATTTTTCTGACAGGTTTCCAGGAGGGAACATTATATACAGGACCCTATTGGGGGAAAATAATATAGTGGAGCCATATTAAAGAGGTTTTCCCATCTCCCTTTTTAGGCAAGTTTTCCTGCTGTCTCTTCTTCTCACTTCCTGTATTCCTTATCAAACAGTGAAAGCCACCCCCCCCCCCCCCCCGGCTTTCTGAACAGGACATTATGAAGTATCACAATATTTATTATGACTACATGCTTCTAGAGAATGGACTCAGTGTTATTTGTGTGTTATAGAAAGATAACAGACAAGGCTTTATCAGCAAGCGTAGATTATGAAGTTTTCCCTTAGTCCTAACAGCAGCACAATACTGGGGAATTTCTGCCCCTGTCAGCTAGGACAGAATGGAATTTTATTGAACAAATGGTTAAATATTAACCTCTCCCCACTTCTCAATATTAGGAAGGAAGTACCAACTCTCCAAAGACAAATACATAACACACAGGGAGGGAGCACTGTGCTGCTGTTGGGACTAAGGAAAAACAGATTAACATCATAATATACACTTCCCTTTCGTTTCACAGCAGCACAATACTGGGGATCTAGCAAGAAGAACTGTAGGGAGGGCCCTCTTGAAGAATAGAACTTAAAACGGAACGGCCAAAGGAAATGGCCTCCGCACCCCAGTATTAAATCTATAATGATTTACAAAGGTATAGATAGAGCTTCAAGAAGCTACAGAACTGATTTGTTCCAAAGGACCGGAGTTCCTTTCCGCCCAGGAGGCGGAAAGAACTCTTGTAGTCAGACAGACTCAGGGGGGTCTAATCCCTGTGAAGTAAAAGCCAAGTTTATGGCTTCCTTAAACCAGCGGGCCAATGGGTCTTAGAAGCCTTGAACCCTTTATTCTTCCCAGCAAAAGACAAAAAGAGGTTCTCCAACTACTTAAAGGCAGAGATCTCTGAATATAAATTCTGAGACATCTTGCAACATCCAGGGAATTAATTTTAAACTCCTCTTGTGTTGACGGACTGGGATAGAAGACTAGTAAAGAAATAACTTGGTTCAAGTAAGATTATGAGGGTACCTTAGGGAGGAACCCTGGCATAAACCTCAATTGCACTCTATCCGGATGGAAGGATATGTGAGGTTCTACCGAAAATAAAACCTGAAGTTCTCCAACTCTCTTAGATGAAGTTATGGTGTAAAGGAATTGCCAGTTGAGCAATTCCCCAGTGCTGCTGCAGAACCCTGGGGGGAAGGGGCACAACAAGACAGTGGACCCTAAGCTGAATCCCCCCCCCCCACTGTCCCTGCCTACTTGCCCGATCTGTCCTAGGCGACTGCCAGCAACAAGTCGACAGTCCCTGCTTATAATAAGTGAAAACACAGTATGCAAACAGGACGAACAACAATAAAGGGAAGTCAGCTAGCCAAGGGGCAGTAACAATTGAGCAATGCAGTACAAAATCACAATCCAAAAGAATAGTCACAGACAAAGCCAGAGATCAGAAATAGGAATACAGGTAACAAAACAGCATGGAGTAAAGGCAGGTACGCAGAAGCAATAGCAAACGCTAGTGTGACTGTGAGCAAAGAATAAATAAGAAGGAAAAACCCGCCCCAGACTTGATAGGACGATAGGCTGTCAATCACACAGGTAAGACTAAAATTAACTATTAGTGGAACAGAGGAAAACCAATTACAGACTGATCAACAAGAATCTTAAACAAGGAATCAAACTGAGCACGCCTCCTGCGCCGCAGCATGCGGGTGGAGGGTGGAGCAGAGACCTGAACAGGCAGAGATGTTACAGTACCCCCCCCTTTTATGAGGGGGCCACCAGACCCTCACCAGACAAACCAGTTTTAGAAGGACCCAGTATTTTCTCTGCCTTAAATTCAAGATCTCCCTGAACAACAAGAGGTACTGGTGGTCCAGGCAAACGTTTTTTATTCACCTGGTGTTTCCAACCCTTAGTAGCCGAGACAGTCTCCTCACTGACACAGTCTAAGGTGTGCAAAGCAATATGGTGGGATGAGCACTGATCTCCCTATTTTACTAACTCCCTTTTACCCCAATCAAAAATAGGGTTATGGAGCTTCAACCAGGGAAGTCCCAAAACAATATCGGAAGACAGATGCTCCATAACAAAGAAGCTTATGACCTCAGAATGTGCATAACCCACTTGCAACTTGATTAAAGGGGTCTTGAATCAGACCTTACCCCTGGCCAGTGGGGCAAAATCCGCTCCAGTAACCGCCAGAGGAGTATCAAGTGGCAAGAGCTCAATGCCTAAGGCTTAGACAAATGAAAGTTTGACAAAGTTTGCCGCAGACCCAGAGTCAACTAGGGCCTGGCTAGAAACAGATCTGTCCCCAGAGGACAGAGACACAGATAACAACATCTTATTGTTATTTTCAGCAAATACCTGGTTGCCTGAGTAGTTCTTCTGACTACCACTCAGGCACTGAAGTTTTTCCACTGGTGTACGGGGTCTGATCGAGCAGTCTCGTATGATATGACCTGAAGTACCACAGTACAGGCAAAGGTTATTCCTAAGACGATGCTCTCATCAAGTCTTGGCGTCCATAGCTCCCAGTTGCATGGGTTCCTGACCAGGAATGATGGGAGAAAAAGTGGGTTTATCAGGAGAGAGAGAGGAAGAGACAGAAAATTTGAAGGAAACAGACCCTACTCTCCCTTTAACATTTTCCCGGATTCTCCGGTCAATATGAACAGCCAATGTCATAGCCTGCTCAAGAGTAGGAGGATCTGGTTGACCAACCCAGACCTCCTTAACACAGTCACATAGGCCTTGTTTAAAGTGAGCCTTTAGAGCCGACTCACACAAACCTGCAGTTACACTGCACTTGCGGAATTCTGAGCAGTAGTCCTCAGCAGAGTGTTTTCCCTGCCGCATGGTGAGGAGTTGTGATTCCTTTAGCCCAATGTGGTCTGGCTCAGCATAGATAGACCCCAGAGATAAAAAAAAAAATTTCAAAATCAGACCACTCCTCTGCCCCAGGAGGGAGTTTAAGGACCCAAGCTTGTGGATACCCCTGTAGGAGGGATATAACTACTCCCACCATTTGGGCCTGGGAAGCATGAGGGTTAATCCGAAAGTACAGGCGACAAGACTCCCGAAAAGTCTCAAATTTTTCTCGTTCCCCCGAGAAATGATTCGGGAGTAACATCTTCACCCTGGGAAATGTAGAAACAGCAGGGAATGCTGTAGCAGCATCAGTAACTAGCTTAACTAGCTCAGCTACCAGGCCTGCCAAACCCTCCATCTTGGCTGCAAGGCCCTGAATAAGATCCATGCTGATCCGGAGGGAAGTAATGGCAGAAGGTAATTTTAGGGCTTGCTATTCTGTAAGGGAATTGGCAGTTGAGCAATTCCCCAGTGCTGCTGCAGAACCCTGGGGGGAAGGGGCATAACAAGACAGTGGACCCTAAGCTGAATCCCCCCCACCCACTGTCCCTGCCTACTTGCCCAATCCGTCCTAGGCAACAGCCAGCAACAAGTCAACAGTCCCTGCTTAAAATAAGTGAAAACACAGAATGCAGACAGGATGAACAACAACAAAGGGAAGTCAGCTAGCCAAGGGGTCGGTAACAATCAAGCAATGCAGTACAAAATTACAATCCAAAAGAATAGTAACAGACAAAGCCAGAGATCAGAAATAGGAATATAGGTAACAAAACAGCATGGAGTAAAGGCAGGTACACAGAAGCAATAGCAAGCGCTAGTGTGGCTGTGAGCAAAGAATAAGAAGGAAAAACCCACCCCAGACTTGATAGGACGATAGGCTGTCAATCACACAGGTAAGACTAAAATTAACTATTAGTGGAGCAGAGGAAAACAAAGGTGAAGGAGACGGGTGTGGCAGAAAGTCAATTACATAGTCTAGGACAGTGTTCAGACTGAGCAACAAGAATCTTAAACAAGGAATCAAACTGAGCACGCCTCCTGTGCCGCCGTGTGCAGGCGGAGAGTAGAGCAGAGACCTGAACAGGCATTACATATGGCCAATAAAAACACTGTTTTTAGTGTAACAAATTTAACATCAACCTCTCCTAGAGGCTCAAAGGGGGAATCCCATAACCCCTTCAAAACTATAGACAAATCACATTGGGGAATTGGGTGGGAAACAGGTGATCTGAGCCTGGATGCACCCTTAAAATACCTGATAACCAGCAGAGTGGAACGACTAAGGTCTTTGTCCAAGCCGTCCTGAAGGAATTCCAGGATTTCTGGAATGGAGGGATCAGAGCTCTCAAAGCCTTTGCTTGATGCCCAGGAGATGAAGATGTTACAAATCTGGGCATAGTTCTTATTCGTAGACTCTGCTCTAGTGAGAGAGAGAGTACTTAGGATGACTCCTGAGAGTCCCTTAGATCGTAATAGGGACTGGTCAACCTCCAGGATGTCAGATTGTTGGATTTCAGATCCTGGCAGGGCCTGGACCCCTGAGACACCAGGTTCTGAATCGGGGGAAACCTCGAATATATCCCGTGACTCATCTTTATGAGAAGGGACAACCAAGACCTCCTTGGCCAGAATGGAATGATAGCGATTACAGAGACTTGGTCCTGTCTGATCCTCATCAATACCCTTTGTATCATGGAGGTTTGGAGGGAATATGTATGCCAGCCTGAACCTCCAAGGGATGGACAGAGCATCCACAGTCAAGGAATTGTCCTCCTTGTATAGAGCAGAACTTTTCTACCTTGGCATTGAGTCTGGTTGTCATCAGGTCTACCTCTGGATGACCCTATTTCAGGGTAATTGCTTGAAGGACCTCTGGGTGGAGAGACCATTCCCTTGTAACAGTGATGCCACAACTCAATTGATCTGCCACTCAGATATGTATGGCAGAAAGATAGGTTTAGGTTCTTCTCTGCCCAACTCAAGATCTTCCCCACTTCACTTAGAAGGGGTTGTGACCGAGTTCCTCCCTGCTTGTTCAAATAAAAGACTGTTGTCATATTGTCCGATCTCACTCGGACTGCCTTGTCTCTCAACTGGGTGGCAAAGTGAAGTAGTGCTAAATGTACTGCTCGGAGTTCTCTCCAATTGGATGACATAATTTTCTCGAGGAAATTCCAAGACCCTTTGGCTGGAATGTTGTTTAGGTGGGCTCCCCAGCCTGTGAGTGATGCATCCGTAGTCAACAGGGTCCAGCGAGGCTGGACTATGAACTTTCTGTCTCTTAGCAGAATCCACCACCTGAGGGACGAGCAGGGTAACTGAGCCAGGAAAAAACTTCTGTCTAGTCCACTGGTTTTGTAATTCCAGGCCGTCAGGACTTCTCTCTGCAGGGGGTGAAGATGCCATAGCACCCAAGGAACTGCATCTGCAGCAGACGTCATCAGTCTGACATGAGCCGAGGAACCAATAGGAATTTTGCGGCCTTGGTTATTCTTTCCCTTCTGGAGGAAGGAAGAGATACTCTTATTAGGCCTGAATCGATAATGAACCCTAGAAGTGTCTTCAGGGTTGCTGGAGATATTTGGGACTTTTCCCAATTTATAATCCAACCCAACTGTTGGAGAAAATTTACCAAGGTGGATAGGTGCTGTAGTAGGCCATCTCTTGAAGAGACTTTTAGCAGCCAGTCTTCCAGATAAGGAACAATCATGATCCCCTGGATTCTCAGAGGCTCAGCTACCACGGATACCACCTTGGTGAATACGTATGGTGCTGACGTTATCCTGAATGGAAGTGAAGTAAATTGGAGGTGTCTCAGCCGACCCTCTATAACCACTGCAATTCTTAAGTATTTCCTGTGAGCAGGTAGAATAGGGACGTGGAGGTACGCGTCCTTTAGATTCAGAGTGGCCATGAAATCTCCTTGCTGGAGAATGGATATCACAGACGTTGCCATACGTAATTTTTTTTTGTGATAGCTCTGTTGAAGTATCATAGGTCTATTATCATCAACCAGTCTCCTGAAGGTTTTGGAACCAGGAACACTGGAAAATAAATTCCGGACGCTTGACATTGCAGTGGAACCTCTTTCAAGACTTGCTTTTTATAAAGTCCAGTACTGAGGACTCTGAAGCCTTGTGATGGACAGCAGGGAGGCGAGAGGTCTGTATAAATCTGTCCTGGGGAGGCACAGAAAAATCTATGCTGTAGCCGGACTGGATTATCTCCAAGACCCATGAATCTGTTACCCCCCACAGGAACTTCGTTTCTTGGAGGAGGGAGAAGGTAATAGTCAGAAATCTGTCTTTCTGACTTTCCTGTCGTCATGGAAAAAAGACGGTTGGAGTTCCCACTGAGGAACCTGAAACGTCCCCACGTGACCTCTTGTAGGTGGTGGTCTTTGAGGAGACTGTCCTCTGCGACAGTGTCTGCCATGTCCACGGAAGGACTGCGGAAGGGACTTTACTTCCTTTCCCACTAGTCCTTTTATAATCTTATTGTATTCTGCCTGAATAACTTACCTGGTTCGTATGGCAACCCGCAAATATTAAATTTTGAGGCATAATCCGCCCTCCAAGGTTTTAACCATAGGGAGCGATGGGCAGCCATAGTCAAGGCCCTAGACTTGGCAGATAACTTCACCTGGAGAAGAGAGGCTTCACTGAGGTAATCCGCCTCAAGGGAAGATTACCCTTCAAAGAGGACAATTCGTCCCCTGCGACCCCTAAATCGATATATCTTTTTAATGAAGATAGGCCAGAGCACCGCTTCTTGGCTACCTCACTAGTAGCAATACCAATCAAACACTGTTCAGAGAAAGCCGCATACGCTTTCCTTAGGAAGCACTCTGCCTCAGAGGGTACAAGTGCAGCATCTCAGAGGCTGCTGCTTTTAATTGTTTGTCTTTGTGCCTCTGGGTTTTGTTGGTTTGTTCCGTTCTAAATGTAATTGTTTGCAGCTTTTCCTGTTGTATTTTCCCCCCTGCAGTGTTCAAAACCTTGCCTTGGTTCAGCCCTGGCCTATCACAGGCCACTGGGCAGGGTTGTAGGGAGGCCTAGTCTCCCCAGCGACGGTTGGTCTTCAGTCTGGTGTGTGCAGTTATCTGGAGAAAGTGTGCAGAGTTTCCCTGCCACCAGCTTCTGGACTGAGGCCCAACGGTCAGCCTTACAGCCTCAAGGAGGGATATCATCAGCCCCAGGCTCATCCAGAGACAGCCCTGAGCTAGGGAAAGAAGCTGTCTAAGCTGTTGGACGTTTTCGGTGCCATGCCAGGAGGAGCAGGAGAGGACCCTGACAGGAGGACCATGTTCGGGCCTAGTCTACAGGTAACCAGATCCCTGTCAGGACTCCCTGTAACTCCATCCCCAGTATACCTGGCTGGGAGAGGCATGAGAGGAGGAGTAGTGGTGGACTTATTTGTAGAGCCTGTAACATCCCTGGGCACCCTCCTAGAACCAAGGCTGGGGCATTGGACACTGTACTACTACCCCCATTTGGAAGCTGCTGTTTACCTTTGTTCCAGTTGTTATAATAAAAACTGTTCCTGGTTCAACTGCACTGCTGATTCCTGAGTCGTACCTGTATCACCATCAGGGCCCTTCTGACCTACACCAAACCGGCTCAGAGAGGAGAGGTCATCTCTGCAACCGGAAGCGCCCCGGCGGAAACAACTACTACCACCACCATCCGGTAGTGCTGCAGGACCCCCCTCAACTTTGTCCGGCCCAGGAGTGGCTCTGGAGTGGTGAGTGTGCTCGGCCTAGTAGGTGGCACATCCTCCGTCACTACAACTTCCATCCTCCGGTCTCCTCCATCTGGGTTGTGGCACAAGTGTTTGCCTGGACAATTTGGCGACCGCCATGTCAAGTTTAGGTGGATGTCCCAAACTGGTCCTCAGCTATTGGGACGAGTGTCTTGAACCTCTTGAATAACAGACAGTACTTCTCTGGGTGTGTCCAATCAGTGGACATAGCTCTTTTAAGCATGTCGTCCACTTTGAAGGCCCTTGGCCCCCTAGAGGTGGAACTAGAGGCTTCCCCACGGTCATCACCATGGTCCCCTGACCTGATGGACTTCAATAATCTCTGAATTTTCTCCAGAGGAAAAATCGGTTTTGCTATATCCGTATCTGAATCCTCAGATGAAGATTTAGCTTCATCTACAATCCTGAATTTAGTGCAGACACTAAAGGCAGAGGACTTGTCTGCCCGCCCATTATAAGCAACAGCTGAAAAAAAGGTCTTTCTCTGCAGGTAAGCAGACTAAGCAGCAGAGGCAGGAAAGACAGACAAGGAGTTTTAACCTTTGTATTTTGTTCCAACAGGAACCAAAGTCAGAAAAATAGTCCTTACACAGGAGGATAGACAAAACAAACTCAAAAAGGAGTGAGGAGGGGAAAGTCATACAGAAATCTGAATAACCTCACTATAGGGAAGAAAGAACCTTCCCTCCAACTGTCCCACCAACACAAGACAGAAAAAAACAAATTGGGGGGTTGGTAATTTCTTCCTTATATTGAGGAGGGGTTAATATTTAACCATTTGTTTGTTCATTAAAAATTCCATTCTGTCCTACGAGCTCGCAGGGGCATAGTATTGTGCTGCTGTGGGACGACAGAGAAACTGCAATTAGCTGAAGGCAGAGCTGTAGATAACAGTGAGAGCAGTGAGTGACTTCATCTGTCCTGTCTTATCACGCAGGTCCGGCTCTATGAAAACACTGTGTAAACAAAGGGAGGAATAATTTCAAATAGCAGGAAAACAAAGCAGCATTGCTAAAGCAAGGTTTTTAGGAAAACTCTTCAATTTACATCAGCTAGCAGTATAGCTAGAATCCTTGAGATGGAAATAATCCTTTAAGGGGGCATTATAGGATGGGAGAGCATATTAAGGGAGACATTATTCTGTGGAATTCTATTAAAGGGGACATTATACAGTGGGGGCCATATTAAGTGGGGCATTATACTGTGAGGGTCACATTATACTGA
This sequence comes from Leptodactylus fallax, assembly GCA_947044405.1. NCBI lineage: Eukaryota > Metazoa > Chordata > Amphibia > Anura > Leptodactylidae > Leptodactylus > Leptodactylus fallax. The sequence goes on along the minus strand of CAMRHE010000129.1, from coordinate 4,793,732 downwards.
AAGTTGGGAAGTATGCATATATTGTATAGAGTCTCCTCATGTTGGCAAAACAGCTCTGACCCATTAACTTTTTCCCAACTTCCGCCATAATGGTATGGCGGATGTCGAGTATTTTAATATGGCGGCTGGTTAGTAGCTGAGTGGCCGCCCGGTCTCCTCTGTATTATATAGAGACTTGGCTGCAATGTCGACAATCCATGCCTGCACTGATTGCAGGCAATTTTCCCATTGGGTGTCTTGGTCAAAGCTAACCAATATGCTCTTTTAGGGTTATATCACAGGTCCCCAGAACAAGATCTGCAGGGGGCGATCCATTGCCATGACAGCCAAGTGCCTATTAAAGGCTTGCAAGCATGTCTGGCATTTACTTCTATTACAGGCTGTTCTATGCAGCCTATAATGGAAGTGCTGTGATTTTACAATGCTTTGTATTAGTGATCAGAAACTCTGGGGTTCAAGACCCCAGATCTAATAATTACAGTAAAAAAAAAAAAAAAAAAAAGAAGTAACAAAAATTAAAATTGGGGGTTAAAATGTAAAAAAATCTATATAAAATTGGCATTGCTAGAATTGTACCAACCCACAGAATACAGGTGACATGTCATTTTTGCTGCACAGTGAACGCTGTAAAAAGCCTGTAAGAAAGTCGTGCAAACAGTTTTTCTACAGTTCAACCTCATAAACTTTCTGAATTTTTTAACAGCTTCCTGTACATCGTACATAATATTAAATGGCACTATGAAGTACAATTTGTCCCGCAAAAATTAAACCCTCATATGGTTCTGAACAGAAGAATAAAAATAAATCAAAAAACAATATACTAGTGCTACCGAATCGATACAGTTTGTGCGGAAAGTATTCAGACCCCTTTCCATTTTTCACTCTTTGTTTCATTGCAGCCATTTGCTAAAAGCAAAAAAGTTAATTTTATTTGTCATTAATGTACACTCAGCACCCCATCTTGACAGAAAAACACAGAAATGTAGATATTTTTGCAAATTTATTAAAAAAGAAAAACTGAAATATCACATGGTCATAAGTATTCAGACCCTTTGCTGTGACACTCATATTTAACTCACATGCTGTCCATTTCCTTCTGTTCCTCCTTGAGATGGTTCTACTCCTTCATTGGAGTCCAGCTGTGTTTAATTAAACTGATTGGACTTGATTAGGAAAGACACACACCTGTCTATATAAGATCTCACAGCTCACAGTAAATGTCAGAGCAAATGAGAATCATGAGGTCAAAGGAACTGCCCAAGGAGCTCAGAGACAGAATTGTGGCAATTCACAGATCTGGTCAAGGTTACAAAAGAATTTCTGCAGCACTTAAAGTTCATAAGAGCACAGTGGCCTCCATAATTCTTAAATGGAAGAAGTTTGGGGCGACCAGAACTCTTCCTAGACCTGGCCATCCAGCCAAACTGAGCAATCGTGGGAGAAGAGCCTTGGTGAGAGAGGTAAAGAAGAACCCAAAGATCACTGTGGTTGAGCTCCAGAGATGCAGTAGGGATATGGGAAAAAGTTCCACAAAGTTAACTATCACTGCAGCCCTCCACCAGTCAGGGCTTTATGGCAGAGTGGCCCGAAGGAAGCCTCTCCTCAGTGCAAGACATATGAAAGCCCGCACAGATTTTGCCAAAAAACACATGAAGGACTCCCCCGACTATGAGAAATAAGATTCTCTGGTCTGATGAGATGAAGATTAAACTTTTTGGCGTTAATTCTAAGCGGTATGTGTGGAGAAAACCAAGCACTGCTCATCACCTGCCCAATACAATCCCAACAGTGAAACATGGTGATGGCAGCATCATGCTATGGGGGTGTTTTTCAGCTGCAGGGACAGGACGACTGGTTGCAATTGAAGGAAAGATGAATGCGGCCAAGTACAGAGATATCCTGGAAGAAAACCTCTTCCAGAGTGCTCTGGACCTCAGACTGGGCCGAAGGTTCACCTTCCAACAAGACAATGACCCTAAGCACACAGCTAAAATAACAAAGTTGTGGCTTCGGAACAACTCTGTGACCATTCTTGGCTGGCCCAGCCAGAGCCCTGACCTCAACCCAATTGAGCATCTCTGGAGAGACCTGAAAATAGCTGTCCGCCAAAGTTCACCATCCAACCTGCCGGAACTGGAGAAGATCTGCAAGGAAGAATGGCACAGGATCCCCAAATCCAGATGTGAAAAACTTGTTGCATCATTCCCAAGAAGACTCATGGCTGTACTAGCTCAAAAGGGTGCTTCTACTCAATACTGAGCAAAGGGTCTGAATACTTATGACCATATGATATTTCAGTTTTTCTTTTTAATAAATTTGCAAACATATCTACATTTCTGTTTTTTCTGTCAAGATGGGGTGCTGAGTACATTAATAAGAAAGAAAATGAACTTTTTTGCTTTTAGTAAATGGCTGCAATGAAACAAAGAGTGAAAAATTTAAAGGGGTCTGAATACTTTGTGTACCCACTGTACCGCCTGTAACAAGCATCAATGTACCTTTGTAAACTTCCTCTAATGTGCTCCTGGCCAGACTTATGAACTATACTGTTCCACAACAATCTCACAGTATCTGGCAATAATAATTAATGGCAATAGTAGTCAATGTTGCCGAAATATCCAGCAGTAATGGTCAATAAAATAATATTCTTAGTTGTTGGATAGTCAAATGAATGTGTATATTAGTTGTGTATATTAGTTAAAGTCCAGACACTGACCTTTATAAGTGATGGAATAGAGTCTTGGTGAAGGCTCAATTACAAGGGACATTCTCTAGTTAGAATCTGGGTAAAGATCAATGTTTTATATGGTCCAGAGTTTATTGTTTTTTTATTTCAAATTATATAGTACAAGAAAGGTGTGTATTTTGGGCAGCACACAATACTCGCTGCTCACTAGGGGCCAATCAATTCTGTGTCCCCTATATTTGTATTATCAGTCTCAGTAATTTTGGTATAGCGCAAGTGAATTTATTACAGAAAATTTAAATAGTTATGGCTTTTGGAAGATATGGAGTCAAAAACAAAAATCTAAAAATGCCTGAAGTGGTTAAAGAATAGACCCCCATAAGACCTCTGAAGGTTCTCTGTCACCAAGACAGCATACAGGTTTTTCCAGGTCTCTGATATTGATAATATATACAGGACATCAGTATCAGATTGTTGGGTTCAGACACCCAGCACCCCTGACCTCTTGTTAATGGCTGTACTTGGTTTTGCAGCTGAGCCCCATTCACTTAAATGCGACTGAGCTTCAAACAGGCCATACTACCTATGAACGTAACATCACATGGACTGTAAAGCAGAAGTGTTGCTCTTTGAACAGCTGAATGAAGGATGGTTCATCAATATTTCCGCTGATGCATACCTAAATAACCTTAGGGTGCATCATCACATAGGGGTAACACAAGGCAGCAAAAAACTTGCCCCATGCAGCCACATGATTATACTATACTGGCGACTGTTTTTTTTCAGGTTCGGGTGGCTTTGGTCCATTCATTTCGGGTTAAACAAGTTTAGTACGAACCACACTTTAAAATGGCTTAAAACATAGCCTCCTAGGAACCTATGTATTTCCAGTTCTCTAAGGCAAAGACAGCAGAAGTTATGTCAAAGTGAAAGTGACATGTATGTCTATGGAAAAATGGACGATAAGCAGTGGATACAAACTCATTTTTACGCATTTTAACATTTAAAGGCTTCAGAAATTACCATTTTTTGTGGGAAAAGTTGCTTACCCATGTTTTTTTAGAAACACATGGTGGTTATATTGCAAAAAGCAATAGTTTCGTAGAAACTACTGCTTTTTGTTATTTGGGAGACAACTTTGTGGCTGTGAGCCACATGAAAAGTGATAAAGAATTGGCCTTTCAAAAAGAAAAGCCACCAAAAATGATCCCTACAATGGGAGAAAATGTGAAATCAAAATGGTTTTGGTTTATTTGATGCCAACACTGTGCGCTATTATGTAATGTAATGGTAGACCAGGCCACAGGGCATGTCTGGCTTAGTGGTGGTAGCTGTGACAACATGTGTGGCAGTGTGGCAGGGCAGAATATGATTGGAACGGGCCGCAGGACATGTCTGGCTGAGTGGTGGTAGGCAGCTGTGGCAACATGTGTGGCAGTGCAGCAGGGCATAATACAATGTATTGGGCTGCAGGACACGTCTGCCTGAGTGGTGGCAGTGGTGGTAGCTATTTAGGAGCTCCAGCTCCGCATCCACTGGGATAGCATCCTCAGATGCTTCGACAGCTATCTTATTGGCCACCTCGTCTTCCTCACGAGGGCCCTCGCTGATCTTCCTCTTTCTCTGTTGGACATCTGAAACAAGACAAGCAGGAGAGGGGGGGGGGGAATTCCTCCAGAGAAGGGCCCTCAGCAGCTGGAGGGGGAGTAGTTAGTGCTGCTGGAGGGAGGGAGACCGGGGGGGAGGGTGAGGGAGGGCAGGGGTGGCCACTGAGGTAATGGGGGGAAGGAGGGGGGGAGCCATCCTCTTACCCTGTTCCGATGTCTTCTTCTTTGGCTGCTGCTGCTGTTGCTGCGGCTGTTGCTTCTGCTTAGGCTGCTGCTGCTGTTGATTTCTTTTGTTCTGCTCCGGTTTCTGAGGATTCCGGGGCTTCTTTGGCTCTTTGGGCTTGGTAGCCGGCTTCTTCTTGGCCAGCGCGGCAGGCGCGCTGACCGCGAAATCCGCTGCCACCTTCGCCCATGACCGCTTCGGACACCCCTTGTAGGCGTGGTCCGCCTCCCCACACAGATTACAGGTCTTCCGTGTGGGGCAATCCTTGGTCTCGTGCCCTACCACTCGGCAGTTCTTACAGGCGTTCTCTCTACAGTCCTTCCTTTCGTGCCCATCCTTACCGCATTTGCGACAGCGGCGCGGCATATCAGGGTAGAAGATCAGGCCGTAGGAGTTCCCCAGTGAGAACACCTCTGGCAGGTGCATGAGGCCGTCTGGATTGTGGGGGTCCCTGTGGAGTCGCACAACTGCCGACCACTTGCTGTTCCAAAAGCCTAAACTGTTCAGGATCTTGGATGGCTCCTTGATCACTGTACAATATTGGCTCAGGAACATGGCGACATCGCTGCCTGGGGTGTGCGGGTTCCTCATAGCCACCGTGATCCTCCTCTCATTCTGTTGCACTGGGCAGCTGCCCACGGACATCCTAAAAGGCGAATCCGGTAGCGCCGATTTCACCGCCTCCCAATACCTCCTGCATATGTCCACGGAGGCAAAGGTGACAAAGAAGATCCTTGTCAAGAAAGCTTGGACTGCTAGGGTCTCAGCCTTAGTGAACCCTTGCTCCAGGACCATCTTTTGACAGAAAATTTTTTCTGTCATGTTTGGACGCTTTCCGTCCACCTCCTTCAGCCTTAGAGTTATCGTCTGCCTCATCTAGGGCTACAAGGTAGGAGGTCCCTGGGTGGGCTTCTGGCCACCCGTCTGGCTAGAAGAAGCAGCCGGAGAGACATCCAAGATGGCCGCTGGAGCATGGGCCAAATTCTTAACCAATTATGAGGTATTATATTCCTGCCTATTTGAGTCAGGGTTAACCAGCCCACTGACTCAATTAAGGCTATGCACAGACTGTTCAATCAAGTCTCCGTGCATAGTCAGATAAACCTCTCAAATGGTCAGTTGCGGTGATATTAACACTAATAATAATTAGTCAGTCACTATAATGCCATGACTGCTACATAAATGTAAAGTCACCTACGGACTATATGACTATTCTGCTCTACGCATTTCCCCCATGCTAACATCCACGGGTTCATCAGGAGCGATATCTCTAAGTTAGGAGCGACCCTGTCCTGAAGTCATGTAACTTGTACTGCCTTCCTTCACTACTGGTCAGCCAATACCTAATTAGCGATGTGCGGTAACAACCGCAGTTCCCGGAGCACTGATGGTGTGCTCCGGTACTTAGAGTGGTTTCTGTGATATGTTTTAATTGTGGATGGTAGAGAACCCTCTGTGAAAACGGATCCATGCCTGTTTCATTTTGACAAAATTATTTTTTTTCCATGCTAGCCGGGTTAGGTGTTAAAACGCCACTGGTAGCACTGAACAGCCTCTCGGCCAATACTCCTCAAGCCATACAACATAAAACTCTCATGGCAAACTGTGCCAGCTCCATGTACTGCTCTGTCCTATTAGCCCAGAATTCAATGGGGTCAGAGTTATCTGCTGGAATATAGGTGTAATAACCCAGTACTACATACTGTATTCCCTTAAGGCTGAGTCAGGGATGTGTTCATGTTGTAGCACAGGGTACTGTTATATTCATATGTAACATGTATATAATATGTTATGTCTTTAAGAAGTATTGTATCACCCATTGCATCTGTGCCAGCACTGGTAAGGTTAATGCACAGCACCTGACACCATATGTGCCCAACAATTAGCCCTCATTGGACAAGGGGGGTGGGGACACTTGGGTGTAGTTTAGACACACTAGAGAAGTCTAGTTTTAGTTCTGCCAGTGGCAGTAGTGAGTTGGAGTGTAGTCTAAGGAGGAAGATCGTTGCCACACTGTTGACCACTGCTGGACTAACAGGACCCTAACACAGAGTTCAGAGTGGAGTAGCACAAGTCTCAGGAGTCCAGGTACAGTCTGTTAAAAGAGCAGGAGGATTTAGACTGCTACAGAGTGTAAGATGGGGAAACAGCCCTCATGTTATGAATGTACCTGTTTCTATAAATAAGTTTTTTTTTTTTTTTTTATAAACTGACATTTGTTTGTTTGACCACAAGAGGCCACTGTTACCTCAGAAATGGGAAGGACTGTAATTCTGTAATTCCCTGGAGTAGTGACATGGAGACCCTGTTCTGCAGAGGTGGAACGACAAGAAGGAGCAGAGTGTGTGTGTGGCAGCCATCTTAGGAGTGTGCTTTGAGCTTTTAAAAGAAGAAGGACTGAAGTGAGAGAAGGAGGATTGCTAAGGAATCCGAAATATAGCAAGGTGGAGCTGAAGCAGAGACTGTTCTAGGGTTTGTTCAGACAGCATCCTGAAGGCCCTGTCAGTGAGATTGCATGTTTTCTGGATGAGCCCCGCTTTCAGCTGTTCCAGACAAAGGCTAAAGGTACAAGAGACCCGGGTCAGTAAGAGAAGTAATCGTGCACGCACCGCATTACATTTTTGGCGCAAATTGCTTGGGACTGAGTAAGGGCCTGTAGTTAGACTAGTTAGGCATACTCATCTTCACAGGCCACACTACTGGTGAATTATCTACCTATACGGTAGTAAGGACTAAGACTCAGAGAGTTCTATAGACTTGTAACTTTCATAGAGGAGCTTCTAAGGAAGTCTAGAAGCGACATTTTATACATATAGTAGTCACATTTCTTTGGCTTGCAAGCTGACCTACTATTATATTTACTTGGTTGTACTTTGTTTGAGGGGAATAGGGGTATTTTGATAAGTTTGTAAGCTCTTGTGTTATACCGCTGATGCCCCTATCACACTCACTGAATTGTTCCTGTGACTAGGGTGATAAAAAGGTAACAAGCGGCTGGTTAGTTGCAGCCTGCAGATAGGTAAAAGCTTGGAGTGTTTTGGAGCTGCACATGAGAGGGCAGCGCACTGTACAACACCAGGGCCTCAGCTTCCTGAGTGTATGTAAATAATTGGGAGTGGTTTTTTTGGTAAAGAGGTGTTACTACACAAAGTAAAATCTTGTTTTTTTACTAAATTGATTTGGAGTCGCTTCCTTTGTTCGAGACTTCGCTGTATTCTGGGGAGCCCACCCCGTACACGGCTTACACAGAGCATAAGGCCACATTCAGGCCTACATAAGGAGGGATACCTATTGCTATTCCAAGGTACATCGTACTCCTATACAGTTAGGTCCATAAATATTTGGACAGAGACAAGATTTTTCTAATTTTGGTTCTGTACATTACCACAATGAATTTTGAACAAAACAATTCAGATACAGTTGAAGTTCAGACTTTCAGCTTTAATTCAGAGGGTTGAACAAAATGATGGCATAAAATGTGAGGAACTAAAGCATTTATTACACACAATCCCTTCATTTCATGGGCTCAGAAGTAATTGGACAAATTAAATAATTGTAAATAAAATGTTGGCAATGACTGCCTGAAGTCTTGAACTCATGGACATCACCAGACACTGTGTTTCCTCCTTTTTAATGCTCTGCCAGGCCTTTACTGCAGCGGTTTTCAGTTGCTGTTTGTTTGTGGGCCTTTCTGTCTGAAGTTTAGTCTTTAACAAGTGAAATGCATTCTCAATTGGGTTGAGATCAGGTGACTGACTTGCCTTTCAAGAATATTCCACTTCTTTCCTCTAATAAACCCCTGGGTTGCTTTGGCTTTATGTTTTGGGTCATTGTCCATCTGTATTATGAAACGCTGACCAATCAGTTTGGCTGCATTTGGCTGGATTTGAGCACACAGTATGTCTCTGAATTCCTCAGAATTCATCTGGCTGCTTATGTACTGTGTCACATCATCAATAAACACTAGTGACCCAGTGCCACTGGCAGCCATGCATGCCCAAGCCATCACACTGCCTCTGCCGTGTTTTACAGATGATGTGGTATGCCAACCACCATCTTGGGTACATCTCGGGGCCAGGCCACACTACTACACCCACCATTCACCAGAGGGAGTACCTCAGGGAACCTTTCTAGTACAACGACAACCCATGTGCGTTCCCCCATCACTGTGCTGTACCTGAGGGAGAGAGCCTGGAGACACTTGTACTGTGACTACCACTTCCAACATCCATCACTCAGGCACCATCTCCACCTTGCAATCCCCCTTGGGGCACCACAAGTTTTGGCATCACGAACAGGATGCACACCTACCATCAAGAAAGTCTACAATAAAGTTTATTCAAGTTTACAGCAAAACTGAGTACATTCTGCAACTGCAGCAAAATGGCATCTGTGAGAAGTTCATCCGGAGGAGTGCCATCCGACAAAGTGGAGGGACCCTCTATCTCCAGAAATTGTAAATGCACCATTTATGAACTGTTTGCTGTGTGCTTCAAGTGTTGCTCTTAAAGAGACAGTACCCCTGATACAGAAGAGCGACCTATTGTGGTACTCAGTGTCCCTGGAAAGGGGGAAAAGAAAACAAGATATCCGAATCCTCTAGTGACAGTGACAATCCTGGCCCTAGCCACTCTGCCCCTGCTTCTGGCCCCATTCCACTGACTATGCCATACTACTTAGGGGCCCCATGGCTGCCCTGCTACAAGGGGGCACCTCATACCTTGAGGGGCTTCAGGGAGCAAATGTTATCTATCTTCCGGATGTACCCCCTGTCTCAAGAACAACAGGTACAGATGCTAATGCAACAATTGGAGGGGGCTTCCCTCAGAGAGGTAAAGACCTGGCCTTGCTCTGAGAGGAAAACTGCAGAAGCTGTGTTTGAGAAGTTGCAGACAGAGTTCGAGGACTGTCTGAACTAAAGATGCGGTTCTTTGAGAGGTAACAGAGGCCTAGAGTCGTTGAGGGACTATGCATTTTCCTTGCAAGAGGCCATGAGGGCTGTGACTCAAGCTGACTCCCATGAATCCGGCAATGCTGACCGTGCCCTGCAGGAACATTTCATTGAAGGGGCCTACTCGGAGCACATCAAGAGCCAGCTCCGAATGTTAGCGGACCAGCACCCTACCATGACCTTCCAAAACTTTTGCAAGATAGCTGTCCAGGTGCTGGAGAGGAGTCAGCTGCCGGGCAGGGCTGCTTTAACCATAGTGCCAACGGTGCACTTGCACCGAGCCCTATGGTAGCGGGGGCCCTGTTGGGGCAGTGGAACAGTCCTGAGTATGCTGTCCCACCGTTCTGGGCTGCCCCAGTTACATACTGCGCTACTGTTAGTGTCTTTTTTTATTATTTTTGTGTGGTAGGAGAGGGAGATTGGGGCTATGAAGACCACCTTGGATTCATTTTAAAGATGAGAATTTCATCTTTAAAATGATAGCCAAATCATCATGATAGCCCTTACAAATCCGGAGCGATGAAAATGATGTTTGGCATTGAGATCCCAATGCAGATGTCAATTCCCGACTGCGTTTTTAACAGCGAATCGCTCTTAATCTGTAAGGACTATCATGGTATCATTTTAAAGATGAGATTCTCATCTTTAAAATGAATCCAGGTTGATCTTCATAGCCATAATAGATCTTGAGATATGGGGCTCTAAATTGTCCTCCCCCTTCCTGCCTCAGGCAGCATCTTAAATGAATGCATGAATAAGGAAGGAAGGAGGGGGGAGGAGGTGAGCTGCAGACTGCACAGACAATGATAACTCATCATTGTCTGTGCATAACCTGGATGTGACCCCAGGGGGGGTAGCATGGATTCTGTCCATGTTATCCCCTTTCCTATCTATAAGAGCGCATACTATACTGTCACATAATGTAATAACCCTCTGAGTCTACTCACAGGGGTATTCTTATGTAATACCCCTCTGAACATAACCAGGAAGTCTATTGGCGCTGTGACCCAGATGTTTTCCATCGTCTGGGTCGCAGCGCCAAAAGAGTCGCACCAAACACTTACACAACACAAACACAAAGTCATCAATAAAGTTTACATTTTTTCACTGTCCCTGTCCTGTTCATATCTGATACACTGACCGCCCCTCTAGCAATATCCGTTACATGCTAAAATAATAGCATTAATGATTATTACTAGATGTGATGATTCTGCTTAAATATGGCTATAACTCAGAGATGTATTTTGATCTCTGGGTATCGTATCTACCGCTTTCTTCCATTCATTCATAAGGTGCGCAGCCATAATCATAGGTATATTGCCAATAGTGGCCGGACTGGAACAATAGGGCTATGTATCCATCCCAGCAGGGCTTCATTGAATTCATACACAGCCCTGAGTGATCAAAGAAACATGCATTGATCAGTCTGGGCTGGTAGATCAGACATGGTTGATAACATTGTATCATTTCACTTGGTCTCAGCTCTTTACAAAGAATCTGGACTTGAGTGCGTTAATCAATCAGACTTGCTGTTGTTGATGACCTCATTCTGGGTGGTGTCATCAAGGTTATAAAAGATGATGTAAGAGGCCAGTGGGAGAGTTTTTTCACAGACAGACTACAGGAGATTACAGACAGACTTCCACTGAGAGGAGACTCTGACAGACCACTACTGGGATATACTGTGATGAGCATGCAGGCTGGAAAGCCGCTGCCTCCACTGGTTAGCCCCACATGCCATGTGTGAGGGTTGGATTATAGAGCCACATCCAGGATATGTGTGGTAAAGTAATTATTTCACTTTTATGCCCTTTTATTTTATTGCACTGTATCTTGTAACTAGTAACTGTTAATGCTTGTATATATCTACATATCTGTTCTGAACTGCATGTGTTAGATGTTAATACCGACCCATTTAGGGGTTAATAAATATATAAAATTTAGAAAGATTGTCTTGTATTTATCTTGTGAACCCGGCACTCACTGACGGTGAGTGTGGTTTTTATGAAAGAAGACTCAGGTGTGGGCCAAAGCGGTGTTGGCGCACTGAGGATCTTTCACACTAGAGATGAACGTATAAAACATTTCTGACAGGCGGAAACTTCCATCAGTCAGATAACACATTTTCACCCATTAAATGTCACCATATAAAATCCTAGTTTTTGGCAGCTTTCAGATGGGTATAATAGCGGATGGTGATGGGGGGGGCCCACTTATGAAACCTTTGCACTTGGCCCACCAATGTGTTAAAACGGCCTTGCTGCCGGGAATCTGTCTTTACCCTGTTGTGCCAGCTCCTGTCTCTCTGTTTTCCCCTACAGACCATTCCTCAGTGGTCCAAGCGGTGCAGGGAACAGCTAAAGAAGCTATCGCTTGCCTGGAGGATCGTGTGGATTCACTGAGCAAAAGCCTGGAAACCCTTGTCAAGCGGCTAGAGACTCTGACCAGCCAACCGTCATCCACTGAGGCGCCAGAGCCACCTGCGAGGGTTCCTCCTGCTGAGACACCATCTCAACACCAGGGTCCCTCTAGAAGGACTCCATCCCCCCAGGCAAGTCAGCCTCCTAAGCTCGTTTGCCATGTTTGCCGTAGGTTCGCACATCAAGCAAATACGTGTTCTCAGTTAAGCTACAGGCTCCCGAGGGCGAGGGCCAGCCCTCAGGATCAAGCACCACTGGTCCATCTCGAGAGCCATTATGGGCTCCCCAATATGTCTCGATCCGACATCGAATAACTGTGCGGTTGAATGGGGTGCCATTGGATGCTCTGATTGACACTGGCTCCCAGGTGACTACTTTACAACAGGGTGTCTACAAGCAATATTGGAAAATAGCTGACCTGCTCCAACCACCAGAGTCCTGGTTGACTGTGGTTGGCAGCTCGGCATATCAACTATTGGGAGCCCATGTTCCAGATTACCAACCTTCAGCTACCCCGTCAGGGGGTAATTGTGACTAGTACCGAATACCCTAATCAACCCTAAGTGATATTGGGTATGAACATCATGAGGAATTGTTTCGGCAAAATCCACCAGTTGTTGCATGAGTCCCTTGCCACTGCTCTACCACCCACTCAGAAAGTGATCCAGAAAGTGTGCTATGAAGGCCCTCAGTAAGTTTGCTAACTCCTCCGGGAAGATCTTTTGGGTCTATATTCTGGATAATCATCCTGTAATCCTGCAACCCGGGACGGAGATGATCTTGTGGTTTCACGCCCGGCCTGGCATTAGAGGAGAAGACTTCCAGGACCTCCTGGAGCCTATTGAAATGGAAGGGCATCTGTTGGTGAAGGCCTCATGGAGTCTAGTGACTGTCTCTTCTGGATGTGTGCCAGTGCGCTTGGTCAACATCAGTGACCATCCAGTTACACTTCCTAAGTTCGTTGCTGTGGCCAAGCTGTTGCAGGTGACCTTTGAAGACATCATTAAGGGTGAAGCCTCTTCTTGCCAGCAAGCCTGTCAAATCACAAAGAAGGCCGACGCAGAAGTACTTGAACCCTGGTGGGCCCAACTTGACATTGGAGAGCCCAATACATCAGAGCAACAGAGAAAGGGGGTCTTGAAGGTGATACAAGATCATCAGCAAGCGTTCATCCAGCACCCATTGGACTTCGGCCAGACTACTCTGTTGACGCACACTATTCCCACTGGGGACCATCCCCCTATCAAGGAGCATCACCATCCTTTGCCCCAGCAGTTCATCAGTCTGTTAAATAACTCCTGCAGGAGATGAAGGATTCTCTTGTCATCCAGGACAGTCAGAGTCCTTGGACTCCGCCTCTCGTTTTGGTGAGGAGGAAGGAAGGAACCATTAGGTTCTGCGTGGACTATCGCAAACAAAATAGTGTGACCTACAAAGATGCATATCCACTTCCTCGCATAGAAGATTCTCTGACTGCCCTAGGGAAAGCCGTATACTTCACCACCCTGGATCTGACCAGTGGATATTGGCAAGTGCCTATGGCCCGAAAAGATCAGGAAAAAACTATGTTTACCACCCCAGTGGGTTTGTTTGAATTCACCAGCATGCCCTTTGGTTTGTGCAACGCACTGCCCACCTTCCAGTGGCTGATGGAGAGATGTCTGGGCCATAAGAATTTTGAGAGCGTCCTCCTGTACTTGGATGATGTAATCATCTACTCTTGAACCTATGAGGAGCACCTGCAACACCTGGCTGAAGTCCTCTGGGTGCTCATCAAACACAGTTTGAAGGTGAAGCCCTCCAAGTGACATTACTTGGGTCATGTTGTCAGCGCTGAAGGAGTGCAGCCGGATCCTGAAGTTCGAAACTGGCCTACACCAACCACCATCAAAGACATCTGGAGCTTCTTAGGCTTCTCTGGGTACTACCGGTACTTCATCCCACAATTCACCCAGATCTTTGAACCTCTACAAGAGTTGTTGAGAGGACACCCACCTGAAGTCCGAAAGAAGCATTTACCCATCATCTGGACAGATGGGTAGGAAACCGCCTTTCAGGCGTTGAAAGACCTCCAGACCCAGCCACCTATTCTGGCCTACCTGGATTACATCATCCCATTTAGATTGTACATGGATGCCAGCAATTTGGGCTTTGTTGCAGTATTATCCCAAGAACAGGATGGCAAGGAAAGACTGATCGCCTTTGCGAGTCGAGCTCTACATGGAGGAGAATGACCAAAACTATAATTCTTTTAAGTTGGAGCTCTTGGTGCTGGTTTGGGCCATTATGGAGAAATTCCGGGATTACCTGGCTGCGACCCCCTTTACTGTGATCACGGAACAACAATCTGTTGGCCCATCTGAACAATGCCCGGCTCGGGCCTTAGAGTAGCGGTGGGCCTCCAGGCTTGCAAACTACCCTATTACTGTGAAGTTCAGCTCCGGAAAAGCCAAAACCAATGTGGACGCTCTGTCTAGACTACCCACTGGGGAGGAACCACCAAGTCCGGACAAGACTGCTTGGGAAGAGGTGGAAATGCCTGCTTTTTACATGAGGTTTGCTCACCAGGATGCAATCTCAGCTCAGTTGAACCAGAGCCCAACAATCTGCCACCTGTCCATGATACCCTTTCTGAGGAGGGACCTTGGAAGACCCTGCAGGAGGAGAGTAGAGTCTTGGGGGAGATTCAAGACTATCTGCAAGGGGGGCGAGTACCAGCTCGACTAAACAAAGGTCATCCAGACCCAGAATTCGTGTGGCTGTGGAGGCAGAGAAAGCAGCTGTTTGTCCAGAAGAGTCTCCTGCTCTGGAATTCTATTCACCCCACTTCAGCGGAATGACTTCATCAAATGCTGATTCCCCGTTGGGATGCTCATGTGGTCCTGGAAGCATATCACAATCAATTGGGACACTTCGGCATGCACAAGACAGAGGCAAACATCCGGTGCTGGAGAGGAGTCATATCAAGGTTTTACTGGATTGGTATAATGGGAGACATCGAGAAGTGGTGCCGAGAATGTCCTGCACCAAGGTCAAAGGTGACAGACTCGATCAGCGAGCCCCTTTGCCTCCCATCTAGACGCAATAACTCCTGGAACTTGTGGCCATTTATCATGTAAAATGGAAGCTAGCCGGACCGGGTATATGTATGCCCTGACCATCGTAGACCACTTCACGAAGTTCGCTGTCATGGTCCCAGTCAAGGATTAGACTGCTAAGACCACGGCCGAGAAGCTTTGGAGGAACTTCGTCCTGCCATATGGTTGTCCAGCGCAAATCCTCATGGATCGTGGAGCAGCCTTTAAAGCCTCAGCTGATGCAACAGCTGTGTATACAACATCAGTGCAGGAAGCTGAGGACAACAGCCTATCACCCTCAGGAGAATGGACTCTGTGAGCGCATTAACCAAGTCCTCATCAATCTCCTGAGGACTGCATCCACCTCTCAGCAGGTTGACTGGCCGAATTCATTGCCAGAGCTATTCTACATGTACCACAATACCGTACATTGCTCCACCGTTTACACCCCCTACTTTCTGATGTTTAGCCGGCAAGGACAGATACCCGCTGAGATGTCCCTGGGAGTACAAGTGCACGACAGCATCAACCCATTGCCTTAAACTACCTGGGTGGTGGACCATCAGAGACGTCTGGAGGAGGCCAAAGTGATTGTCGCCACTAAAATGGAAGAGGCCAGGCAACGGCTAGAAGCTGATTTCAACCTGCATGCCCATGCTGGTGTGGTTGAAGAATGGCCATCAGACCAGCAAGCTCGATCCCAAGTGGGAGCTGGAACCCTATACAGTGATTGGACTTCCATATCCAGAAGCAGGGGTTTACAAGGTCCAGAAGGAGGGTTGGGAGCCACAGACAGTTCATTGGAACAGGCTAAAACATTGCCTGAAAGAGGAGTCTCCTGCTGACGTGGGTACGCTAGAACCCTGTGTGTCAAGAGAAGGGATACCTACGTCCCCGGTGATTCTGAACCGTCTCCTGGACCTCCTATTGATTCGTTGTCCTTACTATCGGGACCTACTTTGACCTTTTCATTTCCAAGAGTTCCTGCAAAAAATGGACCTGACCCTGCCCAAGGAACCGGAGATTAGTTAGATCCTGTCCAAAGGACTGGAGATGAACCAACCGGTGAGCAACCGTCTCTTGTGAGAAGTTCAGAGAGGTTCAATAAAGGGAAACCACCTACGAGGTACCTTCAACAGCAGACTGTGTGGTATCAAAGATATCTTCAGGACACTTTAAATCCAGAGAAAGAAGAGTACTGGCGGTACCTGAAAGACCATCCTCCTGCTGACCCTAAACTGGATGACTCCAAGTAGAAGATCTGCTTGAAAAAGAGGATAAGTGGTATACACTCAATTCCCATTGCAGGCATGTAGCCCATCTTTTCTGTTTAGGCTCCTTTGGCCAAGAAGTTCTGTTCAGGTGGAATAGCGCCTTAAATTAAATTGCCAAGCCTGACCCTGTGTCAAGTGGAAACCAATAAGCATCTGTGCCTGGGTAACACCAAGAACTATTACACCTTCTTCTTGTTTACAGATGAAGCCCGACAGCTGTGCTGTTACGGACTCTCACTTCTAAAAGGGACTACGTCTTGATCTGCCGTGTTTACTACCTAGACTTGGCGTCAAGTAGCCAAAGGAGCCTACAGCATGGACTGCTACCTAGTTCTTCTTTTGTGTTTTCCCCATGTCATAAACTACCCCGGTCTACCCATGTCTCCTGTGGTTAGTCCCCCTGTTTGCACTTCAGTCTAAGGATTTCCTCCTGTGATTAGCGCACTGCGGTGCGTAATTGCCCATTGTACGCATTCGCCATGGCCTTTGACATCTTACTTGCATGTACCAAGGAGACTCAATTGATGGACATTATGCTAGCTATATGTGTCAAAGGAGTGCTCTTTCTGCAGAGAGACATTCAAGACTTCGTCAAAGTGCCATTGTGTGGGAGTTTTTGTCTTAAAGGACTCAAGTATAGAGCCAAGAATATTTATTGTCACTAATGCTATGTTTTATATGCTCATAAAGTATGCTCTTAAAATGTGCTTCTATATTGTGCAATGTTTTAACCTGAGTGATGCTACGTACCTGCTCCTCATTGAGGTATCGTATTGGGATATTATGAAGGTGGTTATAATGTGTATTTTGGGTGTTGGAGAAGGTACCCTCCACATCCTACTTTCATGTGTCTTGAAGGTTAAGGTTGTAAAGTACCTTCTAGCAACTTAATCTTGGAGATATGGGTTAGGCCCAGCCCCGGAGAAAATATATCTCAGCTAACCCCAGCTGAGCCTTGAAAGTAGCTTCCCTGTCCAAAAGCATAGGGACCTACGAGTGAGGACCATTTTAAGGTGTATACCATTTGCCACACACCTCAGTGGGCTAGTAATCAGGCATACATCAGAAATTCTCAGGGATACTAACTGTATACTGTTTATTGCACTGTGAAATTTGTTATATTGCACAAGGTATTATTTTCTTGCACTGGAGTGAATCCCTAGAGGATCCTACCACAAAGGGCAAGAGCCCTATACTCAGGAAAATACTGTATTGTGTAGAGCATACCATAGCTATTTAATATCGTGTTCCAGACCAGCATCCCCAACCCAACCGGTCGCCGAGGCTGGCTTATCTCAAGTGGGGGAATTTGTAATACCCCAGTACTAGGTACTGTATTCTCTTTAGGCTGAGTCAGGAATTCAGTGGCTTGCAAAAGTATTCATACCCCTTCAACTTTTTCACATTTTGTCACCTTACAACCACAAACTTAAATGTATTTCATTGAGATTTTAAGTGATAGACCAACACAAAGTAGCAGATAATTGTGAAGTGGAACGAAGATTATACCGTATTTTTCGGACCATAAGACGTACCTAGGTTTTAGAGGAGGAAAATAGGGAAAAAAAAATTTGAAGCAAAAAATGGTAAAATATCTAATATATGGGAGTTGTAGTTTTGCAACAGCTGCAAGGCCACATTGACAGGTGGCCCTGCCGCTGTATGGGGATGCATAGGGCATCTTTTTTTGCAGAGCCAGATGTTCTTTTTAGTTATACTATTTTGGGGAATGTCTATTGCTTAGATCACTTTTTATTCAAAACAAAGATGAAACAGTGAAAAAAAAACAGCAGTTCGGAACTTTTGATTTTTTTTCCCCGCTACGACGTTCACCGTACAGGAAAAATATTTTTATAATTTTGTAGACCGGGCGTTTTCGGACACAGGGATATCTAATGTGTATGTGTTTCACAGTAATTTTCTACTGTTATATGTATTCTAGGGAAAGGGGGTGATTTAGAACATTTATTTATTTTTTTTTTATATATATATATATATATATATATATATATATATATATACATTTTTTTTTTTTACTATTTTATTAGTCCCCCTCTAGGGGGCTTGAACCTGCAATCATTTGATTGCAAGTCCCATAGACTGCAATACAAGTGTACTGCAGTCTATGGGAGATTCTGCACATTATTATTGCTGCTGGGCATAGACCGGCCGCAATAGTAATATTACTACTATGACAAGCCTGGGAGCCTTCATAAGACCTGTCATAGGAACAGGTCAGCTCCTGCGATCTCGCCCACGGGAGCCGGCCTGCAACTTCAAACGTACGGGACCGGTGGGGACCAGCCCCGGGGGATACTTTTTTTACTTTAGGGGGGGCTTTAAAGTAGTAATGCCCGCGATCAGACTCCCTGTACATTAGAGCGTGAGACCCGGTAGCTATGGCGACCGCTCTGCAGCAGAGCGGCCGCCATCATCTTTACAGACCCGACATCCACCGTAATAGCACAGCAGATGCCAGGATGGGTTCACTGACACCGGCTCCTCCGATCCCAGGGCCTGCACATCGCCCCCACTCCTGCCACTGCTGCAGGAAGCCTGCGGCGGCAGCAGGAGTGGGGCAATGCAGCGAAAATCCCCTCCTCTTTCCCCAACACCCACTTTCGGACGATAAGACACCCCCCCCATTTTAATCCCAAATTTGGGGGGAAAAAAGTGTGTCTTATAGTCCGAAAAATACGGTACATGGTTTTCAAAATTTCCATCAAATAAAAATCTGAAAATTGTGACATGTAAAAGTATTCAGTCCCCTATATCAGTACTTTGAAGAGCCACCTTTCGCTGCAAGTCTTTTGGGGTTTGTCTCTACCAGCTTTGTGCATCTAGAGACTGAGATTTTTGCCCATTCTTCTTTGCAAAATAGCTCAAGCTCAGCAAGATTGGATGGAGAGCGTCTGTGAACAGCAATTTTCATATCTTGCCACAGATGCTCAGTGGGACTTAGGTCTGGACTTTGAGTGGGCCATTCTAACACATGAATATTCTTTGATCTAAACCATTCCACTGTAGTTCTGGCTGTATGTTTAGGGTCATTGTCTTGCTGGAAGGTGAATCTCCTTCACAGTCTCAAGTCTTTTGCAGCCTCCAACAGGTTTTCTTCCAGGATTGCCCTGTATTTAGCTTCATCCATCTTCCCATCAACTCTGACCATCTTCCCTGTCCGTGCTGAAGAAAAGCCTCCCCACAGCATGATACTGCCACCACCATGTTTCACAGTGGGGATGGCGTGTTCAGGGTGATGAGCAGTGTTACTTTTCTGCCACACATAGTGCTTTGCATTAAGGCCAAAAAGTTCAACTTTTCTCTCATCTCACCAGAGCACCTTCTTCTACATGTTTGCTGTGTCCCCTAAATGACTTTTGGAAAACTGCAAATCGGCACTTCTTATGTATTTCTTTCAACAATGGTTTTCTTCTTCTTTCTTGCCATTTTTCCATAAAGGCCAGATTTGTGTAGGGCACGACTTATAGTTGTCCTGTGGACAGATTCTCCCACCTGAGCTGTCTGATTTCTGCAGCTCCTCCAGAGTGACCATGGGCCTCTTGGCTGTTTCTCTGACCAGTGCTCTCCTTACTTGATCTGTCAGTAGGTGGATGGCCATGTCTTGGTAGGTTTACAGTCGTAGAGTACTTTTTCCATTTTTGGATGATGGATTGAATAGTGCTCTTTGGGATGTTTAAAGCATGGAATATGTTTTGATAACCTAACCCTGCTTTAAACTTCTCCAAAACTTTATCTGTGACTGGTCTGGTGAGTTCCTTGGTCTTCATGATGCTGTTTGTTCACTAGTGTTCTCTAACAAACCACTGAGGCCTTCACAGAACAGGTGTATTTATACTGAGACTAAATTACACACAACTAATTAAGTGACTTCTGAAGGCAATTGATTGCACTGGATTTTATTTATGGGTATCAGAGTACAGGGGGCTGAATACTTTTACACATCACACTTTTCAGATTTTATTTGATCATAATTTTGAAAACTATGTATCATTTTTGTTCCACTTCACAATTATGTGCTACTTTGTATTGGTCTATCACTTAAAATCTCAATAAAATACATTTAAGTTGGTGGTTGTAAGGTGACAAAATGTGAAAAAGTTCAAGGGGTTTGAATACTTTTGCAAGCCACTGTATGTTCATGTTGTAGCATATGGTACTCAGGCACCATCTCCCCCTTGCAATCCCCCTTGGGGCACCACATAGGTGCATTCGAGGTATGACTGTACCTGATGGTGCAGCTGGTGGGTATCAGTTGCTGCCTGTTGTGGCTCTGGTTATCGCTGCAAGCTTAAAAAATTGTGGTGTATCATATTCCAGATACTGTACTGGCATCTGCTGCTGTTTTTACTCCTCCTGACACTTGGAGCTGTGACCCTGTAGGGGGTGGAGCACTGACTGAGTGAGGTGGACTGCAACCAGGCAGAGGTACGCGTGCAACTGGCCAGATACCTGGGAAAGAATCAGGAGGAGGGCTCTCTATCTGTGGAACCATAAAACAATAATAAAAAGCTGAAACCTCCGGAATCCTATGCAGTTGATTCTTACCTTGTGTGGTGGAAAAATATGCATGGCATAAACAGTAGCGGTTACAATCCAGGGAAGGCTGTGGTCACTGGCACCCACTATCGGGATAAGTCCACTTTATTGACATCAACAATAGCACGTTTCAAAGCTAAAAGCCCCTTCCTCAGATTATTGACGTTTTTACAAAAATATGTTGAGAGCAGGCAGATATAAATACCCACCTCCCAAGTGGGAGGGCATCAGCATCCCCCAATCGGGTGGGATACATCACATGATCAACTTAACAAGTACAAATAAATAAGTATAGACATAATTAACCAGTTTCATATGAAACTGAACTTAGGCCAAATATAAAATAATACTGTATGCAATGTAATGTAAGGTATGCTTGAGCAGGAGGGTTTAGGTGATGTAATTTTCTTATTAAGGGGGTGAAGCCTACTCGGTTCTAATATATATTTTATAGTCTTGGCTCACCTAAAAGTATCTCCTGGTTTTAGAGTCCTCCCTAAGAATTGATTGAAAAGATTGATAATAAGTATTTAGGAAGCTAGATCTCCATTGATTTCGAATTACATGGGCTTGCCTTGGAGCTAGACATTCTTCCTGTGTTAGATCAGAGGCTTGTTCCATGGCATATTTAATAATAATACCCTTAGGGTACCCTTCCTCTATAAAATGAGTGGTTATGATTTTACTTTGAGCCAGAAAGTGTGATTGGTGCAATTTCACCTTAACCGTTTATACTGACCAAATGGAACCTTCAGCTTCTTTTTATAGTGGCATCTCTTAAAATTCAAGAGACTGTTAAAATCTACTTTTTAAAAAAAAGTTTTAGTGATATTTTTGTCCTCTTGATAGCATAATAATTAGAGATGAGCGAATTTTTCAAAAGTTCGATTCGGCACTTCTATTTGAAATTCCAAAAAAATTTGCTTCAATCCGAATTATTTTGCGGTGAATATCGCTAAAAAAACACCTACTTCCTAGCTTCAGAGAGCCTGTATAGTGGTGCAGAACACTGTGCCTTGCAGTAACACGCATAGGGGGCCTACTGTGGTAGTCAAACAATACTGTGAGTCTGAATGACACGCACATGACAGGCGTCGCTCTTAGAATCGATGCACACTTCACTTATTTGGACAGTTACGGGCCAAATCTGTCCAACTAACTCAAGTGTGAACCCAGCCTTACAGGTCCATGTTAGTGCCAGGTAGAAAGATCCGTGCAGAGGCCCAACATCCTACTGTAGAGTGAAAGAGCGCACTACTTTTACACCATCCACATATATGTCTACAGAGTGGCAAGGAGACATAATGTGGAGTTGGCAGCAGCATGAGGATGCCATACAGTGACCCAAGTGGAAGCGGCATTAGGAGGACATACAGTGACCCAGCAGTGGCAGCGGCATGAGGATGGCATACAGTGACCCAGTGGCTGCGGCATGAGGAGGGCATACAGTGACCCAGTGGCAGCGGCATGAGGAGTACACAGAGTGACCCAGTGGGAAGCAGCATGAGGAGGACATACAGTGACCTACTTCCTCCCCTGTGTGACTTTGTTCGCCCAGGCAAATGAGGTGTAGAACAGAGTGACACCGCTGTGCCCTGCACATGTTGTATGCTGGAGGAGCATACACCTTATTTAAAGGTGTTTATTAGTGTGGAAACCCATAAGGAGGACCATATTCGCCATTTTGTTCCTAGTATACAGTTGCAGGCCATTTATCATTACAGTATTGTCAATAATTCAATAATTCAGAGCCACAAATCTCTGCCTTTATCACGCTTTTGTTATAGGTGTTCATTAGTGGGGAAAGAAATAAGGGGCATATTTGCCATTCTCTTCGAAGTAGAAAATGATAGGCCTTTTTGCCCTTTGCAATTACGTTTTTTCATCAAACAGTATGTCAGACAGAGAAGCGAGAGGCCATGCACAGGGGAGGGACAAAGGCCTAAATGTTTCTGACTCAGGCACAGGTCGCAGCAGAGTAAGGGGGCGTGGCAGCAAGGGTCAGTTACAGAGGCCAGAGCTCCCAGTGTCAAGTAGCGGTCATGTCTAGACCAGCAATCCAACGGTTGTAGACTGGTTGACTCGGTCATCCAATTCATGCCAAGTCACAAAAGACACCCCCAGCCAAGAGTCGGTGGGTTCATCAGACACAACCCTTAGTTGGCAAGGCCCGGCAGCAGGCCCTGTGACCTCACCTGTCCTCAACTTGCCTCTGTCCTTTTCTGTTCCCTCAGCTAGAGAACTACTTAATGCTGTGAGCTCAGATCCACTGTACAGTGAGGAGGAGGTATTATTATTATTTATTATAATTGTTTATTTATATAGTACCATTAATTCCATGGTGCTTTACATTTGAGGGTTTACATACGGTATACAAGATATACAAAACAGAGAATACTAACAGTGACCAACTGGCATAGTGGGATACAGGGCCCTGGCCGCAAGGGCTTACAATCTATGAGGGAAGAGGGATAGAGACAGAAGGTGGGGGTAGAGGCTGTTCAGGTGGTGGTATGGAGACAGTAGCTTTATTGGGGGTTGTAGGCCTTCCTGAATAGATGAGTCTTCAGGGATTTCTGGAAGCTTGTGATTGTGGGAGTCAGTCTTATGTGTCTTGGTAATGAGTTCCAGAGTATGGGGGATGCACAGGAGAAGTCGTGGAGACAGTTGTGTGAAGAGCGGATAAGAGCAGAGCGGAGTAGGAAGTCTTTGGAGGATCGGAGGTTACGTGTGGGCAGGTAGCGGGAGATTAGGTCGGAGATATATGGAGAGGACAGGTTGTGGATGGCTTTGTATGTCAGTGTTTGTAATTTGAACTCTATTCGCTGGGCAACGGGTAGCCAGTGAAGGCATTGGCAGAGGGGAGCAGTCGATGAAGAATGGGGGAAGAGTTGTCTTAAGCGAGTGGCGCAATTTAAGATGGACTGGAGGGGGGCGAGAGTATTTGCTGGGAGGCCATGGAGAAGGGTGTTATTTATTATTATTTATTTATTATGCTTACTTATATAGCGCCATCATATTCCGCAATGCTTTACAGACATTGTCAGTCACTGTCTCATATAGGGCTCACAATCTACATTCCCTATCGGTATGTCTTTGGAGTGTGGGAGGAAACCGGAGTACCCAGAGGAAACCCATGCAAACACGGGGAGAACATACAAACTCCTTGCAGATGTTGTCCTTGGCAGAATTCGATAGTGTTACAGTAGTCTAAGCGGGAGATTATGAGGGCATGGACTAACATCTTTGTAGTTTCTGGGGTGAGGAAGGAGCGGATTTGATAGATGTTCTTGAGTTGGAGGCGGCAGGAGGTGTTTAGGGTTTGGATATGCGGCTTGAAGGATAGGTCAGAGTCCAAGGTTATTCCAAGGCAACGGACCCAGGGACAGTCAGCAGCTACTGCTCAGCTAAGATCTGGAGGAGACATCCGCCACTTCCTCCGGTAGGCGGGCAAGTAATGAGGAGGAGAGTGGTATGGGAGCTGGTGTTGAGGAGGACATCAGTGAACTACAGACTGTAGTGGATGACGATGTAGCCAATCATAATTGGGAGGGGCTTCATCGTCATCAGGAGAAGAGGGTTGCAGCTTGCGCATGAGGCAGTGGGGGAGTCAGCAGGGTGGCAGCAGTGGGAGGTCGGGATCTAAACGTGCCCGGGGTAGACCATCCGCTTCGCAGCAGCCTACCTGCCTGGAAAGCAGTGGTGCAGGGGTTCACGGAGGCAGTGGCGGTAGCAGTCAGTTATCATGGAGTGTTGGGGGTAAAATCATCTACTTGGCGGTGTTGCAGTTTTTTGTAAAGCCGCCGGGGGAGGTCAACATGGCCATATGTTCAAACTGTGGGCAGAAGGTGAAGCGTGGCCAAGGTGCCAATGTTGGCACCACAGCCCTGCGTCAACATATGCAGCGTCACCATAAAGTGGCCTGGGAGAGCCATGGCTCCAATGTGGTGGTCCAGCCTGCCGCAGCAACCGCTGCAGCACCCAGAGGCACGCACGCCATTTCAGCCAGTCAGGACTCCACCACCTCAGCCAAAGGAAGCTGTGTGTCCTTCCCATCATCTGCTGGTTGTGATGCTCCTCCTCCTAGTCAGTCATTGCGTCCGCAATCCATCACAGAAGCGATTTCGAAGAGACAACAGAATGTGTGCACTCAGTGCAAAAGCTGAACGTGCTCCTGTCCAAGTTTCTGGTGCTGCAGTCACTCCCTTTCCAAGTGGTGGACTCTGCACCTTTCAGAGAACTCATGGCTTGTGCCAAGCCAAGGTGGAGAGTCCCAAGCTGTCATTTCTTTGCCAAAAAGGCAGTACCAGTCCTGCACAAATATGTAGAAGAGAAGGTGGGCCAGTCCTTGAGCCTATTGGTGTCTGCCAAAGTTCACGGCAGCGCCAACATGTGGAGCTGTAACTACGGTTAAGGACAATATATGTCATTTACGGCCCACTGGGTTAATGTGGTGCCTGCCCAGACACACCAGCAACTTGGACAGGTGACACAGCTTCAGCCTCCACGTTCTCACGCCGTTGGTCCTGCAACAATGTCAGCCTCATCCTCCACTGCAGGGACAATTCCCAGTGCTCCTCCAGAATACATGTGCAGGGCACAGCGGTGTCACGCTGTTCTACACCTCGTTTGCCTGGGCAAACGAAGTCACACAGGGGAGGAACTGCTCTGTGTCCTTCTTCAAGAAATTGAATCCTGGCTTTCTCCGCGACACCTCAAAATCGGAACCATGGTGACTGACAACGGGAAGAACATGGTGTCGGCACTGCATCAAGGAAGGCTAAGCCATGCGCCCTGCATGGCGCACGTGTTCAATCTGGTTGTCAAGCATTTCCTTAAGTGTTCCACCCATCTGCAAGACATCCTAAAAATGTCAAGGAAACTTTGCATGCACTTCAGCCACTCGTACACCGCCAAGCACACCCTCCTTGAGCTGCAGCGGCAGAACGGCCTCCCACAACATAGGCTGATATGCGATGTTTCCACCCGTTGGAATTCCACCCTCCCCCTCCATATGTTGGATCGACTATATGAACAGAGAAAAGTCATAAACGACTTCTTTATGATCCAAGCGGACAGAGGTACTCCCCTGTGTGCAGTTGTGCTAAAAAGTTTACATACCCCGTCAGATTTTTTGTTTTTTTGGCTTTTTTTTCAGAGAATATGAATGATTACACAAAAACTTTTTCTCCATGGTTAGTGGTTAGTTGAAGCCATTTATTGTCAAACTTTTTTTGTCTCTTTTTAAATCATAATGACAACCAAAAACATTAAAATGACCCTGTATTGCCCCCTCTAACATCAAAGACAACTTGAAGTCTTTTGTGGTAGTTGTGGATGAGCCTCTTTATTTTCTCAGATGGTAAAACTGCCCATTCTTCTTGGCAAAAAGTCTCCAGTTCCTGTAAATTCCTGGGCTGTCTTGCATGTACTGCGAGATCTCCCCAGAGTGGCTCAATAATATTGAGGTCAGGAGACTGAGATGGCGACTCCAGAACCTTCACTTTCTTCTGCTGTAGCCAATGACAGGTCGACTTGGCCTTGTGTTTTGGATCGTTGTCATGTTGGAGTGTCCAAGTACGTCCCATGTGCAGCTTCCTGGCCGATGAGTGCAAATTTTCCTCCTGTATTTGCTGATAACGTGCTGCATTCATAGTTCCTTTAACTTTGACCAAGTTTCCTATGCCTTTAGCACAACTGTAACTTTAGCATTATCCAGTGGCAGCTCATGTGCGACACCTGCCGTTTGCTCATTCCCTTTGAGGAGGACACTTTGTTAGTCAGTCGCCAGGACTACGGGATGAATGTCATTCCACTGATTCACATCCTGGAAAAGATGCTTTTCAATCTGGCTGTTCAGGGGACTGGAGATCTAGCCTGGCATCTACATCTCAAGGCCACATGAGCCCTGTGGGGGCTGAACTGGAGGAGGAGGATGAGGAGGACATTGGAGCACAAACAATGTGTAGCCAAATGGGTGAAGAGGAGATGCAGGAGCAACCAGAACAGCCAGAGGGAGATGAGGATGATGAGGCAGATGACCCAGACACACCGTGGCAGTATGCAGTGGAGATGGATGCAGGGAGTCCCTCGGAGTCACTTGCGCAAATGGACCGAAGCAGCTGACTTCCTTGCGCAGTGACAGCCAAATTGTCACCATTCAGCAGAGGGATGACTACTGGATCTCCACCATGTTAGACCCTCGCTACCGGTGGAAAAATGGGAGCCTTTTTTACACCTGCTGAGAGGGAGGATAAACTGAACTACTATAGAGATATGCTATGTAGTAAGTTGGCTGCTGCCTATCTGCGCCATCGTCCATCCTCTCGCATGTCCGACCGGGCCCTGAGTGCTCACCTTGCACTGCCATGGCAGCTGTGGAAGGGGGGGGGAAGCAGGAGCAGTATCTGCTCCAATAGTAACAGCCTGAGCCTAGAGTCGCTGATTCGCAGCTTTCTTCAGCCGCATAGTGAAGAAGCTGCTCATCAGCAGCTAGACACAGAGAAGGTCCTGAACCAGCAGGTGGTGGCAGACTTAGAGTGCACCCTGCCACCCGTCATTGAAGATCTGCTGGACTACTGCGTGGTTCAGCCAGGATTTCCACCCACCAATGCCTGATGCATCAGATTAAATGATCCATGCTGCATCACCACACTCTTCCACTGGTTCATTGTAGAGACATGCTATATAGCAAGTTGGTCACTGCCTATCTGCGCCATCGTCCATCCTCTCGCATGTCTGACCGGGGGTGGGGGCCTGAGAGCTCAACTTGCACTGGCATGGCAGCTGTGGGAAGGGGGGGGGGGGGGTGGCAGGAGCAGTATCGGCTCCATCAGCATAATGGGAACAAAATGGTGAAAATGGTCCTCCTTATGGGTTTAGACACTAATAAACACCTTTAAATAAGTGATAATAATAGCTAAGAATTATTGAATTATTATTGACAATACTGTTTTAAAAATGGCCTGCAAGTTTATACTGGTAACAAAATGGCAAATATGGCCCTTATTATGGGTTTAGACACTAATAAAAACCTTTAAATAAGTGATAACCGCTAAGAATTATTGAATTATTATTGACAATACTGTATTTAAAAATGTCCTGCAACTTTATACTGGTAACAAAATGGCTAATATGGTCGTTATGTCTTTCCTCACATTAAAGGCCTTTATTACAGATAAGTGCATATATTATTGGATGATAATTCAGTTTTCTTTGGCACAATAGTACTGAATAATGTTATGCCTTGGAAGAACAGTGAATAAGCCCCTTATAATAAAGGCCTTTAAAAAGGCTTTTTTTATAGATACGTGCAGATACGGCTTTGGCACAATAGTACTGAATAATGTTATGCCTTGGAAGAACAGTGAAGAAGCCCCTTATAATAAAAGCCTTTTTTTTTTACAGATACGTGCAGATATTAGTGCATTATAATTCACTGTTTTTTGCTGTACTGCACTGAAAAAGGCTTGTTGTGTTCCACCTTGATGACAGTAATGAGCAGCAGTATAACGGCAGTGAGTGCTGCAATGTGAATTATGCTGCAAAGTGTTTCCCTAGCTCCTGCTCATGTCTGTCCCTACAGTAAGAGCGATGTGGAATGACTGTACCTAAAATGGACGAGGGTTTTTATAGGGCTGTGACATAACAGGTCCTGCTGGCTGCTGATTAGCTGCACGCTTGGCATTGTGGGTGATCCCGTGCTCCCAGAGTCCCTTCCCCCTTGTCCTAACATGTGCGGTGGCCATTTTATTAAAAAAAAAATGTGATTTGATGCATTGAAGCGTGAGGAAATTCGGAATTGTGGCGAATCGAAGATTTCCTGAAATTTGGATCGAATTCCACTTCTGCAGAATCGATTCGCTCATCTCTAATAATAATGTATCTTGCATATAAAATAATCTTATACATCCAGTCTGATGTGTATATGAATGATTGTTCAAACCAACCCATATAAAGGTTGGCGAAACTCTTGGGGGAATGTCATGCCCATGGCCATAGTAGTTCACTGTAGATATAGTTTTTAATTAAATGAAAACATGTTATGTTGTAATATAAAGAGAATTCTGGATACGATAAATTCCTTTTGTATGCACAGCATTGATTTATCCTGGTCCAGGAAATGGGATACAGCTAAAGTACCCTTATGTGAAATGTTACTGTACAGTGGGCTCACATATAAGGTGACCCATATGTATTAAACAGACCAGTGTAACTCACTGACTTTGGTGATAAGGGATGCGAGTCTCATAGATAAGAGAGAAGGGTCATTACATATTTCTGCAGATGGAAGTCTATGTATTCTGATAAATGACTGGAGAGTGAATTAATTCCTGAGATGATGGGGCGGCCGGGTGGATTTAAGGCATAATTGTGTACCTTGGAAAGATGGTAATATATAGCTATTCTAGGATTTTTTTTTACTATGGGGAATTGTTTTTGTTTGTGTTTTTTTTATTCAGAATGCCCGCAGTTCAGGCGTCATAAATCAGGGCATGATATTTCTTCATATGATCCATGCAGTGATCATTATTAAGAATAGTATAGCATTTGGTATCAGATAGAATCCAACATGACTTGGCTACATATTTGGAGCTGTCCTGTAACACAATACCACCTCCCTTATCAGCACACCAGTTGACCAGTTCAGTATATTGGTATAGGTTCTTCAGAGCTTTCCTCTCCACTCCTGTAAAATTATTGCCTGTGGGTGGATGACTGATTGATAGACCTAAAGGGAAAGGGAAACTAGGGAATAAAAAGTATCAATATAGTTACCTCTGTGATGTAGAGGATAAAAATTCAATTTAGATCTTAAAGTGGTAGGAATGGGTGGTGTTGTAGATAAACTGGAGTCAGCAATGGATTTCATTATACTTGGTTGTATTTATGGGTCCAAACAATGGATGTTATCGGACTTTTGAAGAAGAGAGAAATGTCTAGGTAAGGTCAGTTTCCAAATAAAGTTATTTAGATCAAGAAATAGCGTCAATTCATCCAGTTTGTCTGTAGAGCAAAAAGAAAGGCCCTTACTAAGAAGATTAATTTAAACTGGTGATAACGTATAAGGATGATAAGTAGAAAACTCTTATTGTGTTAGTTCTTTTGTTCTGCTTGGGACTGGGACTCTTTTTTTGTGATGTATTCGTCTGGTACCTCTTGACCTTTTCTTGATTTTCTTTTTATGGCCCTCCTGGTGGGAATAAGAGGTTGAAAGTATTGGGTGAGAGAGATCTCTCTTTCACTGGGTAGGATTTTACTGGAAGCAAACGTGGTGTGGGAATTATACGTCACCTTGAGAGTAAGGGTGACTGGTAATTCTAAAAAAGAATCTTAGGTAGGTGAATTGGTGGTATTGGGAAACATATCTTCTCTATTAGGTAAGTAAATAGGAGTATTTTAAACTGTAAGTACCGCAAACTGTAAGTAATGAATCATCCGGAATGGAAGTTGGACTGGTGGGTAGGGAGATGTCTGTATTAGACGGTGACAGTCTCCCTGGGAGCTTTGTAGAGCAAGGCCCAATTGAGGGAGGGGGTAGGGATAATGAACTGCAAACATTGACACTAATACCCTCTCGCCACAACTGGATTAGAACAAGTTGTGTCTAAGTCAGTGGGAGGTCGGGCTATCGAAATTATTTACATCTAAAGTCTTGGAAATAGGAATAGAAGAATTGTTATTCTTTTTGGAACTCTTGGAATACATAAGTGTAAAACTCCTAGTGAATTTGAATGAAAAATCTGTAGCTGGTTTCTTATGAAGAGCAGGATTTTGTTTAAATGTTTTCTGCATAGGTGGATGGGGAGTGAGTGTATTAGTCCCAAGAGGGTTTGCAGTAGTGGACAAAGCTGTGTAATTTTGTCGGACAGGCACATGTTCTGGTCTTTTTTAAGAGGCTTGAGCTCTCCAGAATTCTATTAATATTGCAACATAACGTGTTTTCATTTGAAGATAAACTATATATATATATATTTTTTTTTTTCCAAGATGGCGCCGCTGGAGTGGCAGCCTGATTCAGCAGCTCTGAGTCTTTCTCTTATCTTTCTTTCTTTGTCTTGTTTTTTATCACTCTACTTAAGGGACTTTGCACTATGAAGAAACACACAAAGACTTGGAATTGGACCTTTGTGATACTTTTTAGTTTTCTTTGTTTTGTTCTGCTTCAAATGGGAACTATTGTGTCTGCAGACAATTCTTTTGTCTACTCCAGAAAGAAACTTCTGCAGCTTAGAGTCACAGCAGGGCTGCCTACCATTTGCCCAGACATCCCCCAGGAGCTCTGGAGAAGGAAAAGGAGGGGGAGGGGGTGTAGAGCTGGAGTTCAGCAGAGGATTAAAAAGAGACGTTTCAGACCAGCTCTTCACTCCATCATTATGGGCAATGTGAGATCTCTTGCAAGCAAGATGGACGAACTAACAGCGCTCACCAGGCATCATCAGCAGTTTCGGGTGTGCAGCATGATGCTACTTACAGAGACTTGGCTCACTGAAGTTACTCCTGACCTTCTGGTCTCCTTGGATAGTTTTAAACTCCTTCGGGCAGACAGGACAAGGGAGAGTGGTAAGAGGAAGGGTGGAGGGCCGGCAATGTCTGTGAATGATAGATGGTGTAATCCTAGGCACATTGTGATTAAGGAGCAAACTTGCTGTAAGGACATTGAACTATTAGCTGTGAGCATGAGACCTTTCTATCTACCAAGGGAACTATCACATGTCATCGTGATAGATATATATGTCCCCCCATCTGCAAAAGCTGACGCTGCCTGCGAGGTCCTACAAGCCATGGTGAGCCAGCTGCAGTCACGACACCCCCAGGCCCTGCTTCTTGTGTCTGGTGACTTCAACCATGTCTCTCCATCATCCACACTGCCCAGTTTCACACAGTATGTAACCTGCCACACAAGAGACAACAAAACACTGGACTTGTTCTTTGCCAATGCGAGGGAGGCATATAATTCATCAGCCCTCCGCCCTGGAAGATCGGATCACAACCTAGTGCATCTCCGATGTGTGTAGAAGCCACTTGTACGTAGAGAACCAGCTGTCACCCGCACAGTGAGGATATGGTCCGAGGAGAGTGATGACGCTCTGAGGGATTGTTTTGACACAACCACATGGGAAGTTCTTCAGGATTCTTATGGAGAAGATATAGAAGGACTCACACACTGCATAACAGACTACATTAATTTTTGTGTGGACAACACAGTACCCACAAAAGTGGTGAGGTGCTTTTCCAACAACAAACCATGGATTAACTCTGATATAAAAACACTACTTAAGGAGAAAAAGATAGCATTCAGAACAAGAGATAAGGAGGGGCTGAGGGAAGTACAAAAGGAGCTGAGGCATCAAATCAGGCAGGGAAAAGCCAGTTATAAGGAAAAAATGGAAATGCAAATGGAAAGAAAAGACATAAGGGGGGTCTGGGAGGGGCTTAAGTCAATTTCGGGTCATAAACA
The DNA here is from genome assembly GCA_947044405.1 of Leptodactylus fallax. Lineage (NCBI taxonomy): Eukaryota > Metazoa > Chordata > Amphibia > Anura > Leptodactylidae > Leptodactylus > Leptodactylus fallax. The sequence continues at coordinate 4,761,476 of CAMRHE010000129.1, read as the reverse complement.
GTCTGTCTGCCAGATTGAGGCAGATGTCAATTGGCTTAATGAACTAAACCTATTCTTCAACAGATTTGATCACACACCAACTCCTCCCACCCCAGCATGTCCTTCAGTTTCCCCCACCACAATGACTTCACCCCATGCGGCTACTTCCCAACAGACCAGAAAATCCAGAAATCCGTCTTTATCTGACCACAGTCTGACCTTCACACGGGCCCAGGTGAGGAAGGAGATGAAAAAGATCAAGGCGAGGAAAGCCGCAGGGCCAGATGACATCAGTGCAAGGCTAATTAAGACTTGTGGGGACCAGCTGTGTGGTATAATTACATATATGTTTAATATGAGCCTGAGGCAGGAAATAGTCCCTGAATTATGGAAATCTTCTTGTGTGGTACCACTTCCAAAGAAACCTCACCCTATGGACCTCAACGACTACAGACCTGTAGCACTGACATCCCACTTGATGAAGATCTTAGGGAGATTGGTTCTCACACATCTCCGCCCTCTAGTGAGCCCCGCTACGGACCCTCTTCAGTTTGCTTATCGGCCGGGCATTGGGGTAGATGATGCCATCATCCACCTTCTGTACAGGGCTCTGTCTCACCTGGAGAAACCAGGGAACACGGTGAGAATAATGTTCTTTGATTTCTCCAGTGCTTTTAACACCATAGAGCCGGGGTTACTGAAGGACAAGCTGGGCCTTGCTGGAGTGGACCACCACCTCTCCAACTGGATCCTAGACTACCTCACAAATCGACCTCAATACGTGAGAGCCCGAGACTGTGTGTCAGATACCGTGATCTGTAATACGGGGGCACCCCAGGGTATGGTTCTCACCCCTTTCCTCTTCACACTGTACACTGCAGATTTTAGGTGCAACTCTATCTGCTACCTACAGAAGTATTCTGACGACTCTGCAATAGTAGGTCTCGTCACAGACGATGATGACTCGGAGTACAGAGAACTGAACCGGGATTTTGTGGACTGGTGCCAGCGGAACCACCTGAAGATTAACGCGGGGAAGACCAAGGAAATGGTGGTGGACTTCCGTAAATGCAGATGCCATCCTAAACCAGTGGACATCCTGGGGACAGGCAGCGAGATTGTGAACACCTATAAGTACCTGGGTTTGCTCCTTAATAATAAGCTGGACTGGGCAGATCACATGGAGGTCCTGTACAGGAAGGGCCACAGCAGGCTCTACCTGATTAGGAAGCTGAGAGCCTTTGGAAATCCAGGGGGAACTACTTAGGATTTTTTTCAACTCGGTAGTGGCATCAGATATCTTCTTTGGAGTGGCCTGCTGGGGGAGCAGTATATCAACCAGGGACAGAAAGAAACTTGACAAGCTGATTAGAAAGGCCAGCTCTGTCCTGGGGAGCCCACTGGACCCAGTGCAGGTGGTGGGTGACAGAAGGATACTGTCCGTGGTGAGCTCCATGCGGAAGAAGAAGTCTCATCCCATGCATGAGACTGTGATAGCGCTGGGCAATACTGTCAGTGACCGACTGCTCCACCCTAAGTGTGAGAAGGAGCCCTATCGGAAGTCTTTCCTCCCCACCGCTGTTAGGCTGTACAACTAACACCGACCTAAGCGGAGATCAATACACAAAGAGAACTGAAATATCTTTCTGCCTGTTAAATCCCCCCCCCTCCTCTGCTACTTCCTATCTGTCTGTCTACTATCAATGTAATGCCTCTCACCTTGGGACATTCCTGTACATGTTGTATTTGTATTTGTATCTGCTTATCTTTGCTGCTGTAACACACTGAATTTCCCCATTGTGGGACTATTAAAGGACTATTATTATTATTATTATTATTATTATTATTATTATTATTATTTTTTTTTTTTTTTTTTATATATATAATGTTAAAGACCAGTTAGTCTGGATGCAGGAGGTCCAGCCCTGCCTATAGCTCTATCAGGATTTATATATCTAAATTTCAGAAGGGAGTTGATAGAGTAGAAAATAGTAAAACTTAACTTTTATTTCTTATATAAATAAAAATAAATATAAAATCGTATTAGAAACAAACAGGGAGCTAAGACAAACAAACAGGCAGGGGTTAGTTTAGTATTCAGCAAAAGTCCGCATATTGCTTCTCATAACAGCTGAGACAGCGTATAAATATAGTCTGGTGCCTCAAATAAAGCCTCAAATGTATATGGACACACAGTCAGTTAGAACTGTGTGTCACCTGGCACTGAGGATTCACCAGATACACTCCACTGGCAGGTTATAGCGGAATACACCCTCAATAGGGTAATTTTGTCAGCGCCCCACAGCCTCCCATCACCCTTTCCACATACACCTCTATCTGACACCTATAGCACACATTTAAAAGTCTCTCCCTAAGTGCTAAAGAGTTAAAAAAAATCCCTACGCGTTTCACCAGCCATTGCTGCATCATCATGGGACTAAATCAATATAACCTTTCAGTCTGAGAGTGAAATAGCAATGGCTAGCACTTAGGGAGAGACATGTATGTGGTTGCTAGACCAGGCAGCCTTCCTTGAATTAGTAGATTTATGGAGCTGACACTATCATCTTTAGGCGCTAGGATTGCACGTCCACAAAGCCATTGATGGTTGTTAAAATTGTTCCAAATATCAGGGAAAACTTGGTCAATAGGTTCCATTACCGAAGCTGTCATTTCACAAAACTCTTCCGGAAAGGAAATGAGACCAGTAGTGGAATCAGTAGGGAACCTGTCATTTCCAAGGCATAGTAGCTGGTGTGTAAATTTGTCCGCAGTTGTATTTCCCATCAAATGAACCTGCATATTAGTAGTAAGAGTTTGCTTCTGAACATGTACCCACAGATAAGAAGATTTTAGACAGGCATTCAGCTCATCTGCTGGTGTTGCTCCCTTAAGAACAAGTAACGTCTGGCAGAAGTCACCTGCAAAAATTACAACAATTCCCACCATTAAACAATCGGTTCCCTGCAGATCTTTCAAAGTGTGATCAAGGGCCTCGACCGCTTTCTTGTGCGCCATGTTACATTCATCCCAAACAATTACTTTGCAAGTTTGTAATACCTTAGTTTTCCCAGAGCCCTTAGTGATATTACAGACAGGAATTTCTGACAGCGCTATATTAAAGGGCAATCCTAGTGCTGAATGAGCCGTGCGCCTTCCATCTAAAAAAGTGGCCGCAATCCCAGATGATGCAACAGCCAAGGTCATTGTTTGAGCAAGCAGCAAATTAATTAAAAATGTTTTACCAGTACCTCCTGGTGCATCTAGGCAAAATAGTCCTCCATTTCCACTGGAAATCTGACCCATAATTGCCATATAGGCCGATCTTTGGTCATCAACCAAAAGAGGCTTATTTAATATGACAAATTCTTTACATTTTTCCAAATCATAGCTTTTTTCTTGCAGAATATCTCTGTTCATAATATCAAAGTCTGGTCGATTTGGTGCTGGTAAACCTAATTCTATTAGAGTTTTACTATTGATAGATATGCACCTTTCTTCTTGTCTAGGTGACAACACAGAACGCAGACAGGACAAACAATGATCAAAGGGAGGTCAGCTAGCCAAGGAGTCGGTAACAGTCAAGCAATGCAGTACAAAATCACAATCCAAAAGCATAGTCACAGACAAAGCCAGAGATCAGAAATAGGAATACAGGTAACAAAACAGAACGGAGTAAAGGCAGGTACGCAGAAGCAATAACCAGCGCCACTGTGAATGTGAGCAAAGAATAAATAGGAAGAAAGAACCCACCCCAGACTTGATAGGAGGATAGGCTGTCAATCACAAAGGCAAGGCCAAAATTAACTATTAGTGGAGCAGAGGAAAACCAAGGTGAAGGAGATGGGTGTGGTGGAAAATCAATTAAGGAGGTGAGGGAATAGGACAGTGTTCAGACAATACAAGAATCTTACACAAGGAATCAAACTGAGCACGCCTCCTGCGCCACCGCGTGTGGGCGGAGGGTGGTGCAGAGACCCGAACAGGCAGAGACCTTACAGTACCCCCATTTTATGAGGGGCCACCGGACCCTCACCAGACAAACCAGTTTTAAAAGGACCCAGTAATTTCTCTGCCTTGAATTCAAGATCTCCCTGAACAACAACAGGTGCTGGTGGACCAGGCAAACGTTTTTTTATTCACCTGGCGTTACCAACCTTTACAGCCGAAACTGTCTCCTCACTGACACAATCTAAGGTGTGCAAAACAATACAGTGGGACGAGCACTGATCTCCCCATTTTACCAACTCCCTTTTACCCAAATCAAAAATAGGGTTATGGAGGCTCAACCAGGGGAGCCCCAAAATAATATCGGAAGACAGATGCTCCATAACAAAAAAGCTCATGACCTCTGAATGTGCAGAACCCACTTGCAACGTGATTAAGGGGGTCTTGAATCGGACCTTACCCCTAGCTAGTGGGGCAGAATCCGCTCCAGTAACAGACAGAGGAGTGTCAAGTGGCAAAAGCTCAATGCCTAAAGCTGAGACAAACGAGAATGTGACAAAGTTTGCTGCAGACCCAGAGTCAACTAGGGCCTGGTCAGAAACAGATCTGTCCCCAGAGGACAGAGACACAGATTACAACATCTTATTGTTATTTCCGGCAAATACCTGGTTGCCTGAGTGGTTCTTCCGACTACCACTCAGGCACTGAAGCTTTTCCGCTGGTGTGCGGGGTCTGATGGAGCAGTCTCGAATTATGTGATCTGAAGTACCACAGTATAGGCAGAGGTTATTCCGGAGACGATGCTCTCGTCGAGTCTTGGCGTCCATAGCTCCCAGTTGCATGGGTTCCTCACCAGGAGTGATGGGAGAAAAAGTGGGTTTATCAGGAGAGAGAGAGGAAGAGACAGAAAATTTGGAGGAAACAGACCCTACTCTCTCTTTAACATTTTCCCAGATTCTACGGTCAATAGGGACAGCCAATGTCATAGCCTGCTCAAGAGTAGGGGGATCTGGTTGACCAACCCAGGCCTCCTTAACACGGTCACACAGGCCTTGTTTAAAGCGGGCCTTTAGTGCTGACTCACACCAACCTGCAGTCACGCTGCACTTGCGGAACTCTGACCAATACTCCTCAGCAGAGCGTTTGCCCTGCCGCATGGTGAGGAGTTGCGATTCTGCAAGCCCAATGTGGTCTGGCTAAGCATAGATAGACCCCAGAGAGAAAAAAAAAAATTTCAAAATCTGACCACTCCTCTGCCCCAGGAGGGAGTTTAAGGGCCCAAGCTTGTGGATCCCCTGTAAGGGGGTTATAACTACTCCCACCATTTGGGCCTGGGATGCATGTGGATTAATCCGGAAATACAGGCGACAAGACTCCCGGAAAGTCTCAAATTTTTCTCGGTTCCCCGAATAACGGTCCGGGAGTAGCATCTTAACCCTAAAAGGGGCAGAAACAACCAGGGATGCTGCAGAAGCATCAGTAAGGGTCTGAACCTGTTTAGCTAGCTTAGCTACCAGGCCTGCCAAACCCTCCATCTTGGCAGTAAGGCCCTGAATAGGATACTTGCTATCCAGAGGAAAGAAATGGCAGAAGGTAATTTTTTTTTTTTTTTTTGGGCTGGTTATTCTGTAAGGGAATCGCTAGAGGAGCAATTCCCCAGTGCTGTTGCAGAACCCTGGGGGAGTGGCACAACAAGACAGTGAGCCCTAAGCTGAACCCCCCCCCCCCCCCCGCTGTCCCTGGCTAACTTGTCTATCTGTCCTAGGTGACAGCAGCAACTGGTCGACAGGCCCTACCTATTATAGGTGACAACACAGAACGCAGACAGGACAAACAACGGACAAAGGGAGGTTGGCTAGCCAAGGGGTCGGTAACCATCGAGCAATGCAGTACAAAATCACAATCCAAAAGAATAGTCACAGACAAAGCCAGAGATCAGAAATAGGAATACAGGTAACAAAACAGAGTAAAAACGGAGTAAAGGCAGGTACGCAGAAGCAATAACCAGCGCCACTGTGAATGTGAGCAAAGAATAAATAGGAAGAAAGAACCCACCCCAGACTTGATAGGAGGATAGGCTGTCAATCACAAAGGCAAGGCCAAAATTAACTATTAGTGGAGCAAAGGAAAACCAAGGTGAAGGAGATGGGTGTGGTGAAAAATCAATTAAGGAGGTGAGGGAATAGGACAGTGTTCAGACAATACAAGAATCTTACACAAGGAATCAATCTTAGCACGCCTCCTGCATCACCGCGTGCGGGCGGAGGGTGGTGCAGAGACCCGAACAGGCAAAGACGTTACATTGACACAGCTCTCCATCAACTATTTTCAAATCTGTGAAAGAAGTTGGCCCACGGACAATGTGAAGCAGTAATCGGAGGTAGTAACACTCTGCGTTGTTTGAATGCACTCTATACACACGTCCAAGAGCATCAATGGAACGTCTGTCCCATACTGGGACCCTTGCACCTTGTTTCCTCTTGCAAAATACTTTTCTCAATTTATTCCATGTATAATATTTTGGAACATCTGAATATAATAAAGTCCTTGCAAATGAATCTTCTTGACATAGGAGAAAGAAAGCTGTCGATGTTGTATTGGGTGGTTGAGCAGCTCTTTCCTCCATTCTTGGGAGTAAAATAAACTCATTGTCCATTTTCAAGATGGACACTGAGATGAACTACAGTCGGAAGTCTGTCATGGATGGGAAAATTTAGTAATCGCCACACGGCTTCATTACTACTTATATACCTTCCCATCTGATACAGCATAATCTCATCAGATGTACATTTTGGATTCTCTAGCTGGAAAACTGCCATATCACTGCCCTTGTTAACACATTTGCAAATGTATTTAATTGAATTAACAGAGTTACAATTTCTACATTAATGTGCGAATCAAACATTTTTGAAAGCAGTGGAGAGTAAGGTACAACCCATCGATTATCTATTTCAAGATCTGTGTTTTGTTTAACCCGTTTTAATCTGATTGTTCCAGTATATCTTCCCTGTTCAGGTTTCCATCTTCTGTAAAGAGGTGTGAGAAAGTGAAGGGTGTGGTTTGGGAGAACAGGTATGTTCCAGCCAGGCAGTTAAAGGGTGTCTGGTAGAAGCCCACAGCAGGGAGGTCAGCTGACTAATTAAGGCCTGATATAGGGTGTGTGTCAGGACTAGGAGGTGTGGCACTACACTGAGGAACAGTGTGAGCTGTATAGCTGAACCTGCATGAAGGTAAAATCTGTGCCACCCGTCTAATGTAACCAGAACGAGAGTCTGGAAGCCAGGCTCTTGTATAGAGAGGGATTGTTTCTTGTATTAGTTATTTCTCAGCTGAGAAGGGTTTGCTTTTCTTTGTTTGCGCCTTTTGTAAAGGCAACACCTGTTAATTCACTTGCAAGTGAATAAACTCTGAACTTGAGTGTGATCCAGTCTCTGTGTCCCTGTTTCCTGCACTGCTACCAAGCATCTACCTGAGCGGTTCCCTACATATGGTGCTTCGAATGCGGGCATATGTGCAGTGAGACATACACGGGCTGCATGTCCTGTAGCTGACAGAGCTGAAATAAAGAGCCACAGCCATGGAGGAGGTTGTGAAACAGCTGATACAGGCTAATGCAGAGCAACAAGAGACCAACCGACTCTTGACCCAGCAGTTGTCATTGTTGCTGGCCGCCCAGCAAAAGGCTGATCTACCAAAGCCAGAGCAGGACATCAGGAAAGAGGTCCGTAAAGCGCTGACCAAGATGACGGCAGAGGACGACATAGAGGCCTATCTGACTGGGTTTGAAAGAGTGGCCAACCGTGAAAGGCTTCCACGACACCTCTGGGCCGAGGTGTTGGCACCATTTTTAGTTGCAGAGCCCCAGCAAGCCTATTTTGACCTGAGTGAACAGGATGCATGCGACTACCAGCGGGTGAAGGCGGAGATCCTGACCCGGCTAGGTGTGGACCAGCACGTGCGGGCTCAAAGAGTCCACAGTTGGGAATACCAGGAGGCCTTACCACCAAGGTCACAGATGCAACACCTTGTACAACTTGTCCGAAAGTGGCTACAGCCGGAGACGTTGACCCCAGCCCAGATGGTGGAGCGGGTTGTCGTGGACCGGTATCTGAGGTCTTTACCGGGTAAGATCCTGCAGTGGGTGGGGCATGGAGACCCAAAAAACGCCAGTGCATTGGTGGAGTTGGTGGAACGCTATTGGGCTACACAGTCCCTCAAGAAGGAGCTCCCACAGGTCTCACAAGTCCCCAGGGCCCGGAGGGCCAACCTTCCTCGAGCTCCCCAGGATAAGGTAGTGACCCAGGGGAGGAGGAGAGAAACTGTTGTCTGCTGGGATTGCCATGAGCCAGGCCATATTGCGGCTAATTGTCCCATGTCTTAGAGCCCATGGACTGCAGTCTGGGTCAGAGGGTGTCCCTCTATGCTGCCCCAGCCTATGCTGCTGCCACCTTGGACACTGATGATGGGCGCCACCTATGCCAAGTGACCGTGGCTGGGTGCCCAGTGGTGGCACTACTGGACTCTGGAAGTCGGATGACCCTCGTAAAAGGGTCCCGTGTCGACCTCGGGACAGTCACCGGACGCACAGTCGGGGTCCTGTGCATACATGGCGATTTAAGAGACTACCCGACTGTGATTGTCGCTATCCAGACCCCCTGTGGGGAGAGCCGACACGAGGTGGGGGTTGTCCAGAATTTGCCCCATGACCTCATTCTGGGACGGGACTTTCCCCTGTTTTGGACTCTATGGCGGGGAAAACAAGGGTCAGAAAACCCACCCCCAAGTTTACCACAGGTACTGTCTAGTCAGGTCCTCGAGCCTGAACCCAATGACTTGGACTCTAGGGTTCCTGCCGTAGGGGTGACCATCCTAGAAGGAAGTGGTAGCTCTGTATTTCCCCTAGAGGTAATGGCAGGTGAAGCCGAGGCAGCCAGTACCGAACCTCTAATATCCGATTTGAACATATCTTGTGTTGCTTTTGGTTCTGCACAACTCCAGGACCCCACTCTGTCAAGGGCCTGGGAAAATTTAATAGTTATCAATGGTGTGTCTCAGCGCCCAGGCGCTGATGAGGTGTTTTCCCGCGTGGCTGTCAACCGGGAGTTGTTATACCGAGTTGACAGGGTGCGAGGAGAGACCTTAGAACAGTTACTGATACCTCAGCCTTATCGCCGGACAGTGCTGGATTTAGCACATAAAAATGCGCTAGGAGGACACCTAGGTGCCGCAAAAACGCTGGACCGTATAGTGCAGCGTTTTTATTGGCCGGGGGTATATCGTGCAGTTAAAGTGTATTGTGAAACATGTCCGGAGTGTCAGTTGCATGCCCCCAAGGCACACTTTCGAAGCCCCCTGGTACCTTTGCCCATTATTGAGGTGCCCTTTGAAAGGATTGCCATGGACTTGGTAGGTCCTTTAGTTAAGTCCGCACGGGGGCATCAGCATATTTTGGTAATCATGGATTATGCTACCCGATATCCTGAAGCCATCCCACTACGGCATACGTCGGCAAAGTTGATTGCCAAGGAATTGTTCGCCGTATTTTGCCGAGTGGGTCTACCCAAGGAGATCCTCACGGATCAGGGTACCCCGTTTATGTCTAAAGTCACCAAGGAACTGTGCAAATTCTTTAATATCAAACAGTTACGTACATCTGTGTACCATCCCCAGACAGACGGGTTAGTAGAACGATTTAATAAAACCCTAAAAAGCATGTTAAAAAAGGTGGTAAACAAGGATGGAAAGGACTGGGATGTTCTGTTACCATGTTTGATGTTTGCCATCCGTGAAGTACCACAGTCTTCCACTGGGTTTTCCCCTTTTGAGTTGGTCTATGGCAGACATCCTAGGGGTCTGTTGGACATTGCCAAAGAGACGTGGGAGCAAGAACCCACTCCCCATAAAAGTGTTATTGAACACATCGCTAGTATGCAGGACAGGATAGCGGCCGTTATGCCCATAGTGAGAGAGCATGTGGAGGAGGCCCAAAGGGCTCAAAGCCGGGTTTACAATAGGTCAGCGAAGGTAAGGACCTTTAGACCCGGTGACCGAGTTCTTGTACTCGTTCCCACAGTGGAGAGTAAGTTCCTTGCCAAGTGGCAAGGACCCTATGAGGTAATGGAGAAAATAGGAGAGGTGGACTACAAGGTTCGTCAGCCTGGTAGGAGAAAACCAGAGCAGATTTATCATGTAAACCTGCTAAAGGCGTGGAAAGACAGAGAGAGTCTGCTTACAGAAAGATCTCCGGCTAAACTGCCTCCTGTACTGTCCCCACAGGCTACGGTTAGGACTACAGAGGAAGCAGTAGGGGTAACAATAGCGGAGTCTCTCACAAAAAGCCAACAGCAAGAATCCAGAGAGTTTGTAGCAAGGAATACAGACGTGTTCTCCGAGCTACCCGGGTGTATGTCCATAATCAAACATGATATTGTTACCGAGCCCCAGGTGAAAGTACGGTCGAGACAGTACCGGATCCCTGAGGCTCGTCGACAAGCCATTTCAGAGGAAGTGCAGAAAATGTTAAAGTTACGGGTCATTGAGGAGTCCAAAAGTGAATGGGCTAGTCCCATTGTCCTAGTTCCCAAGCCAGATGGAACATTGCGGTTCTGCAATGACTTCAGGAAACTGCCACGGGTAGACGAACTTATTGAGAGACTGGGAGGGGCCCGGTACTTCACTACTCTCGATCTCACTAAGGGATACTGGCAGGTACCCCTGACAGATAGTGCCAAAGAAAAGACTGCCTTTATTACTCCTGAGGGTCTTTTTCATTATCTTGTGTTACTGTTTGGGCTCCATGGGGCCCCAGCCACGTTTTAACGACTAATGGACATAGCTTTAAAACCTCATAGGAGATACGCCTCAGCATATCTGGATGATATCATCATTTTCAGCAATGACTGGGAGAGTCACTTGCCCAAGGTACAAGCTGTAGTGAATTCCTTAAGAGCAGCTGGCTTGACTGCTCACCCCAAGAAGTGTGCTTTGGGGATGGAGGAGACACGCTATTTGGGATATGTGATCGGCCGTGGTATAATGAAACCACAGGTCAACAAGATCGATGCTATTCAGAAATGGCCTCGACCTGTGAGCACCAAACAAGTTAGGTCATTTCTGGGCATTGTGGGGTACTACAGACGCTTTATACCAAACTTTGCCACAGTGTCTGCTCCCCTGACGGACCTTCTAAAGGGTAAAAAGTCCGTTATGGTACGGTGGAATGACCAGGCCGAAAGTGCTTTTCAGGCGTTAAAGCTGGCCTTATGTGGGTCTCCTGTTCTCATTACGCCCGACTTCAGCAAAGAATTTGTGGTACAAACAGACGCATCAGATGTAGGGCTGGGAGCTGTCCTGTCTCAGGAGGTGAATGGAGAAGAGCATCCAGTTACCTATCTGAGCAGGAAACTAACACCAGCAGAAAAGAACTACAGCATAGTAGAGAAAGAGTGTCTGGCGATAAAATGGGCGTTAGAGGCCCTGAGGTACTACTTGCTGGGTAGGCAGTTCCGTCTAGTGACCGACCACTCACCCCTCACTTGGATGAGCAGATCCAAGGACAAGAATGCCAGGGTTACTAGGTGGTTCTTGTCCCTTCAAAATTTTAGTTTTTCGGTGGAGCACAGAGCCGGGAAACTGCAAGGCAATGCTGATGCCTTGTCCCGGACTCATTGTTTAATGTCTGGAGTTCGCCCCGAGGGGTCAGAACTGAGGGGGAGGGTATGTGAGAAAGTGAAGGGTGTGGTTTGGGAGAACAGGTATGTTCCAGCCAGGCAGTTAAAGGGTGTCTGGTAGAAGCCCACAGCAGGGAGGTCAGCTGACTAATTAAGGCCTGATATAGGGTGTGTGTCAGGACTAGGAGGTGTGGCACTACACTGAGGAACAGTGTGAGCTGTATAGCTGAACCTGCATGAAGGTAAAATCTGTGCCACCCGTCTGATGTAACCAGAGTGAGAGTCTGGCAGCCAGGCTCTTGTATAGAGCCGAGAAGGGTTTGTTTTTCTTTGTTTGCGCCTTTTGTAAAGGCAACACCTGTTAATTCACTTGCAAGTGAATAAACTCTGAACTTGAGTGTGATCCAGTCTCTGTGTCCCTGTTTCCTGCACTGCTACCAAGCATCTACCTGAGCGGTTCCCTACAGAGGATAACCATCATCTCCTGTTTGTGTTTCTACAATCAAGTTGCGAGGATACTTTTTAGTACATTTTGCTTCCTTCATACATGGCGATCTTGGGCTAAGTGGCCCACATGGCCCATGGATTATATTTTTAGAAATAGTTTCAAAAAGTACTGGATTTTCTACTGTATTTGGAAGCTCAGCAGAAATATCACTGTCAATTTGATCAGGGCATATCTTATCCTTTAGCCATATCAGTAAATGAGAATGTGGAAGACCTCTTTTTTGCCACTCAATTGAATGCATCCAACACTGACTTTCACCAAAAATGTAACACTTTGTAATTACGTCCATGAGATTGATCAGTTTTTGTTTAAAAACCCTTGCTATTAAATCATGTCGATCAGAGGGGCCCTGACCATTCAGAAGCTCTTCCTTTATCTCTGGCAAGTTGGATTACATGTAACTGTAATAAACAAATCAGGATGACCATATATCCGAACATATGTCATGGCGTCCTGAGCATACTCATGCATATGTCTGGGACTTCCAGTAAATGTAGCCGGTAAAATAAACATACGCCCAATGTCAGCCACATTGCCATCATTAGCAACAACATCCCTTAAATGAATGTATTGATTGTTGGTTCAATCGTATGTACAAAAGACGCTCACTTTCCACCTTGGCATACATATCAACTATAAATTGATGAAAAAGTTGTCTACATTGTAAAATGTAGTTAGAAGGCCCATGTGTGATCATTATTTGGTAGGCATAAAAGTCCATAGCTGATATTTTTTTATTGGTTGGCCTAGCAGTCTTGGGATCAGTCTATGTTAGATTTAAGTGATAGCCATCTTGGTCATTCCAAAATATTATCGGATATTGCAGAGCATCATATGATCTATGTGTTTCTGCAATACGTTGAAGATTGTCGCTTCGTCGCTGAATAATTATATCTCGGCTTTGAAAGTTCTGTCCAACCAGTACAATAGCTACTTCGTTAACAGTGGGAGAATTAAATCGCCTTTCATGCTCACCAAACGGTGTCTTGTCTGCTCTTATTACAACTTGATATTCATCACGCGGCATTTTTTCTAAGGCTGTTTTGAAAAGGTTTACTAACTGATTGTGCTGAGGGAAAAATCTTTGCAAATTCAACACAATCTCTTTTCAAGTATAGTGTCACAACGTCTATCAGCTTGCATTTGTTCATATCCCAAAAAATAAATTTGTAAAAACTTTGGGTCTTCATTTGCTACAGGAAGCATTGAACCAATTTTGTGATATATTTGGTCCTGGACTTTAAAAGTTGGCATAAATCCTGCTTCCTGGAGTCCAGCTGTCGTACCAAAGGATGTCATCTGGAAAGTATTGTATCTCCTAATATTTTGCAGAAAATGCTTTGATTCGGGAGTTGTTCCTGACATGTATGAAAGAAGTGATTCAGGAGGTAGATCTAAAGGTGGCAAACTGACTTTGCCATTTGAGCAGCACATACCAGGTGATTCTAAGTTAAACTTCTTTGCTTGACAATGTTTGCATATGATGTCCATTTTGCCAACTATGACTTTCTGATGTCACCTATAGTCTTGAATTGGGTTGTAGTGATATGCTTCCAAACACAAATCAGCCTGCCTACATCTTTGCACATGTTGCATATGTCATATGCAGTCATTTTCAGAACGTTCATCCTTTTGTGCAGATGTTTCCATATTCCTTGCTTCAGCCTGCATTATCCGATTCTTGTGAAGACGACATTCCCGTTGCTCTGATGTCTCAGCTGCCTTACATTTAGCCTGTCTCATCCATTTCTTTTCAAGCCGCGAGTCACGTTGTTCACTTGTCTCAGCTCTTTGACACAATTTAGCGTTCTTAGCTTTTGGATGAACTTGCGCAATAGATAGTCATTTTTTGGGCGGCATTTTAAAAAACAGTCCTTAGTATTATGACCCTTTAGTCTTCACCTGACACTGATAAGAGATGTAATAGGATGAATAGTAAATACAGAGCAGCCCTCACACAGTATTACTATGACCTGAAGGAGCTCACATCTCAGTAATGAAAACCGCCTCACAGGCAGACTTGTGTAGTTGCCCATAGCAACCAATCAGAGCTTAGCTTTCATTACCTCAGCAGCTTCAGTGATGAAAGCTCCCTGTATAGTAAGAAATAATGATAATCTTACTATGAGGCAGTTTTCTCCTGACCAATATTGCTGCTCAGTAAGGCTGCTTGCACAGTACAGTATTTTTCACGGGTCTCCGGGCCGTGGATTCTACAGCTCCATAAACATTCTATGGAGCCTGCAAAATTCACAGCTTTTTGCACAAAGAAGTCTATGGAACCGCCAAATCCATGGCCCAGAGGCCCGTGAAAAATACTGTAGTGTGCAAGCAGCCAGTAAGGATACCAGATGTGTTTTGTCAGTGCGTGCATGTATGTGTGTGTGTGTGTGTGTGTGCACGCGTGTGATCCATGTGTATGTATGCGTGTGTGCATGCACGTGTGTGGTCCATGTATATGTATGCGTGTGTGCGCATGTGATCCGTGTGTTTGTTCGTGCGCAGTGCAAGTGTCCATGCGTGCGGTAGGTGTGTGTGAGTACGCATGTGCTCTGTTCGTCCGTGTGCGTAGGGTACATTCATCTCAGTGTGTTTGTGTGCGTGTCTGGTCCTTGCGTTCATGTGTGTGTGTGTGTGTGTGTGTGTGTGTGTGTGTGTGGTGTGCATGTGGTATTTATGGAGTGGTGTTGTGGTATTTATGGGTTGGTGTTTGTGTTGTGTGTGTCTAGCATGGTCTGGTGTTGTGTGGTGTGTTGTGGCAATTGTGTGGTGTTGTGTTTGTGGGTTGGTGTATGTGTGCTGTCTGTGTGATGTTTCTTTGGTGTTTGTGAAATGTTTATGTGTTGTGTGTGGTGGTGCGGCTCCTTTAGCAGCGACTCGTTGGCGCCATCGCTATAACCCCTCCCTGTTAGTCACAACTGTTGTTTTCCTCTCAGCACTGTCACTTTCACCTTCACATTTCCCCATTTTATGTATAGGGCCTAACTTCGGGGGCCCCAATCTGATGACTGGGGGACGCTAGCAAGATTTAACGTGCGCAGTATTCTGCTCCTGTGGATGGAGAGGGGGTGTACCAAATTTCATCCAAATCGGGTGAAAACTGTGGATTGGTATAGAGCGGGCTACTATAAATTTTGAGTTTTATATATACAGTACAGACCAAAAGTTTGGACACACCTTCTCATTCCAAGAGTTTTCTGTATTTTCATGACTATAAAAATTGTAGATTCACACTGAAGGCATCAAAACTATGAATTAACACATGTGGAATTATATACTTAACAAAAAAGTGTGAAACAACTGAAAATATGTCTTATATTCTAGGTTCTTCAAAGTAGCCACCTTTTGCTTTGATTACTGCTTTGCACACTCTTGGCATTCTCTTGATGAGCTTCAAGAGGTAGTCACCTGAAATGGTTTTCACTTCACATGTGTGCCCTGTCAGGTTTAATAAGTGGGATTTCTTGCCTTATAAATGGGGTTGCGACCATCAGTTGTGTTGTTCAGAAGTCAGGTGGATACACAAGCAAAAAGGAAGAAAATCAGGCACACTGAGGTCTATCACCAGAATCACATCTTCTGGATGGCAGGACAACTGTGGAACTTGTTTTTTACATCACAGCAGAATGAATTGAACATTGAACGTCCCAGTCACAATAGAGCCCCTTTTTTATCCCTTCAGGGATGCCCCTTCTCAGCAGCAGTGCTGTTCAATCACGGCCAGAACCCAGCACATGGTCGTGTGCAATTAGCCTAATTCTGTTTTAGAGCAGTCAGGAATGCAGCAGTCACTCTCTAGCTCGTACAGCAGCAGCAGCTACAGTGGGGAAAAAAAAGTATTTAGTCAGCCACCAATTGTGCAAGTTCTCATATTTAAAAAGATGAGAGAGGCCTGTAATTGACATCATAGGTAGACCTCAACTAAGAGACAAAATGAGAAAGCAAATCCAGAAAATCACATTGTCTGATTTTTTAAGAATTTATTTGCAAATTATGGTGGAAAATAAGTATTTGGTCACCTACAAACAAGCAAGGTTTCTGGATCTCACACACCTGTAACTTCTTCTTTAAGAGGCTCCTCTGTCCTCCACTCATTACCTGTAGTAATGGCACCTGTTTGAAATTGTTATCAGTATAAAAGACACCTGTCCACAACCTCAAACAGTCACACTCCAAACTCTACTATGGTGAAGACCAAAGAGCTGTGGAAGGACACCAGAAACAAAATTGTAGACCTGCACCAGGCTGAGAAGACTGAATCTGCAATAGGCAAGGAGCTTGGTGTGAAGAAATCAACTGTGGGAGCAATAATTAGAAAATGGAAGACATACAAGACCACTGATAAATCCCACGGGGTCAAAATAATCACAAGAATGGTTTGCAAAAATCCCAGAACCACACAGGGGGACCTAGTGTATGACCTGCAGAAAGCTGGAACTAATGTAACAAAGGCTACCGTCAATGACACACTACGCTGCCAGGGACTCAGATCCTGCAGTGCCAGACGTGTCCCCCTGCTTAAGCCGTACATATCCGGGCCTGTCTGAAGTTTGCTAGAGAGCATTTGGATGTTCCAGAAGAGTATTGGGAGAATTTCATATGGTCAGATAAAACCAAAGTAGAACTGTTTGGTAGAAACACAACTCGTCGTGTTTGGAGGAGAGTGAATGCTGAGTTGCATCCAAAGAACACCATACCTACTGTGAAGCATGGGGGTGGCAACATCATGCTTTGGGGCTGTTTCTCTGCAAAGGGACCAGGACGACTGATCCGTGTACATGAAAGAATGCATGGGGCCATGTATCGTGAGATTTTGAGTGCAAACCTCCTTCCATCATCAAGGGCATTGAAGATTAAACGTGGCTGGGCCTTTCAGCATGACAATGATCTCAAGCACACCACCAGGGCATCGAAGGAGTGGCTTTGTAAGAAGCATTTCAAGGTCCTGGAGTGGCCTAGCCAGTCTCCAGATCTCAACCCCATAGAAAACCTTTGGAGGGAGTTGAAAGTCCATGTTGCCCAGCGACAGCCCCAAAACATCACTGCTCTAGAGGAGATCTGCATGGAGGAATGGGCCAACATACCAGCAACAGTGTGTGCCAACCTTGTGAAAACTTACAGAAAATGTTTGACCTCTGTCATTGCCAACAAAGGATATATAACAAAGTATTGAGATGAACTTTTGTTATTGACCAAATACTTATTTTCCACCATAATTTGCAAATAAATTCTTAAAAAATCAGACAATGTGATTTTCTAGATATGTTTTCTCATTTTGTCTCTCATAGTTGAGGTCTATCTATGATGTCAATTACAGGCCTCTCTCATCTTTTTAAGTGGGAGAACTTGCACAATTGGTGGCTGACTAAATACTTTTTTTTCCCCACTGTATGTCCTCACTCCTATTGATTTCTATCACTAATCTGCCTGTATAACTGCTTGAATTCCTACTGTTTTTCAGACATGGGCTCTGCATGATTCAGAGAGATGAAACATAGACCCTATACTATCTCCAGCATTACTGTCTACAGCTAGCTTCTAGTCATAATTTCAGCTCTTTATATAGTTTATATGACATCAGAACTGTAATGTGTCCACCCACCAATTTTATTGGCTGAGAGACAGCTGATGTCAAGTGGTGCTAGAATGTCAGAGACAGAGTCTGTGTCATACATGTGTGTCTGTTCTGTAATTCCTGCTCAAAGGTGGCACCAGTCATTTTAGCTCGTCTGAGACTAATCGCCATTTCTTCGGTTTCATTAAAAAACAATCAATTTGGAGTATTCGGGTTCAATCTGGTTTGTGACAAAGCGGTTCACCCATCTCTGCTGGAATCTACATGTGGACTAAATTTCAGCTTAAAGCAGCCACTGCTATGCGAGCATGCACCCTTGTAAGGATGCAGTAGATCGTTTTACCTATAACCGTGGTTGCGGTGTCTACAAATGATTTTGAAACAGTTAGGAAGAACAAAAAGGATTATATAGCCTTTCTGGACTTCACTCCAGGTCAACCCCCAGACATTCCCCTCGCAGGTCTCCAGCAGCCCAGAAACTGTCCTAGTTACTCACCTTACTAAAATTTTTAACCTCTCTTTCTTCTGGAATCTTTCCCTCCTCCTTCAAACATGCTGTCATAACCCCACTATTGAAAAAACCCTCCCTTGACTCATCCTGTGTTGCTAACTACCCACCTGTCTCTAACCTCCCCTTCATCTCTAAACTCCTGGAATGCTTGGTCTACTTCCGCCTAATCTGCTATCTCTCTGCTATCTCTCTTACAATCTATCTCTGGACCCCTTACAATCAGGTTTTCGTGCACTGCACTCTACTGAAACAGTCCTCACAAAGGTCTCCAACGATCTCTTGACGGCTAAATCTAAAAGGAACTATTCACTACTTATTATTCTGGATCTCTCAGCAGCATTTGACACTGTAAACCACAAACTCCTCCTCACTATGCTCCAATATATCTGCCTCAGGAATACCGCTCTCTCTTGATTTTCTTCCTATCTCTCTAACCACTCATTTAGTGTATCATTCGCTGGTGCTATTTCTTCTCCTCTGCCCCTTGCGGTTGGGGTTCCTCAAGGCTCAGTCCTAGGTCCCCTCCTCTTTTCTCTGTATACAGCCCCAGTTGGACAAACCATTCGCAAATTTGGTTTTCAATCCCATCTTTATGCAGATGATACCCAACTATATACCTCATCCCGTGACATCACCCCTGCACTACTACAGAACACCAGTGACTGTCTCTCTGCTGTCTCTAACATTATGTCTTCTCTTTATCTGAAATTGAATCTTTCAAAAACTGAACTTCTTGTGTCCCCTCCATCTACTAACCGACCTAACCCTGATATCTCCATTTCTGTCTGTGGACTTACTATTACCCCCGAGGCACCATGCCCGCTGTCTGGGGGTTCTATTTGATTCTGATTTCACCTTTACCCCATATATTCAGACACTTGCACGCTCTTGTCACCTGCACCTTAAAAACATCTCTAGAATTCGCCCTTTTCTCACCGTGGAAACATCAAAAACCCTCATTGTCGCTCTGATTCTCGCTCATCTTCACTACTGCAATTCTCTTCTAATTGAGCTTCCTCTTACTAAACTCTCCCCACTACAATCTGTCCTGAATACAGCCGCCAGACTCATCTTTCTGTCAAAACGGTACACAGACACATCTACCTTGTGTCGCTGTATTGGTTGCCCATCCATCACAGTATACAATATAAAATTATCACACTGACCCACAAATCCATCCATAGCGCTATGCCCCCCTATATCTCCTCCCTCATCACTGTCTACCGCCCTAACCGTCCTCTCCGTTCTGCCAATGACCTTAGACTTGCATCCCCTGTTATCCGATCATCCCACTCCCGTCTCCAAGACTTTTCTCAAGCTGCACCGGTGCTCTGGAATGCTTTACTCAAGACAATCCGATTAATCCTCACCTACAGCAGCTTCAAAACTGCCCTAAAATCACATCTGTTTGGTCAGGCTTATCATGTGACCTGATTACAGTGTAGTGTGCGGAGGTGTAGAACAATAACACCTTTTATCCTTCCTCCTCTGTTCCTCAGATCCTGGCCCCTCCATCTAGAAGTTACACTGCACTCCTTGCACTTAGTATATGTTTATTCACAGATACAGGCTGGTGACGGGTTCATACAGCTTCAGTTACACAACCTTTTCTATTAAAAGATGGCTGGACCATGGTAGCAAACAAGCCCTCTGACCTCTTGTGTACCCCTATCTCCACATAGAATGTAAGCTCTTGTGAGCACGGCCCTCACTCCTATTGTTTGTTATGTTTATTTCTTTGTCACATTGTAATGTCTCATATTGTCTGTTCATGAGTATAGCAGTGGTAATCATTTTGTTTGCTACAATCATACATCTATAGGCAAAAACCAGTTCCTGCATGTTAGGCCCCTTGCAGACGGCCGTGGCGAGGTGCAGTATGCTATCCAGGTTTTTCCCAGATAGCACACTGACCCATTAATTTCTGTCAGGCCATGCACATGACCGTGTATTACATTGTGCCTTGTGCGGGCCGACAGTCCGGGCCCCAAAACTCAGGACAGGTCCTATTCCTCACTGGTTTTGTGGCCCGTCCTTCTGCGGCCCCTATTCATTAAATGGATGGGGCCGTGGAAGCACGGCCGTTGCATGGGCAGCACATGGATGACATCCTCTTGTCACCAGTGCACTGGGCATGCAGTTCAATCATGGCCAGCGCTGCTTACCAGAGTGCTTCCTGGTGCTATCTCTTCTCTGGGTTATGGGGAAACTGGACCCTCAGGACGATGGCACATGGAATTATTGGCATCCATGGTTATCTTCCTGAAGTAATGGTGGAAGGATGTATTCTTTCCTGGGTAGCTGGGATGTTGTTGAAGGCCCAGCAATAGCCTGTGATTGTCCATTGTTAGAGCCAATGACCTACAGGTTGTAGGAAAACATTTTCCTTTAACCCTATGTCAGGTCTTGATTGTTTGCTGGGTTCAGAAGGAAATTCCTCTGTCCCCAGTAACAATTAATGATTGGTTAATTAAGGGCATGGTAGGGGGATAAAAATGCATCCACTACTGTCATCTGGAAGCTGTCCACCCTCCGCTGTATTAACTGTATATATATTGTGTTACAGCTTTATTAGAAGGGGGTTAGTCACTCATTTAAATGTGTGGACAGGTGATATGATTTATATTTATTTGAGGTTATGACTAGAGATGAACAAATTTCTCCAAAGTTCGATTCGGCAGTTCTATTCGAAGTTCTCAAAAAATTCACTTTGATCCGAATTACTTCGCTGTAACTAAACAGCTATTTCCAGTCTTCAGAGAGCCGGGGTGGGCGGCAAAATGGCGGAAGCCCTTGGATGCCACAGTCATGTCTCTCTCTCTCTCCAGCACGGACAAGTTTTATTCATGTGGAAGGATCTGCTAACAAGCAAAGACACGCCTACCCAATCACATCACTAGAGAACATCATGTGACCGTCTGATGTCACAAAGGTCCATACTAAATATTCGTTACCGCAAAGCATCAGGAAATCCGGAATCGTGGTGAATCGAAGATTTCCTGAAATTCGGATCGAATTCCACTACTGCATAATCGATTCGCTCATCTCAAGTTATGACTAAATTGTAATTCTGGTTTAAAGTTAAATACCAAGTCATTTATCACCACTGGTTGAAGGTTGTGTCATAGCTATTTATATTAATCTTAAATTTGGTTAATGGTATGTCATATAATCCCGTTGATACACCAGGCTAACTGCTTGATGAAAAATGACATAAATCAGACTGGGCCAAATGGTTCCTTGCTCCATGATGTAGTTCTGATGCTTATATGTCCATTGTAGGCACAGTAGGTTCAGTAGTGGAACGGTTAGCATCAGCACCATGCTGTGTCTGTGCAGCGCTTTTTTCCTGCTTACAATACATCCTCTTCAAAAACTGTCTGTTCCCTTGCTTTCTAATATATCCCAGGCTTTGACAGGTGCCATTATAATGAGATAATACACTGTTTCAGTTCATCCCTTTTAATGTTATGGCTGATCAGTGTAACAAATTGTAGACATGACTTAGTTTACAGGACACATTGTAAATTTAATTATGACGGTTAAAGGGCTATTCTGACCCTGAGACCCCAGCAGATCACCTGAAATGGCACAGGCTAGTGACTTCATGTTTTTCGTCGCATGGCCTGTTTGGAGCTGAGCTACAATACCGATCACAACCCCTATGCACTATATAGAACTTTGCTGAGAATTCAGTGAAGAGGCTGAAGCACTCACCCAAACACTGTGTCTTTTCAAATAGCTAATCTGTGGGAGTCCCAGGTGTCAGACCCACACTTATCAGATATCGATGAGCTATCCTAGGACAGATCATCAATATATAAATCCTGGAAAACCCCTTTAAGATAGAAGATATCTTTAATTAATGCTTGGGTGTTAGGAGTTAGTTCACATGTCCACTTTCAGCAGTGTTGAGATGTCTGTGATAATCACGGACAGCACACGATTCTTCTTATGTCAGGATCATGTGCTGTCCATAGTTGATCCGATTTGTACATCTGTGAAAAACGGATGAAATTTTCTTCTTTTTTTTATCTCCTACACTTTTTTATGTCTCTAGGTCTGTGAAAGACAGACAGACAGCACAATGATTTTTGCAGACCTATAAATTTTAATGGAACTCTGTGTTCTGAAAAATGGACCAAAAGACTTTCTGTTCCTTTGCCATGGACTGTTAGTCAGAGGAAAATCAACTTCTGCAAATGCCCTTCAGAATAAATAAGTGCCTAGGCAGTCCATGATTTACACAGACATGGATATGTAAATTTGGTGCATCTTTGGCACACAGCACTTTCTTGCGCCAAAGATGCACCACATTATTCCTTCTGTGCCCTATACACCACTTTTTATGAAAGTGGGCTGACCATGGCGGGAACAGCTAGAAAGCTGGGTTGATTAATACCTGAAATCTATGCTAGTCCTTACTGACAATTGATTTCAGTTCTGGTACATGTGAATGCAGTAGTGTTTTCAAGAGGCTGCAGCCTCTTAATAATTCAGGTGCATATTGCGCTACTCAGGGACTTGTTTAGGACTGACATACAGAAAATCAGTCTTAAATTCTGCCCAATGTTTTGTAATAATATATGTAACATGTAATTTATACATGTGTCATGTATGGACCGTCCCAGCACATGACATGGGTGCGGCTGTCAGGGATCAATTTAATTCACTCACTCAATCTTGCACTCACCCTTCACTTAGGCTGCAAATTGAACATAACTCGCAGCCCAACAAAATCCACACACCCCAAATACATGCCTCCACCACCTATTGTATTTGGAATCAGTATCAATAGTAATCCTAGACACACCCTACTGTTCCCAGCAGTCAGACGCAAACACACTTCAAAAAGGTAATGGGTTCACAGTACAAACACAAAGCACCATTACATTTAATGATTTAATACCCAAAGGGTTCAGTGCTATATATGAAAAAGAGATAACAAGGAAAGAGATGAAAAGAGTTTTTAAAAATAAAAAGGGAGAAAAGACAGAATAAACCTGCTAACTTGGAGTCCTTCTTTTTCCATAAAGCTTATAGGAGAAATATGGCTGACACTTGCTGGCTTCCACAGTGTGACCAAGTTTCCAAAGTATTCCCATTCCTTTGTAACGCGAAGCTCCTGGCTTGTGCTTAGCCACTCCTCCTGCCAGAGTGCCCCCCTCCTCCCTGTTTCCACATTTTGAAAACCTGGGAAATGACTGGTTTCATTTGTGCCTTGGAAAGATATGTATCCCTCAGATGGCCATGCAGTCACTGTCCAGTCACAAATTCCTTTCTCGTATGTCTGATTGGGCTTGTTAGAGACAACTAGTTGTAAAGCAATAAATCTGGCCTAGCCAGACATCTGGTCTTGTGCTGCAGGAAGTTAACAGTCTTACCTCTGACATGTAATATACTGATGACACGTGCATAAACATAATGATATATACATGAACAATATAATTCAGTAATGATGCATACACAAGTGGGTCTGCTTTCGTCACAACATGTAATTATCAAATGATGCAGATAACAGCATATTTTGGAAGCTAGCTCAAGAGGTGCCTATAAAACCCCATAAAAGAAACAAGGAATTCACACAATAATGTAATATGATGTAACTGTACCTCAAAATCTAGTTCTAAGAATTATAGAGGCTCCCGTTTTAAAGTCTTTCTGTCTCATTGCAAATGTCTTAATTTTCATACTGGTTGTTAATACTTTATCCCCTGATAGAAACTGGATTCAGTATCATTTCAAAATGAACTATGACATTCTTCATTGCTGCTAGTAAAATGATATATTTTTTTATATAGAGATTATATAGCAGACAGGAAAAGATAACAGATGGTAAGAGAAGGAAATAACGGAGAGGTAGCTGTTGTCATGCCGTTGACACGTGAAAGGAGAAGGCTGGTTACATGTGAGATTTAATGAGATCACTATGGAAACAGTATTTCCTATTCCAATAAAGTAATATACACTAATAAACTTAACTTTGAAGAGATATATATCATGACATGTGATGCACAGTTTACAGTGGGTACGGAAAGTATTCAGACCCCTTTACATTTTTCACTCTGTTTCATTGCAGCCATTTGCTAAAAGCAAAAAAGTTTATTTTATTTCTCATTAATGTACACTCAGCACCCCATCTTGACAGAAAAAAACAGAAATGTAGATATTTTTGCAAATTTATTAAAAAAGAAAAACTGAAATATCACATGGTCATAAGTATTCAGACCCTTTGCTGTGACACTCATATTTAACTCACATGCTGTCCATTTCCTTCTGATCCTCCTTGATATGATTCTACTCCTTCATTGGAGTCCAGCTGTGTTTAATTAAACTGATTGGACTTGATTAGGAAAGGCACACACCCATCTACTGTATATAAGACCTCACAGCTCACAGTGCATGTCAGAGCAAATGAGAATCATGAGGTCAAAGGAACTGCCCAAGGAGCTCAGAGACAGTATTGTGGCAAGGCACAGATCTGGCCAAGGTTACAAAAGAATTTCTGCAGCACTCAAGGTTCCTAAGAGCACAGTGGCCTCCATAATCCTTAAATGGAAGATGTTTGGGACGACCAGAACTCTTCCTAGACCTGGCTGTCCAGCCAAACTAAGCAATCGTGGGAGAAGAGCCTTGGTGAGAGAGGTAAAGAAGAACCCAAAGATCACTGTGGCTGAGCTCCAGAGATGCAGTAGGGAGAAGGGAGAAAGTTCCACAAAGTCAGCTATCACTGCAGCCCTCCACCAGTCGAGGCTTTATGGCAGAGTGGCCTGAAGGAAGCCTCTCCTCAGTGCAAGACATATGAAAGCCCGCATAGAGTTTTCCAAAAAACACATGAAGGACTCCCAGACTATGAGAAATAAGATTCTCTGGTCTGATGAGACGAAGAGTGAACTTTTTGGCGTTAATTCTAAGCGGTATGTGTGGAGAAAACCAGGCACTACTTGTAAGCCGTGTACCGGGGTGGGCTCCCCAGGATACAGCGAAGTCACGAACAAAGGAAGCAACTCCAAATCGATTTAGTAAAAACAAGATTTTACTTTGTGTAGTAACACCCCTTTACCAAAAATACACTCCCAACGATTTACATAAACTCAGCCAGTAAGCTGAGACCCTGGTATTGTACAGCGTGGTGCCCTCCAATGTGTGCCTCCAATACACTCCAAGCTTTTACCTATCTGCAGGCTGCAACTAACCAGCCACTTGTTACCTTTTTATCACCCTAGTCACAAGAACAATTCAATGAGTGTGATAGGGGCACCGGCGGTATAACACAAGAGCTTACAAACTTATCAAAATACCCCTATTCCCCACAAACAAAGTATAACCAAGTAAATATCATAGTAGGTCAGCTTGCAAGCCAAAGAAATGTGACAATGTATAAAATGTCGCTTCTAGACTTCCTCAGAAGCTCGTCTCTGGGAGTTAAAACTCTATAGAATTCTCTGAGTCTTAGTCCTTACTACCGTATAGGTAGATAATTCACCAGTAGTGTGGCCTGTGAAGATGAGTATGCCTAACTGTTCTAACTACAGGCCCTTACTCAGTCCCAAGCAATTTGCACCAAAAATGCAATGCGGTGTGTGCACGATTACTTCTCTTTCTGATCCAGGTCTGTTGTGTACCTTTAGCCTTTGTCTGGAACAGCTGGAAGCGGGGCTCATCCAGAAAACATGCGATCTCACTGACAGGGCCACTTCTCAGCCGGGTCCTTGATAGCAATCTTCAAATTGCGATTCAAATCTCCAAAAAAATTTGCTTTGATCCGAATTACTTTGCGGCGAATATCGCTAAAAAACACCTATTTCCTAGCTTCAGAAAGCCTGTATAGTGGGGTAGAACACTGTGCCTTGCAGTAACACGCATAGGGAGCCCACTGTGGTAGTCAAACAATACTGTGAGTCCGAATGACAAGCACATGACAGGCGTTGCTTTTAGAATCGATGCACATTTCACTTATTTGGACAGTTACGGGGCCAAAACTGACCATCTAACTCAAGTGTGAACCGAGCCTTACAGGTTCATGTTAGTGCCAGGTAGAAAGAACCGTTCAGAGACCCAACATCCTTCTGTAGAGTGAAAGAGCACACTCCTTTTACACCATCATCTGTCGATTCCACATATGTGTCTACAGAGTGGCAAGGCGACATAATGTGGAGGTGGCAGCAGCATGAGGAGGCCATACAGTGACCCAGTAGTAGTGGCATTAATAGGACATACAGTGACCCAGCAGTGACTGTGGCATGAGGAGGGCATACAGTGACTCAGTGGCAGAGGTGGAGGTAGTAGCAGCCTTAGGAGAGCATACAGTGATCAAGTGGCTGCGGCATGAGGAGGGCATACAGTGACCCGGTGGCAGCAGCATGAGGAGGATGCAGAGTGACCCAATGGAAACAGCATGAGGCTGCCATACAGTGATCCAGTGGCAGCGGCATGAGGTGGCCATACAGTGACCCTGTGGCAGTGCCATGAGGAGGGCATACGGTAACCCAGTGGCAGCAGCATGATGAGGACATACAGTGACCCAGTGGCAGAGGTGGAGGTAGTAGCAGCCGTAGGAGGGCATACAGTGACCCAGTGGCTGCGGCATGAGGAGGGCATACAGTGACTCAGTGGATGTGGCATGAGGAGGCCATACAGTGACCCGGTGGCAGCAGCGTGAGGAGGACGCAGAGTGATCCAGTGGAAACAGCATGAGGATGCCATACAGTGACCCAGTGCCAGTGGCATGAGGAGGGCATACAGTGACCCAGTGGCTGTGGCATGTGGAGGCCTTATAGTGACCTGGTGGCAGCAGCATGAGGAGGATGCAGAGTGACCCAGTGGAAACGGCATGAGGATGCCATATAGTGACCCAGTGGCAGTGGCATGAGGAGGCCATACAGTGACCCAGTTCCTCTCCTGTGTGACTTTGTTCGCCCAGGCAAACGAGGTGTAGAACAGTGTGACACCGTTGTGTCCTACACATGTGGTATACTGGAGGAGCACTGTGAATTGTCCCAGCAGTGGAGGCTGAGGAAACAGTGGCAGATGAGGTGGACATTGTTGCAGGACCAACGGTGTCAGAACATGGAAGCGGACGCAGCACTACCTGGCCAAGTTGCTGGTGACAAGGTGACAATGTGAAGTTGGCAGCAGCATGAGGAGGCCATACAGTGACCCAGTGGCAGCAACATGAGGAGGGCATACAGTGACCAAGTGGCAGCAACATGAGAATGCCATACAGTGACCCAGTAGCAGTGGCATGAGGAGGCCATACAGTGACCAAGTGGCAGTGGCATGAATAGGCCATACAGTGACCCGGTGGCAGCGGCATGAGGAGGACATACAGTGACCCAGTGGAAATGGCTTGAGGAGGGCATACAGTGACCAAGTGGCAGTGGCATGAGGAGGCCATACAGTGACCAAGTGGCAGCAACATGAGGAGGCCATACAGTGACCCAGTGACAGCAGCATGAGAAAGCCATACAGTGACCCAGTGGCAGCAACATGAGGAGGGCATACAGTGACCAAGTGGCAGCGGCATGAGGAGTACACAGAGTGACCCAGTGGAAGTGGCATGAGGAGGCCATACAGTGATCTGGTAAGAGAGTGTGGAGGTGTCAGCAGCCTTAGTAGGCCATACAGTGACCCAGTGGCAGAGTGAGGAGGTGGCAACAGTATGAGGAGGCCTTACAGTCACCCAGTGACAGAGGTGGAGGTGGCAGCAGCGTGAGGAGACCATACAGTCACCCAGTGACAGAGTGAGGAGGTGGCAGCAGCGTGAGGAGGCCATAGAGTCACCCAGTGGCAGAGTCAGAGGTGGCAGCAGCGTGAGGAGGCCATACAGTCACCCAGTGGCAGAGTGCAGAAGTGGCAGCAGAGTGAGCAGGCCACAGAGTGGCAAGGTGATATAATGTGTAGGTAGCAACAGCCTTAGGAGGCCATACAGTGAACTAGTGGCAGAGTGTGGTGAGGCAGCATGGATCATTTAATCTGCTGCATCAGGCATTGGTGAGTGGAAGTCCTGGCTGATCCATGCCTGATTCATCTTCACAAAGGTCATTCTCTCCAAATTTTTGGTGGACGGGTAAGTTCTCCTTGGGGCAACTATGGCCCCCGCCGCACTAAACACCCACTCTGATGCCACACTACTGGCTGGGCAGGACAGCTTTTCCAGGGCAAACTTGGCCAGTTGTGGCCACAAATCCAGTTTGGCTGCCCAGTAGTCCAGCGGATCTTTGATGACGGGTAGCAAGGTGCACTCTAAGTATGCCACCACCTGCTGGTTCAATTTCTGCTCTGTGTCTAGCTGCTGATGAGCAGCTTCTTCACTATGCGGCTGAAGAAAGCTGCTCATCAGCGATTCTAGGCTCAGGCTGCTGCTGATGGAGCCTATACTCCTCCTGCCACCCCCACTCTCTCCCACAGCTGCCATGCCAGTGCAAGTTGAGCGCTCAGGGCCCCCCCGGTCGGACATGCGAGAGGATGGACGATGGCACAGGTAGGCAGCGGCCAACTTGCTACATAGCATGTCTCTGTAGTAGTTCAGTTTGTCCTCCCTCTCAACGGGTGTTAAAAAGGCCCCCATTTTTCCCCGGTAGCGAGGGTCCAACATGGTGGAGAGCCAGTAGTCATCCCTCTGCTGAATGGAGACAATTTGGTTGTCACTACGCAAGGAAGTCAGCATGCTTCGGGCCATTTGCGCAAGAGACTCCGAGGGACTCCCTGCATCCATCTCCACTACATACTGTCATGCTGTGTCTGGGTCATCTGCCTCATCCTCCTCATCTTCCTCTGGCTGTTCTGGTTGCTCCTGCTCCTTCTCTCCACCAATTTGACTACACATTGTTTGTGCTCCAATGTCCTCTTCATCCTCCTCCTCCTCCAGTTCAGCCCCCACAGGGCTCATGTGGCCTTGAGATGTAGACGCCACATCTCCAGTCCCCAGACCAGCCAGATTGATAAGCATCTTTTCCAGGATGTGAATCAGTGGAATGACATTGTTCATCCCATAGTCCTGGCGATTGACTAACAAAGTGGCCTCCTCAAAGGGAACTAACAAACGGCAGATGTCACACATGAGCTGCCACAGGCTAACGTTAAAGTTACACAGGGGAGTACCTCTATCCGCTTGGATCATCAAGAAATCGTTTATGTCTTTTCTTTGTTCATATAGTCGATCCAACATATGGAGGGTTGAATTCCAACTGGTGGAAACATTGCATATCGGCCTATGTTGTGGGAGGCTGTTCTGCCGTTGCAGCTCAAGGAGGGTGTGCTTGGCGGTGTACGAGTGGCTGAAGTGCATGCAAAGTTTCCTTGACATTTTTAGGATGTCTTGCAGATGGGTGGAACATTAAGGAAACGCTTGACAACAAAATTGAACACGTACGCCATGCAGGGCGCATGGCTCAGTCCTCCTTGGCGCAGTGCCGACACCATGTTCTTTCCATTGTCGGTCACCATTGTTCCGATTTTAAGTTCTCTTGGAGAAAGCCAGGATTTGATTTCTTGATTGAGGACACGGAGCAGTTCCTCCCCTGTGTGACTTCGTTCGCCCACGCAAACGAGGTGTAGAACAGCGTGACACCGCTGTGCCCTGCACATGTGGTATGATCCTCAGCCTTCACTGGGAATTGTTCCTGCAGTGGAGGCTGAGGAGACAGTGGAAGATGAGGCGGACATTATTGCAAGACCAACGGCATGAGAACGTGGAGGCAGAAGCTGCGTCACCTGTCCAAGTTGCTGGTGTGTCTGGGCAGGCACCACATTAACACAGTGGGCCGTAAATGACATATATTGTCCTTGACTGTAGTTACCGCTCCACACGTCTGCACTGCTGTGCACTTTGGAAGACACCGACAGACTCAAGGACTGGTCCACCTTCTCTTTTACATATTTGTACAGGGCTGGTACTGCCTTCTTGGCAAAGAAATGACGGCTTGGGACTCTCCACCTCAGCTCGGTGCAAGCCATCAGTTCTCTGAAAGGTTCAGAGTCCACCTAGTGGAAAGGGAGTGACTGCACCACCAGCAACTTGGACAGGAGAACATTCAGCTTCTGCACTGTTGGATGAGTGCACGCATACTGTTGTCTCTTAGATATAGATTCTGTGATCGATTGCTGACAGAATGACTGACTAGGAGGAGGAGGAGGAGCAGGAGCATCACGACCAGCAGATAATGGGAAGGACACACAGCTTCCTTCAGCTGATGTGGTGGAGCCTTGACTGTCTGAAATGGGGTGCATGCCACTGGGTGCTGCAGCGGTTGCTGCGACAAGCTGGACCACCACATTGGAGCCACGGCTCTCCCAGGCTACTTTATGGTGACGCTGCATATGTTGACGCAAGGCTGTGGTGCCAACATTGGCACCCTGGCCACGCTTCACCTTCTGCCCACAGATTGAACATATGGCCATGTTCACCTCCTCTGGCGGCTTTACAAAAAACTGCCACACCGTCGAGTATGTGATTTTACTCCCAACACTCTGCAATAACTGCTACCGCCACTGCCTCCGTGAATCCCTGCACCACTGCTTTCTGGGCAGGTAGGCTGCTGTGAAGCAGCATGTTTAGCTCCCGACCTCACACTGCTGCCACCCTGTTGACTCCCCCGCTGCCTCATGAGCAAGCTGAAACCCTCTTCTCCTGATGACAATGAGGCCCCTTCGTCATCCGGCTCCCAATTACAATCGGCTACATCGTCATCCACTACTGTCTGTAGGTCACTGATGTCCTCCTCAACACCAGCTCCCACGCCACTCTCCTCATCACTACTTGCCCGCCTACCGCAGGAAGCGGCAGATGTCTCCTCCACATCTTGGCTGGGCAGTAGCTGCTGACTGTCCTCTAGTACCTCCTCCACACTGTACAGTGGATCTGAGCCCACAGCATAGAGTAGCTCTCTAGCTGAGGGAACAGAAAAGGACAGAGGCAGGTTGAGGACAGGTGAGGGCACAGGGCCTGCTGACGGGCCATGCCAACTAAGGGTTGTGTCTGACAAAGCCGCCGACTCTTGGCTGGGGGTGTCTGATGTGACTTGGGATGAATTGGATGACCGAGTCAACCAGTCTACAACCGTTGGGTTGCTGGTCAAGACACAACCACTACTTGACACTGAGAGCTCCGGCCTCTGTAACTGACCCCTGCTGCCACACCCGCTTACTCTGCTGCGACCTGTGCCTGCGCCATACACATTTAGGCCTGTGGCCCTCCCCTGTGCATGACCTCTCGCTTCTCTGTCTGACATACTGTTCGATGAAAAAACTTAATTGTAAAGGGCAAAAAGGCCTGTTATTTTCTACTTTGAAGAGGAAGGCAAATATGCCCCTTATTTCTTCACCCACTAATGAACACCAATAAAAAAAAGGCGTGATAAAGGCAGAGATTTGTGGCTCAGAATTATTGAATTATTGACAATACTATTTATAAATGGCCAGTAACTTTACAGTATACTGGTAACAAAATGGTGAGTATGGTCATTTTTATGTGTTTTGACACTAATATACACCTTTAAATAAGTGATAACCGCTAAGAATTATTGAATTAATATTGACAATACTATTTTAAAATATTGCCTGCAACTTTATACAGGTAACAAAATGGTGAATATGGTTCTTTTTATGTGCTTTGACACTAATAAACACCTTTAAATAAGTGATAACCGATAAGAATTATTGAATTATTATTGACAATACTGTATCAAAAAATGGCCAACAACTTTATAGTGGTAACAAAATGGCGAATATGGTCCTTTTTATGTGTTTTGACAGTAATAAACACCTTTAAATAAGTAATAACCTCTAAGAATTATTGAATTATTGAATTTTTATTGACAATACTGTTTTTAAATATTGCCTGCAACTTTATAGTGGTAACAAAATGGCGAATATGGTCGTTATGTCTTTCCCCACTGTAGGCAGGCAGAGGGAAAGATTGTGGAGGGAAGATACCTCACACTAAGGTGGCTCCACTTCTGCAGAATCGATTCGCTCATCTCTAATATGGATACAGGCTTTGTTCACCTACAATGAAGGGCATATTTCTTACTAGCGTAATAGGGTTTGCTATGTACTTGTTTCTGATCACCCTTTTGCTTTTGTATCTTTACAAATAGAATATTGCTGAAACTGAGAAACACCAGATTTGCTCATATAATGTGAAATACAGTGTTATGTTTCAAGTATGACTATTCTAGTATGTCAAGCAGTGTCTTTGCAAACAGAGGAATCACTTGCAGCAGTTATTGTATCTGAGTGAGAGCAGCTTTAAAAACAGTTCAGTGGATTCTTTTTATCTTGACTGTACTTTTTACGTATATATCTTTTGTTTTTGTGTAATAGTCCCTATTAGGTAAGATGTGCTTCATGCTTAGAAATGTGGTCCAGGGTATATCTTGTGTATGGTTTGCTTGAGCAGCCATTTAAGGGGGCATACTGCTGTGCAACATTATTTCATTTAGCTTACTTACAGTGCCTTGCGAAAGTATTCGATTCTTTTGAACTTTTCAACCTTTTGCCATATTTCAGGCTTCAAACATAAAGATATAAAATTTACATTTTTTGGTGAAGAATCAACAACAAGCGGGACACAATTGTGAAGTAGAATGAAATTTATTGGTTATTTTAAACTTTTGTAAAAAATAAAAAACTGAAAAGTGGGGCGTGCAATATTATTCGGCCCCTTTACTTTCAGTGCAGCGAACTCACTCCAGAAGTTCAGTGAGGATCTCTGAATGATCCAATGTTGTCCTTAATGACTGATGATGATAAATATAATCCACCTATGTGTAATCAAGTCTCTGTATAAATGCATCTGCTCTGTGATAGTCTCAGGGTTCTGTTTAAAGCACAGAGAGCATCATGAAGACCAAGGAACACACCAGGCAGGTCCGTGATACTGTTGTGGAGAAGTTTAAAGCCGGATTTGGATACAAAAAGATTTCCCAAACTTTAAACATCCCAAGGAGCACTGTGCAAGCGATCATATTGAAATGGAAGGAGTATCAGACCACTGCAAATCTACCAAGACCCGGCCGTCCCTTTAAACTTTCATCTCAAACAAGAAGAAGACTGATCAGAGATACAGCCAAGAGGCCCATGATCACTCAGGATGAACTGCAGAGATCTACAGCTGAGGTGGGAGAGTCTGTCCATAGGACAACAATCAGTCGTACACTGCACAAATCTGGCCTTTATGGAAGAGTGGCAAGAAGAATGCCATTTCTCAAAGATATCCATAAAAAGTCTTGTTTAAAGTTTGCCACAAGCCACCTGGGAGACACACCAAACATGTGGAAAAAGGTGCTCTGGTCAGATGAAACCAAAATCGAACTTTTTGGCCACAATGCAAAACAATATGTTTGGCGTAAAAGCAACACAGCTCATCACCCTGAACACACCATCCCCACTGTCAAACATGGTGGTGGCAGCATCATGGTTTGGGCCTGCTTTTCTTCAGCAGGGAAGATGGTTAAAATTGATGGGAAGATGGATGGAACCAAATACAGGACCATTCTGGAAGAAAACCTGTTGGAGTCTGCAAAAGACCTGAGACTGGGATGGAGATCTATCTTCCAACAAGACAATGATCCTAAACATAAAGCAAAATCTACAATGGAATGGTTCACAAATAAACGTATCCAGGTGTTAGAATGGCCAAGTCAAAGTCCAGACCTGAATCCAATCGAGAATCTGTGGAAAGAGCTGAAAACTGCTGTTCACAAACACTCTCCATCCAACCTCACTGAGCTCGAGCTGTTTTCCAAGGAAGAATGGGCAAGAATTTCAGTCTCTCGATGTGCAAAACTGATAGAGACATACCCCAAGCGACTTGCAGCTGTAATCGAAGCAAAAGGTGGCGCTACAAAGTATTGACTTAAGGAGGCCG
This sequence comes from Leptodactylus fallax, assembly GCA_947044405.1. Lineage (NCBI taxonomy): Eukaryota > Metazoa > Chordata > Amphibia > Anura > Leptodactylidae > Leptodactylus > Leptodactylus fallax. The sequence goes on along the minus strand of CAMRHE010000129.1, from coordinate 4,727,414 downwards.
AATAATTTGGCACGCCCCACTTTTCAGTTTTTTATTTTTTACAAAAGTTTAAAATATCCAATAAATTTTGTTCCACTTCACGATTGTGTTCCACTTGTTGTTGATTCTTCAACAAAAAATTAAAATTTTATATCCTTATGTTTGAAGCCTGAAATGTGGCAAAAGGTTGAAAAGTTCAAGGGGGCCGAATACTTTCGCAAGGCACTGTATATAGCACCATCATATTCCACAGCACTTTACAGATATTGTAAATACTGCCCCATATAGGGCTCACAATCTAAATTGCCTATAATTAAGTCTTTAGCGTGTGGGAGGAAACCAGAGTACCTGGAGGAAACCCACGCAAACACGGGGAGAGCATACAGTAGAAACTCCATGCAGATGTTGTCCTTGGATAGATTTAAGCCTAGGTATCAACATTCCACATTTGGAAGCCCAGATCCTGGAGCTAAATGAGCAAATAGCAAGACTAGGATCCATTGATAACTTGGAAAAGAGTTTGCAGCTCAAAGAGCTGGGGTAGAGGAAAGAGTGTCAGGAATTTCCAAACTTGCTATTAGTGACTATTAATGACTGAATATGTAATGACCTATAGACTCCAGTCTGGATATCATGAGGCCATAAGGAACCTCAGCTTGTGCTTTACATTCAGCAGTGGAATAGTATTGACTAAACCTATAGTAAAGCTGAGGATCCCAGGAATGAGATTCTATGCCCAACACTAAACACCTGTCGTGTTTCCACTTTGTAGTTACAATGACTAAAGTTTTATCAGAGGTGAAAAATCTGTTTTCCTAAATGAAAGGTTACTATTATAAGAGTTTTTAGCCTCCTCGGCACTAATGAGTGGCCGCAAGACACCGGCTGAGATGCCGAGTATTTATGTGAAAAGCCACACCCCTCCACATGACAACGGCGTCCAATCATGGCGTGTGAAGTGATTGTGACATCACTGGACACGTCTCACCCATACTATTGTATGAGACAGGGCAGAGATAGATGTTGAATCATCCTTCAGTTTATTAGAAACCTCTGATCAGCGGTTCCGTCCTGTCAGTAGTAAGTATATTTATGGAAACAAACAACATAGCAGTGACACATCAGAGACGTGTTTAGTAAAAATAGAACACTGCAGCACCATCACCTACGCTTGTTGTGCAGGCAATAACTCTGCATTAGTTCCTGAATATAGTTGACAAGCCAAATCAATTATGCATCCATAAGATCTTGTGGTTCCACAGTTTTTAATTTAAAAATCCAATGGGCCTCCCTTTGTTTTTTGTTTTTTTTTATTCCCCTTCCCCATTGGTGGTTTGACCAGTTTAATACCTTAGAACCTGAGACAGGCCGGATCACTGTTGTGACAGCTGCACTTTCTTTGATTTCTCCAGTGCTTTTAACACCATACAGCCAGGGCTACTGAGAGACAAGCTGACCCTTGTTGGAGTGGACCACCACCTCTGCAACTGGACCCTAGACTACCTCACAAGCCGACCTCAGTAAGTGAGAGCCCGGGACTGTGTGTCAGACACCATGATCTGTAATATGGGGGCACCTCAAGGTACAGTTCTTTTCCCTTTCCTCTTCACACTGTACACTGCAGATATTAGGTGCGACTCATCTAGCTGCTACTTACAGAAGTACTCTGATGACTCTGCAATAGTAGGCCTCATCACAGATGAAGATGACAGGGAGTACAAAGAATTGAACTAGGATTTTGTGGATTGGTCCAGCGGAACCACCTGAGGATTAATGCTGGGAAGACCAAGGAGATGGTGGTGGACTTTCACAAGCGCAGATACCCTCCAAAACCAGTGGACATCCAGGGGACGGGCATTGAGATAGTCAACACCTATAAGTACCTGGGTGTGCTACTCAATAATAAGCTGGACTGGGCAGATCACTTGGATGCACTGTACAGAAAGGGCCACAGCAGGCTCTACCTGATTAGAAGACTGAGAGCCTTTGGAGTCCAGGGATCACTTCTTAGGGCCTTTTTCAACTCTGTAGTGGCATCAGCCATCTTCTTCGGAGTTGCCTGCTGGGGGAGTAGCATATCAACCAAGAATAGGAATAGACTCAACAAGCTGATTAGAAGGGCCAGCTCTGTCCTGGGGAGCCCCCTGGACCCAGTGCAGGTGGTGGGTGACAGAAGGATACTGTCCGTGGTGAGCTCCATGCTGGAGAATAACTCCCATCCCATGCATGAGACCATGATAGCACTGGGCAGTACTGTCAGTGACCGACGGCTTCACCCTAAGTGTGAGAAGGAGCGCTATCGGAAGTCTTTCCTCCCTGCTGCGGTTAGGCTGTACAACCAACACCGACCTAAGCGGAGATCATTCCATACAGAGAACTGAAAAATCTTAAGTTGTGATATCCCTTCTACTATTTTTTATTTTTTAATTTTTTTACCTTTAGCTTTTTATCTGTACCTACTGTCACTGTAATGCCTCTACCTTGGAGTGTTTGTATTTGTATTATCTATGCTGTTGTAACACACTGAATTTCTCCATGGTGGGGCTATTAAAGGATTATCTTATCTTATACTTGGTGTGCCAGAGGACTATCTGCATGTCTTCCCGCATCGTTAATATGGTCAGAACTCCCTAATTGTTTTGCCAATGTATTGTGTACCACAGGCCCAGGTAATCAAATAGACCACACCAGGAGATTTACAGTTGATGACGTTTTTATTGACAAAAGATTCCACTGTTTGTGAACTGGAAAAGATTTTCCAGTAGTAATGAATCCACATGCTTTACAATTTCCACAATGATAAGTACCCCCGAGATCCAAAGTCAGTTTAGGTAACCATGTATCCTCGGTCGTCGGGGTCAAATGACTATGTACTAGCCTGTCTCTCAGGTTCCAACTTTTAATGGGCCTGGGTGTCAGAAGACAGTTGGTTGCTGTCTCCTTCTGGGAAGACCCTAGTACTGAGATGTTCAGATTGAGACTTCAAAATTAACAGATCTAAAATGTCATTTTTTGGCATTGGATATCATAGGTGAAAAACAAGCCAAATTTGTTTATATTGAGGATGTATAGAAATTTGCAAAACTCTTCCCTAGAGCCATTCCACAGCAGACTTTGGTGATCCCCGTGGCTTTGGTGATCCAGACTCCTCCACCTTACCCGTGAGGAATTTTTTTAAGTGTTTACAGGCAGTATTTGAGCCATTTTATTAATATATGTTAAAAGTAAATGTTTAGTGTTCTAATTTTTTGTTGCTTTAAAGTGTGTCAAGGAGGTTAGTTCTGAACTGGCCCACCCCAACAAGTTTACTAAGTTGGCAGATGAAGGGGATACTACAGGGGTAACATTGCTGCAGCAAGACACTTCCTCTGACAGCCAGGGGAATGTCTTCTCCAGTAAGAAGGGGACTAGGAATGCAGAGCAGGCCAGACAGATGCTAGTAGTGGGAGATTCAATTATTAGGGGAAAAGACAGGGCAATCTGTCACAAAGACCGTCAAATGTTGTGTTGCTTTCCTGGCTTTTGAGTTTTACATATCATGAATTGGGTTGATGGATTACTAGGAGTGGCTGGTGAGAATTCAGTGGCCATGATGCACATTGGCACAAATGACAAATCTAGAAGTAGGTGGAAGGTCCTTTAAAACATTTTCAGGGACCTACGGAGCAAGCTGAAAACAAGCAGTAAGCATTTTCTGTAATACTACCAGTACCACGGGCCACACAGGAGAGGCAGCTGGAGATTAGGGAGGTAAACAAGTGGCTCAAAAGCTGTAGGAAGGAGGAGTTTGGGTTCCTGGAGAACTGGGACAACTTTGCTGTGCGCCACAGGTTCTATGGTAGGGTTGGGCTGCGCCACAATTGGGAGGGTGCAGATGTGCTGGGAGAAAAGATAGCTAGATGATTGAAAGAGTGTTTAGCCCTTTAAGGACATGGCATAAAAGCAACTTAAAGAGGACCTATCACCAACTCCACCAATTCAAGTTCCTAGCATATTTAAAACAGTGGGGAAAAAAAAGTATTTAGTCATCCTCCAATTGTGCAAGTTCTCCCACTTAAAAAGATGAGAGAGGCCTGTAATTGACATCATAGGTAGACCTCAACTATGAGAGACAAAATGAGAAAAACACATCCAGAAAATCATATTGACTGATTTTTAAAGAATTTATTTGCAAATTATGGTGGAAAATAAGTATTTGGTCAATAACAAAAGTTCATCTCAATACTTTGTTATATATCCTTTGTTGGCAATGACAGAGGTAAAACGTTTTCTGTAAGTCTTCACAAGGTTGGCACAAACTGTTGCTGGTATGTTGGCCCATTCCGCCATGCAGATCTCCTCTAGATCAGTGATGTTTTGGGGCTGTCGCTGGGCAACACGGACTTTCAACTCCCTCCAAAGGTTTTCTATGGGTTTGAGATCTGGAGACTGGCTAGGCCACTCCAGGACCTTGAAATGCTTCTTACGAAGCCACTCCTTTGTTGCCCTGGCGGTGTGCTTGGGATCATTGTCATGCTGAAAGACCCAGCCACGTTTTATCTTCAATGCCCTTGCTGATGGAAGAAGGTTTGCACTCAAAATCTCACAATACATGGCCCCATTCATTCTTTCATGTACACGGATCAGTCATCCTGGTCCCTTTGCGGAGAAACAGCCCCAAAGCATGATGTTGCCACCCCCATGCTTCACAGTAGGTATGGTGTTCTTTGGATGCAACTCAGCATTCACTCTCCTCCAAACACGACGAGTTGTGTTTCTACCAAACAGTTCTACTTTGGTTTCATCTGACCATATGACATTCTCCCAATACTCTTCTGGAACATCCAAATGCTCTCTAGCAAACTTCAGATGGGCCCTGATATGTACTGGATTAAGCAGGGGGAAACGTCTGGCACTACAGGATCTGAGTACCTGGCAGTGTAGTGTGTTACTGACGGTAGCCTTTGTTACATTAGTCCCAGCTTTCTGCAGGTCATTCACTGGGTCCCCCCGTGTGGTTCTGGGATTTTTGCTCACCGTTCTTGTGATCATTTTGACCCCACGGGGTGAGATCTTGCGTGGAGCCCCTGATTGAGGGAGATTATAATCTCTTGTATGTCTTCCATTTTCTAATTATTGCTCCCACAGTTGATTTCTTCTCACCAAGTTGCTTGCCTATTGCAGATTCAGTCTTCCCAGCCTGATGCAGGTCTACAATTTTGTTTCTGGTCTCCTTCCACAGCTCTTTGGTCTTCACCATAGTGGAGTTTGGAGTGTGACTGTTTGAGGTTGTGGACAGGTGTCTTTTATACTGATAACAATGTCAAACAGGTGCCATTACTACAGATAATGAGTGGAGGACAGAGGAGCCACTTAAAGAAGAAGTTACAGGTCTGTGAGAGCCACAAATCTTGCTTGTTTGTAGGTGACCAAATACTTATTTTCCACCATAGTTTGCAAATAAATTCTTTAAAAATCAGACAATGAGATTTTCTGGATGTGTTTTCTCATTTTGTCTCTCATAGTTGAGGTCTACCTGTGATGTCAATTACAGGCCTCTCTCATCTTTGTAAGTGGGAGAACTTACACAATTGGTGGCTGATTAAATACTTTTTTCCCCACTGTACGTGCTGCTCTACTTATTCCAGCACAGTTAGAATTCTTTTCTCTAGCCCCCTCTGTTCCTGAGCAACAAGCTAGTTAGTTTTGATGTTTGATATTTTAGCTCTGTAATGTCAGAAGGGCGGTGTCAGGCGGAGGGGTGATTTAGAACTCCAATCAGAGGCAACCAGTGTGAGACCTCAGAATAACACCCATTGCCTACTCCTGCCTGACACCACCCTTTTGACAGTACAGAGTCTAAATAGCATATCAGACACCAAAATTAATAGCATTGATTGCTCGGAAATAGTGGGGGCTAGAGAAAAAATTCCATCTGTTCGAGAATCAGTGAAGAAGTGCCTATTAATAGATGTAAATATATGGACTTGTTCAGGCCCCGTTTTTAAAAACTGACATGTCACTGTATGTGGTAATAATTTTGGGACACTTTAACTTGCCCAAGTGATTTTGAAACAGTTTTTTTTGTGACTCATTGTTCTTTATGTTAGTGGTAAACTTTGGTCAATATTTTTTGCATTTGGAAATTTGAAAAAACTTGCAATTTTCAAAATGTGAAATGCTCTGCTTTTCAGACAGTTTGTACCAAACAAATTAGTTAAAAAAAAATTATTATCTAACATAACTCTTCTTTATGTTGGAACCATCTTTTAACCTCTTCCTGATATCTGTTGCAATAGTACAGCAAATGTCGGGTATTTATAAATAAGGTCACCTCTCAGGGCATTATACCCCTGGTGCCTCGGTCAAAGCTGAGTGGCACATGAATGCCTCCATTTTGGGGTGGATCTCCGGTCACCGGAACAAGAATCGGGGCTTACGTTCTGTTGCCAAGACAGCCAGGAACCTATTGCTCCATGCAGCCTGTAATAGAAGTGCTGTCTTATTGATATGCATTGCAATGTATTGTATGAGTGATTAGACCCCCTGGGGACAGTAAAAAACATGAAAATTAAAAATTACTCCCCCCCCTTACCATATAATATATTGTACATAAATAAAGAGAAATACATACACATTAGCTATCCCTGTGTCTAAAATACACCAGGTCTACAAAAGAATAAAAATATTTTCCCATATGGTAAACAGCATAGAGGGAAAATAAATCAAAAGCGCTGAATTTTTAATAAAAAAACGATCAAAGCAATAGACATTCCCTAATATGGTTTAAGTAAAAAAGTACATCTGGCCCACAAAAAAAGATGCCTTATGCATTCCTTTACATGGAAATATAAAAGTAGTTCTGTGTGTCGGAATATGGCTACTCCAAGAAATTTTTTTGCAAAGTTTTGTTTTAAAAAGGTTAAAATGTAAAAAAACTGTACAAATTTGGTGTGATCAGAATGTCACTCATAGGTGACATGTCATTTTGGCTGCATAGTGAATGCCATAAAAACAAACCTGTAAGAAAGCCGCACAAATGCAGTTTTTCTCCAATTCCACCCCATTATGACATTTTTTTCCCAGCCTCCCTGTGCATCAAACAGAATATTAAATGATACCAAAAAAGGCAGGGAATAAAAAACGAAAATTGAAAAATGCCTGAGGCGGGAAGATATTAATTGTCCTTGAATTTATTTTGGATGTTAGAAGGCTTACATGTCTAACAGCAATTTAACAGATTTACAAGAATATTTCCCAATACCATTTTTAAGGGACCACTTTAGTTCTGAAGGGCATTTTAAAGGCCTATATATTAGAAGTCACCATTAATCACCCCATTTTCAAAACTGTACCCTCAAATAATTAAAAATCAAATTTGGTTAATTCTTTAAGCATTTCAATAATACATTTATTTAGCCACAAAATTTGCACATTAACAAGGTATTAAAGGAGAAAATGCATCACACAATAATTTGTGCTATTTCTCCCGAGCAATGAAATACCCCAAATGTGGATGTAAAATACTGTTTGGGCACATGGCAGCACGCCAAAGAGAAGGAGCGCCACTGGGTGTTTGAAATACAGATTTCACTGGAATAGTTTTTGGGTCCCATGTCTCATTGGCAGAGCCCCTAAAGTTTCAATTCATATGGAAACCCCTCAAAATGATCCCATTTTGGAAACACACCCCTCACGGAATGTATCAAGGGATAAAGTGAGCATTTTGACCCCACAGCTTTTTCACATATTTTATTAAAATTGGGACAAAAAAATTTTAAATTACTTTTTTTTTTTCTAATAAGGCATCGATTTAGCCCCAAACTATTAATTTTCACAAGGAGAACAAAAATACATATTGCATTATTCACGAGAATTTGTGTAACGAAATACTAAATATGTGGTTGTAAACTGCTGTATGGGTACATGGCAGGCCTGAGAACGGAAGGAGCACTATTTGGCTTTTGAAAGGCAGATTTTGCTGGAATAGTTTCCGGGCCCCTAAAGTACCAATACAGTTGAAGATCCCAAAAATTACTCCCCCCCCCCCCAATAAAACGTCACTTTAGACCCAAAGTTTTCATGTTCACAAGGGGTTAAAGGTGGAAATGAACTCCACAATTTACTACACAATTTCTCCTGAGTGCAGAAATACTCCTCATGTGGATCAAAACTGCTGCGGGAGGCCATTTGGGGGCGCCATATGTGCAAAAACTTCTTAGGTGCCACAGTCAATCATCCAAAGGGGCAATGCTGCCGGATCAGTGACAGCTTCGCTCTCATTTCCTGTCGCTGTGTCTGTGCTAGTGGCAGGTAGTGAGAGCCAGAGAGAATTGGCTCGGTAATTAAGACATGAAAAGGCAGTGTGGTGATCGGAAGTGGTTAAACTAGGAACTAGGGGTAGGGCAATAACAGATGTAGAGGACAAGATAGCGTAGACAGGAAACCAGAGCTAAGTAATGTAACTTGGCATGGAGCAGGGTTGGCGTGAGAACAGTTAGGGTAGAGATTTTTTTTGCTTCTTTTTCCAGTTTTTTTTTTTTTTTTTCTGCCTCCCATTCAGTTCACTGGGGTTTGCAAGGCAGAAACTGCCTGAAGATAGGTCATGACGCTTTTTTTTTTCTCTAGCTGAAAAATCAGCTAGGGGAAAGAATCTGCACGAGTTCCATTGAAATGAATGGGAGAGTTGGGAGATGCTTTTTGAGGCAGATTCTGCCTCAAAAATCCACTGCAAAATACTCTGTTTGAGCTTATCCTTAGCAAGAATAAGGAAAAACATAAAAAATACATATATATCAGTGTCAGAAGTCTCACTAACAAGATCAAAGAATTAGAAGTGAAAATGATAGAAGAGAAATACGACTGTATTGATATAAGAGACATGGTTGGATTCTAGCCATGACTGAGCTGTTAATATACAGGTGTACAGTCAGTTTAGAAAAGAGCATACAAATAAGAAAAACGAGGGGTTGCTTGTACGTAAAATCCTGCCTATGTGATGATATTTGGGAAAAAAATGAATATGTGGAGTGCCTATGGATCGAAATAAGGGAGGAGCATAAAGAATAATAAAATACTGATAGCGGTTAGTCCCCAAATTTGATGCAAGAAGCAAAAAATTTACTATTAAGACAAATTGATAAGGCCGCAAAACATAATGATGTCATCATTATGGGGGACTTAAAATAAAAAAATTAATTTTGAGGTCCAAAAAGGTGACAGGTTTTTGTCAGTCATAAAAGATAATTACCTTTCACAACTAGTACAGGAAGACAAGAGGCGAGACACTTTTAAACCTAAAATTTTGTTTAAACAATTGTTTTTAATGAGTTTTATATGCGGTCTTCTTCTGCATGTAAGACCTTATTTTGACAAACGAATCTGACAGATTGTCAAAAGTGGAGGTCGGGGGTCATCAAGATAATAGTGAACACAACGTAATAAGTTTTCATGAACACTGTAATAAGTTTAATAAAGGAGGTACAAAAACACTAAACTTCAGCAAGCCCAATTTTCACCAGCTAAGAGAGGATTTTAAAAGCATAAACTGGGATAATGTCCTTCAAAGTGAAGGGAACACATAATAAATGGGATATTTTCAAAAACATTCTTAATAGGAAAGTGAAAAATATATACCTTATAGGGTATAAGCATGTTAAAAATCATAGAAAACCAACATGGCTGGCTAAAACAGTAAGGAGTGCAATGAGGGATAAAAAAAAAGTGTTTAAAGAACTAAAACTAGAAAGTTGTGACGCAGCATTAAAATAAATTATGTAAAAGATAGATAAAGGCATAATCAAAGCAGAGAGAAAGTAAAAATAATTCAACTACATAAATAATAAGAAACTAAAAACTGACAATGTGGGCCCTCTCAAAAATAATCTTGGTGTAATGGTGGAGGAGAATGCGTAAAAGGTGGATGTATTAAATGCCTTCTTTCCTACCGTATTTACACGAAAAATCTAATGACCCAAGACATGATTAGGGTTATTATGAATTTTCCATTAAATATCACCTGTTTAACCCAGGAGGAAGTATGACACCATCATCAAAATACTAATATATACAAATCACCGGGTCCAGATGGCATATACCCCCGAGTTCTGAGGGAATTATGCACAGTAACAGACAGACCCTTATATCTAATATTTAAGGATTCAATATTGACTGGGTCTATTCCGTAGGATTGGCACAAAGCAAAAGTGGGGCCACTATTCACAAAGGCTTCTAAAAGTGGGAAAATTATTTGAAGGTTTTCTAAGAGATGCTATTCTGGAGTATCTCAATGTAAATAATCTTATAACACCCACTCAGCATGAGTTTGAGGAATCAGTCTGGTCAGACTTACCTAATCGGCTTGTATGAAGAGGTCAATTCTAGACTGGATATGGGTAATGCTGTGGATATAGTATATATGGACTTTTTAAAGACATTTGTTATTGTACAAAATAAAAGGTTGGCACATAAAATGACGATAGTGGGATTAGGGGGAAAATATTCGTAACTGGGTTAATAACTGGCCTACGGATAGAAAACAGAGGTTGGTTATTAGGGTTACATACTCAGATTGGGTCATAGTTGCCAGTAGGGTGCCACAGGGATCAGTACTGGGTGCTCTTCTTTTTAATATTTTTATTTCTGACCTGGTAGAGGGTTTACAGACTAGAATCTCAATATTTGCAGATGATACTAAACTCTGTAAAATAGTCAACACAGAGGAGGATAGTGTAATATTACAGAAGGGAATTTGGAAGCTTGGCCAGACAAATGGCAGATGAGTTTTAATGTGGTGTGACAACTTGGGGGAATTAAACTCAAAATGGCGGCTTGTCCTGGTCCAGACAGCGGTGGTTCGTGGTACTGGGTGCCGGAAAGATAGCTTTCAGACAGTCCAAGTGTAAAATAAACGTGGCTTTATTCAGCTTAACTGCAACACAGCAAAACAACAAAAAAACCTATGCCACAGTTAGGGCCTAACTCACTCCTTGAGTTCCTAACTAGCCTCTGGGGCAATAAGAGCCTGACTTAGTCTTTGTAAGTCCTCTCTGGATCCAAGCCCTCTGGGACAGACTGCCTCTCTGTCCTAGGCTGGTCCACCATTTCCTGCTCCAAGCAGGTTTCTCCAGCCTTCTGGAGATACACGCCCCCCTCAAAGGCGTGGCTGAGAGCCTTTTCAGGGCTGGGCCTGGGTCGCTCAACAGCGCCCTCTGGCTCACATACTCACAGTGGATAAATGTAAAGTTAAGCGCATGGGCAATGGAAGAAGTGTTACAAGTATGTATTAAATAATAAAACACTAAGTAAGACTTGAGGATAATGGTGGACAGTGATCTTAATTTTGGCAACCAGTGCCAGACAGCTGCGTCCAGTGCATATAAAATCATGGGCTACATTTAGAGAGGAATAGATGCTTACAACAGGGATATCTTTTATATAAATCACTAGTCAGGCCACATGTAGCATACTGTGTACAATTTTGGGCACCTTAGTCCAGTTGCCATATTTTAAGTTGGGAAGGAACTTTTTCCTCTGATTGGGCAATTGAAATCCATCTCATGTTTTTTTTTTTTTTTTGCTTTCCCCTAGGTCAACTTGGTAGATTTATAGGTTGGACTTAATGGACTTGTGCCTTTAAATTTACTATTTTACTATATTGCCAACTTCAAGCTAATGAGAGCATAAGGATTGGAATGGAGTATACAGTCTTGTGTGAGGGTAGGTTATAGAAATAATGCATTAAGAGCACAGAGGAATTTTATTTTTCTTTGAGTGATGCAAAGTACATCAGCAGCCTGCGTTCACATCTATTTAGGACATTCAGTTTTAGGCTCGATGCACATGTTCGAGTGTGCCATCCAAGGGTTTGTTTCATTCCGATGAAAATAGAGCAGAACAGATCAGAACTCCCCATAGACGTAAGTGCATAACAGAATGCACTCTAATGACACTCAGATGTCACCCCAAGTGTCATCTAACTGCATTCTGCTGCATAATCAGCCCCAACTTGGATGCACACTCGCTTGTGGGCATGGGGTCTAACTGTTCAGTCATGGATAATGTGGCAAACCATGAAGGACTTTGTTGTCAGGGATTTTTGACTGAATCTGTGATGGAGGCTTCTAACAGAATCTCCAATGTAGTTCTGAACATAGCATAAGTTTCAATATGTACAGCTTATCCAACATATATGCAACATGTATCTGTTGACTGATCCTATTCAATTCCATAGACTCTTAATTTCTATAGACTCAGACTTACAACAAAATGCATCAGCTTCAATTATCATCAGTTCTTTCATGATCTGTTTTTTTTTTTTAGTCTTTTTACACAGGTGTCAGGCTTTTTTCTGTTTTTCCACAATCCATGAGGAGATGAATCAATTATATCCTGCTAGAATTCATTTAATAAATTCATCATGTTCAGTTATATTTATTCACCCTTATTGACTTATCATGGATTTGCAAAGGAGAGAGAAAAAAATTCTTAGGCTGAGGCCCCAAGTTGCAGAAACGCAGCTTTTTTTGTTGCAGATTTTGCTGCGTTTTTTTGAGCCAAAGCCAAGAAGGCTACAAAAGGAATGGGAAATATCTAGGAAGTTCTTATACTTCTCCCTTCTGCTCAATCCATTCCTGGCTTTGGCTCAAAAAAACGCAGCAAAATCTGCAACAAAAAAAGTTGCATTTACACAACGTGGGGCCACAGACTTAAAGTGATTATCTCACCTTTATCATTGCGTTGTTTTCAAGTCCAAACTTTTTTACAATTTGTTAATCAGGCAGAAGGAGTAAGCTGTCAATCAGCAGCAGGGCGGGGCATGGTGAGCTTGATTATGATGAATACACTGGACTCTTTCTTTACAGAAGGGAAGGGGCTTTGAGTTCAAGACAAAGTGCATTGTAAAGAGAGAGAGAGAGGGAGACAGACTGCAGGCAACACACACTGCCATAGAAGTGCAGTCGCCTAGCTGTCCTTGACAGATGTACAGATGAAAGCTCCAATTCCTGCTAAGAGCTTTTTAACACTGAAAGTATATGTCCCATTTAGTTTCCCTTACTGCATCTTCAATTCCAATAAGGATCTGGGGATTGGAGTCTGTTAAAGCACAGGCTGTAGGACACAATCATGAGGGGGGATGGTGGGGGAAAAAAAAGGGCTGCATGGAAGTCACAAATCCATGGCCCAGGAAAACTCCTGATGTATATATAAAACTTACCCATAGACTCCCATTTATCCATAGAACGCCAACATAATGTCCATTTTTGGTTGTATAGAATAGCACAGCAGACTATAATAAAAAGTATACTGCAAAGTATACAGTATGTTTATTTAACATGGCAACCTATGTACAACAGATGCCATTGTATGGCTATACAGAGTCATCTAGTATACAGTGGGAAAAAGAAATTAAAGGATCGTGTTGCAAATTGTCTCAGGAAGGGCAGAAAGATGTTTGGGAGGACAATGACAGTAAATGGAAAAACTGCCATCCTCTGCCTGATGAGGAGAAACTTAAAGGGGTTGTCCGGGATAAAATGATAATTAAACACTAAACTAAACACCCTCCCCCCACCTAAATTCTAACTAACTTGTTTTATAAAAAAAAAAAAATGTATATTTGCCCAGATCGCCAGGGCAGTCATGTGACCGTCCCAGGCACCTTGTCTGATTTTCCGGTGTTGTCCCGTTTCCCCGTTTCCGGAGACAGAACGTAACCAATACTACTACCCCCCACCCCATCATACTTACCTGTCTTCATGTCCTGATCTTCTGGCCACGAAATGTCACTTCCTTCACTTCTGCCGGCACTCCGGCTCTATTGCGCAGGTGCCAGCAGACGTGAAGAGAAGAAAAAGTTGGCCTCCCATGCCTGCGCAAAAGAGCCGGAGTACTGGCACTCCAGCTCTATTGCACAGGCGCCGGCAGAAGTCGAGAAGAAGGAGCCAGCGGCACAGAAGAAAGTGATTTCCAGGACAGGAAGACAGGTAAGTAAGATAGGGTGGGGTGTGGGCTGAGTTAGTTAGTTAGGTAGGGCTAGTAGTCTATGGGCTAGCTAGGGAAACAGGCATGGTGTGTGAGAGAGGGAGGGGGAGGGAGTGAGGGGGGATCTGAGTGAAGAGCAATGCATCGTGGTACTTGTAGGATAAGAGAGCAGGAAGCTACTCATGTAAAAAAAATGCAGAGAATACCAGGAGCTCCCAGAGAAACCCAGAAATCACTAAAAACACTGCTAAAGTTTTTTTGGGTGCACTTATTAAACCATTAATAGCACTAACAGACCTTTTTTTTTTAAAAAAAAGGTTTTTATGCTCGGAAAACCCCTTTAACCCCTTCAGGACCGAGGCCAAAAGTACGTTAAGGACCAGGCCTCATTTTTCAAAACTGACATATGTCACTTTATATGGTAATAACTTTAAGACGCTTTAACTTAGACAAGTGATTTTGAGAATGTTTTTCGTGAGACATTGTACTTCATGTTAGTGGTAAACATTGATCAATATTTTTGTATCTATTTATAAAAAAAAATAGGAAATTTGCTGGAAATTTGGAAATAAAAAATCGCAATTTTCAAAATGTGAAATGCTCTGCTTTTCAAACAGATAGTCAGTCATACCAGCCAAATACATTAATAAATATCTACCATATCTCTGCTTTATATTGGCATCATCTAATTGTCATTTAAATTATTTTGAACATTATAAAGCTTACAAGTGTAACAGTGATTTTCCAGATTTACAAGAAAATTTCCCAAACAATTTTTTTAGCGACCACTTCAGTTCTGAAAGAGATTATAAAGGCCTATATATTAGAAACCCCTATGAATCACCCAATTTTAAAAACTGCACCCCTCATATAATTCAAAACAGCATTTGTGAAATTTGTTAACCCTTTAAGCATTTCACTGGGATTAAAACAATATGGAGGTGAAATTTAGACATTTCATTTTTTTTCAATAATACTATACATTCATTTAGCCATAAAATTAACACATTCACAAAGGGTTAAAGGAGAAAATACATCTCACAATTTGTTATGCAATTTCTCCCAAAGACAGAAATATCGCACATTTGGGTGTAAACTGATGTTTGGGCACACGGCAGTGCACAAAAGGGAAGGAACGACAGATTTTGCTGGAATAGTTTTCAGTGCCATGTCTTATTTGCAGAGCCCCTAGAGTACCAAAACAATGAAAACCCCCTAAAGTGACCCCATTTTGGAAACTACACCCCTCTCAGAATTTATCAAGGGGTATAGTAAGCATTTTGACCCAACAGCCTTTTCACAGATTTTAACATTGGGATGTGTAAATAAATAAAAAAAAAATTACTAAAATGTCAATTTATCCCCAAAATTTTCATTTTCACAAGGGGTTAAAAGAGAAAAAGCACCCTATAGTTTGTTAAACAATTGCTCTTGAACACGGCAATATACCCCTTATGTTAACATAATATGCTGTATGGGTACATGGCGGGGCTTGGAATGGAAAGAGTGCTATTTGGCTTTTGGAGGGCAGATTTTGCTGGAATAGTTTTCGGTTGCCATGTCGCATTTGCAGAGCCCCTAAAGTACCAATACAATGGAAACCCCAAAAGTGACCCCATTTTATAAACTACACCCCTCAAGGAATTTATCAAAAGGTATTATCATTTTGAGCCCAAGAGTGCTTCCTGAAAATTAATGTACGAAGTGAAAATTTTTAAAGAAATATGCCATTTCGGTGCCCAATACGTTGCACCCAGTTTGTGTCATCAGAGACATACACTCCTAAAACTATTAAGTGGGCTATTCCAGGTAGAAAGAAGTTGTATACAGTATGTGGGTGTAAACTGCTGCTTGGGCACACAGCATGGCTCAGAAGGGAAGGAGCACTGCGCTTTTTAGCTTTTGGAGTACAGATTTGCAATCAGAGGAGGAATCAGCGACAGCTTTTTCAGCAACTTGGAGCAGCTTTAAAAGCTAAGTATAAAGCAAGTGTGTGAGCTAGCGAGTGTGGTTTGATTCCAAGTGTGTTTGATCTAAGTGTGACTTAAGATTAAGTGACAAGTATACGTGGTTAGTGTGTGCATTTGAGTCCATAACTTTTATTGTACATTGCATAGCAAGAGAAAAAAGTACTACAGATTATACAAGTAGCTACTGTATATATATTTATTTTAAGATTAATTATACTGTGTTCAGGGGTGTATAGATGGGTACTGTTACTTTTATAATCATATAAGTTTATTTTTTGTTTAGGGGAAAGTCTCCAGAGTGATACACAGGTAACCAGCTGTAGCTGGTTACCTAATTAAGAGGGGATAAATTGCTGTTGTTTTCTGTGTGCATTCCCTTTGCAATCAGAGGAATCAGCGGCAGCTTTTTCAGCAACTTGGAGCAGCTTTAAAAGCTAAGTATAAAGCGAGTGTGTGAGCTGGCGAGTGTGGTTTGATTCCAAGTGTGTTTGATCTAAGTGTGACTTAAGATTAAGTGACTTTAGATTCAGGGACTTTACAAAAAAAAAAAAACAACCCATCAGGTAAGATGTGCTCCATGCTTACCAATGCGGTCCAGTGTACATCTTGCAGCATATTCTCTGCTTGAGCAGCCGCTTGAAGGGGCATACTGTTGTTCAAGATGTAAGCACGTTGCACATTTGAAAGCCCAGATCATGGATCTAAATGAGCAAATTGCAAGACTGAGATCCATTGATAACTTGGAAAGGAGTTTGTTGCTCACAGAGCAGGAATTCGCTGGGGTAAGTGCAGAGGGGGCTGGTAGCATGGAGGTGCAGGAACATGAGGCAGCTAGCTGGGTGACAGTTAGAAAGCAGCGGGGTAGGGGGAAGAGTGCCAGGGAGGTTAGTCCTGAACTGGCACACCCCAACAAGTTTGCTAAATTGGCAGATGAGGGGGATGTTAGTACAGGGATAACACTGCTGCAGCAAGACACTTCCTCTGACCGCCAGGGGAATGTCTGCTTCAGTAAGAAGGGGGATAGGAGTGCAGAGAAGCCTAGACAGGTGCTGGTAGTGGGGGATTCAATTATTAGGGGAACAGACAGGGCAATCTGTCACAAAGACCGGGATCATCATACGGTGTGTTGCCTTCGCTCGAGTTCGACATATCGCGGATCGGGTTGATAGATTACTGGATGGGGCCTGTTGTGGATCCAGCGGTCATGGTGCACGTTTGCACAAATGACAAAGCTAGCGGTAGGTGGAAGGTCCTTAAAAATGATTTCAGGGATCTAGGGAGAAAGCTGAAGGCAAGGACCTCCAAGGTAGTATTTTCAGTAATACTACCTTTACCGCGAGCCACACAGGAAAGGCAGCGGGAGATTAGGGAGGTAAACAAGTGGCTCAAGAGCTGGTGTAGGAAGGAGGGGTTTGGGTTCCTGGAGAACTGGGCCGACTTTTCTGTGGGCTGCAGGTTCTATGGTAGGGATGGGCTGCATCTCAATGGGGAGGGTGCAGCTGTGCTGGGGGAGAAGATGGCTAGACGGTTGGAGGACTGTTTAAACTAGGGACTAAGGGGGAGGGTAACAGATAGCGTAGAGGGCAAAATAGCGTAGAAATGGAAAGAGGGCTAAATAATGTAACGGGGGGTGGAGTTAGAACAGTCAGTAGGCAGTGGAAGAGTAGGGATAATGATAAATCCTTGAAATGTATGTATACTAACGCCAGAAGTCCCACTAACAATATGGAGGAACTAGAAGTGATAATGTTGGAAGAGAAATATGACATGGTGGGGATAAGTGAGACATGGCTGGACTCCAGCTATGACTGGGCTGTAAATATACAGGGGTACAGTATGTTTAAAAAGGAGCGTACCAATAGGAAAGGGGGAGGGGTTTGCTTATACGTAAAATTCTGCCTTAAGCCAGTTCTGCGTGAGGACATCTGGGAGGAAAATGTATGTGTGGAGTCCTTATGGGTGGAAATTAAGGGATGTACAAAGAATAATAAAATATTGATAGGGGTTTGTTATAAATCTCCAAATATAATGGAAGATGCTGAAAATGTACTAATACAACAAATAGATGAGGCCGCAAAGAATAATAAAGTCATTATTATGGGGGATTTCAACTGCCCAGATATCAATTGGGAGACAGAAACCTGCAGGTCCAACAAAGGGAACAGGTTTTTGTCAGTAATAAAAGACAATTACCTATTGTCTATTGTCCAACTAGTGCAGGACAAAACAAGAGGCGAAGCACTTTTAGACCTAATTTTAACAAATGAACCTGACACATTGTCAAAAGTGAAGGTTGGGGGTCATCTTGGTAATAGTGACCACAACATAATAAGTTTTCTTGTACACACTAAAAAAATGGTCAGTAGAAGGGGAACAAAAACACTAAACTTCAGGAAGGCCAATTTTAACCAGCTGAGAGAGGAGCTTAGCAGCATAAACTGGGACAATGTCCTCAAAGTGACCGGAACACAAACAAAATGGGAGATTTTCAAAAGGCTTCTAAATAGGACCACTAAAAACATATCCCTTATGGGAATAAGCGGGCCAGAAATCATAGAAAACCAATATGGCTAACTAAAACGGTAAGGAGTGCAATGAGGGATAAAAAGGAAGCATTTAAAGTGCTAAAAAAAGAAAGTAGTGACACCGCATTAAAAAACTATAAAGAGAAAAATAAATTGTGTAAAAGACAAATAAAGGAGGCAAAGATTGAGGCTGAGAGAAAAATTGCCAAGGAAAGTAAAAATAATCCAAAATTATTCTTCAATTACATAAATAACAAGAGAATAAAAACTGCAATGTGGGCCCTCTCAAAAATAATCTGGGTATAATGGTGGAGGAGAATGAGGAAAAAGCACAACTATTAAATGCCTTCTTCTCTACGGTGTTTACACAAGAAAATCCAATGGCCAGCAACATGATTAGGGGTAATGTTAACTCTCCATTAAATTTCATCTGTTTAACTGAGGAGGAAATGTGGTGCCGCCTTCAAAACACTAAAATAGAGAAATCGCCGGGGTCAGATGGCATACACCCCCGAGTTCTGAGGGAATTATGCACGGTGATAGACAGACCCTTATATCTAATATTTAAGGATTCAGTAACGACTGGGTCTGTTCCACTTGATTGGCGCATAGCAAATGTGGTGCCAATTTTCAAAAAGGGGTCTAAAAGTGAGCCTGGAAACTATAGGCCAGTAAGTTTGACTTCTGTGGTGGGTAAGATATTTGAGAGCTTTCTAAGAGATGCTATCCTAGAGTACCTCAATGTAAATAATCTTATAACACCCAATCAGCATGGTTTTATGAGGAATTGGTCCTGTCAGACTAATCTGATCAGCTTCTATGAAGAGTTCAGTTCAAGACTGGATATGGATAATGCAGTGGTGTATCTGGACTTTTCAAAGGCTTTTGATACTGTACCACATAAAAGGTTGGGATGCAAAATGAGAATGTTGGGACTGGGGGAAAACATATACATTTGGGTTCACAACTGGCTCACTGAAGTTTAATACTGACAAATGTAAGGTTATGCATTTTGGATGATGAAATAAAATGTATGATCATGTATTAATAGTAAATTACTGGGTAAGACTGCCAATGAAAAAGACTTGGGGATTGTGGTGGACAATAAGTTTACCTTTAGTGACCAGTGCCAGGCAGCTGCTGTCAAGGCAAATAAAATTATGGGATGCATCAAAAGAGGTATAGATTCTCATGACAAGAACATAGTTATGCCTCTATACAAATCACTGGTACGGCCACACGTAGACTATTGTGCACAATTCTGGGCCCCAGTATACAAGAAAGACAAAATTGAACTAGAAAGAGTGCAAAGAAGGGCAACCAAAATTATTAGGGGAATGGGTGGATTGGCGTACAACGATAGACTTGGGGTTATTCAGTTTAGAGAAAAGACGTCTACGGGGAGATCTAATAACAATGCACAAATACATGAAGGGACAGCACAAAGAACTTTCTAATGATCTTTTTACCCCTAGACCTGTGACAGTGACAAGGGGACATCCTCTATGACTGGAGGAGAGAAAGTTTCACCAGCAACATAGAAGGGGATTCTTTACAGTAAGAACAGCGAGGCTATGGAACTCTCTGCCCCAGGAAGTGGTGATGGTGGATTCATTGAACAAGATCAAAGAGGGCCTGGATGCCTTTCTCGAACAAAACATTATGGGTTATGGGTTTTAGATTTTAAGGGCACGTCGATCCAGGGTTTTATACTGATTGCCAGATTGGAGTCGGGAAGGAATTTTTTTCCATGAAATGGGGCAATTGGCATAAGCCTCATGGTTTTTTTTGCCTTCCTCTGGATCAACACTGTAGGGGACTGTAGGGTTATAGGTTGGACTTGATGAACTGATGTCTCTACTATGCTTTAGAGGGATTTTCTGGACGACATTTTGTATTTGCAGAGTCCTGAAGGTGCCAGTAAATTGGAATTCCCCAAGAAGTGACCCCATTTTGTAGGGGCATCTTTAGAGTCTCTACAAATGTGACACGGCGTCCAAAAACCAACATCTAAATCAGCGGTCCAAAACACATAGCGCTCCTTAGCTGTGTGCCCAAACGGCAGTTTATTCCCACATGTATGACACTTTTGTACCCAGGATAACATGCTTAACAATGCCATATGTGGGTATAAACTGCTGTTTGGGAACAGCCGGGCACAGAAGGTAAGGAGCGCTATTTTGGTTTTTGGAGCACAGTTTGGTTTTTGGACGTTATGCCACTTTTGCAGAGCCCCTGAATTGGCAGTAAAGTAGAAGCTGCAGACACATAACCCCACTTTGGAAACTACACCACTCAAGGGATTTATCAAGTGGGGTAGTGAGCATTTTTAACCCTTGAATTTTGCATTAATTTAATTTCCAGAAATCAATGCGCAGCTGATAATTGCAATTTTTGCAATATAGATGCACAATACAATAACTGTTAAGTGGGCATCTCGGGCACAACAGCTGTTGGAGCATTCATCTCTGATACAAGCCAGGCACAACATATTGTGCATTGAAATGACGTATTCCTGAAAATTGTAATTTTCTCCTATCACCATCATCTGCCTATTCATTTCTGGAAAATTAATTATTGCAACACTTTGGGGCTAAACATGTTCTCTGTACCCCTGGATAAATTCTTTCAGCGGTGTAGTTTCCAAAATGGGGTCACATGTCAGAGTATTCCACTTTACTGGTGTTTCAGCAACTCTGCAAAAGTGTCATGACGTCCAAAAACCAAACCGTCTAAATCTGTCCTCCAAAAACCAAAATAGCGCCCCTTCCCTTCTGTGCCCGGCTGTGCCCAAACAGCAGGTTATACCCACATATGACATTAAGTACATTATCCTGGGTACACCAGTGTGAAGGATCTCGTCCTACCGAAACTGCTTTCGGCACCCCTGAGATCGCTTCATTACCTCACTCTCACCACCAGTGAGTGTTCTGGGCCCATAGGATAATAAAAAAAGAGCTGCTCCCTGCACCCTGCTCCATAACTGATCGGGGGATTTAACACCTTGGATGCCGCAGTCAAACATGACGTGGCGAGATCAGAGGGTGCCAATTTGAGATGAGCGAACCATCTCAAGGAGGATCAGAAGGAAATGGACAGCATATGAGTTAAATATGAGTGTCGCAGCAAAGGGTCTGAATACTTATGACCATGTGTATAAAAATATGTTAATTTTCAGTTCTTGTATCACACCATGTCTGATGAAGGGAGCGAGCACTCCTGAAAGCTTACTTATAAATATACTCAGTTAGCCTCTAAAAGGTATCACCTGATTTCTTCACTCTTCCACTACTTTCAATGGCTAACACGATACAACATTATACTACTATCAACTTGAAAGATACCACAATGTACCGCAAAAGAATGGAACTGAAAAACCGGCTTAAGAAACTTGCGCAACTCAACAGCGACATCTTCTTCTTAACAAAATGCAAAAAGGAGAGACTCATCCCAAAAGGCTTCAATTTACGTAACCCAACCCGGAACACCTACAACAGCCGATATGCAGAACAACTATGTATTCGGACATCTGAAAGGCTGCGGAACAATATGATAAAAATTTCCTATAACAACAAAAAAAGAACACAGGAGGAGATACAGGCCCTGAAATCATCATTGGCTAATGACACAGAGGAAATGAAGGCCAAACTCCACACATACTACTGGAAACTTCAGGATATGCTTATTAACAACAAAAAGAAAAAGCTCCACAGACTGAGACAAAAAGGCCTCATTACTACAACCGCAAGTACTAGCCCAGCTCAGCAAAGCTGTGTTGTGAATCTTTCCTCTTATGAGCCAAACAAACACGAAATGTCAGTTCTCTCCAAAGGTCTGTCCTTCTGCCCCTCAGCACGCACTGACCATATCCAACTCTGCAATGATATGGAGGAGTTTTTCAGAAAAATGAGATTAAGGGAATATTTTTATGACAAAGACCTTCCATACAGCAGCGACTCTGAGATGGAACAGCCCATAAGGAATCTTACCAAAAAATCTACCTGGACCCCACGCCCTGGAGCTAATGCAGCACTGGATAAATATATTGACTGTTTCAGAAGCAAAGTAAGATCAGAAATCCTGGAGAAACAAAAGAAACAGGCGCATAACCTAACCCTGCAGGAACAGAAGGCTATTACTTCACTGAAAGAAAATCAGGATATAATAATAAAACCAGCTGACAAAGGGGGCGCAATAGTCATAATGAACACCTCAGACCATATCCAGGAAGCAAACAGGCAACTGTCAAATCCCATCCATTACTCCAAACTTGGAAGTGATCCCACAGAGGCCTATATGAAAGAACTAAAGAGTATGATCAAGGAGTTTCCAGTCCAGATCCAGAATCAGGTAAAAGGACTTATCCCACAAGATCCCAGGCCGGGCTGCTTCTATATGCTCCCAAAGATACACAAAGATGGCAACCCTGGGAGGCCTATCATTTCTGGCATTGGGACACTGACAGAAAACATCTCAGGTTGGGTGGAAAATCTCCTAAAACCCCTTGTCAGGGATACTCCAAGCTATATCCAGGACACCACTGACCTTCTTAACAAACTGAATGCCCTGGGCCCTCTACCTGAGGGTACCATTTTGGCCACCATGGATGTGGAATCCCTGTATACCAACATTCCCCACAAGGATGGAGTTGCAGCATGTCGGGTACACCTGGCAAAACAAAACCTCCCAACAGAACCAGTAACGCAGCTCATACAATTCATCCTTAGCCACAACCATTTTACCTTTGGAGAGGATCTATATCTACAGCGAATGGGAACTTCAATGGGGACCAGATGTGCACCCCAATATGCAAATCTCTTTATGGCAGAAATGGAAGGAACATATTTATCAACATGCACCACCAAACCTATGATTTACCTTCGTTATATCGATGATATCCTTGTCATCTGGACTGCAGGTGAGGAGGCCCTACTTCAATTCCATAATGACTTCAATGACTTTCACCCGACCATCAACCTTAAACTTAGCTATTCAGGGAGTGAAATTCACTTTCTGGATACCACAATATACATTAAAGACCACCGGCTGCTCACATCAATATACCACAAACCCACAGACAGAACGGCCTACCTGAGAAACGACAGCTTCCACCCCAAGCACACAAGACAATCTATAATCTACAGCCAGGCTATAAGATATAATCGTATTTGCTCCGACAAAACAGACCTGGACAAGCACCTCCTGGATCTGAGGATGAAACTTCTCAGATTGGGATACAAACCAAAAGTGACAGACAACCAATTAAACAAAGCAGCAGCCATTAACAGAGACAGTCTGCTCACATATAGAGGGACGATGCCCGAGTGCCCCTAGTTGTCACCTACAACCCACAGCTGGAGATCCTACGAAGGATTGCCAAGGAGCTCCAACCTGTGCTACATAGGGACAACAGACTCAAGGACATATTTCCAGTCCCCCCTCTCCTCTCCTTTCGACAACCACCAAACCTGAGGCGCATTATCGTCCGGAGTGCCCTGAAGGCCCCAACTGAAAATGGCACCTCACCTTGCCTACATAAAAGGTGCATGACCTGCAAGCACATCCACACCGCTGACAGTGTACCTATCCCACAGTCACAACAGGTGCACAGAATTAGGGGGACATTTTCCTGCAGGTCTTCCAATGTGGTGTACCTCATAATGTGTGTGCAATGTCCCACCACAGGCCTCTATGTGGGGGAAACAGGGCAGAGACTCAGTCAACGAATGAACTCACACAGATCCACCATTAATAACAGCAGAACAGATCTCCCAGTGGCCGCACATTTCTCCAGAGAAAACCACTCTATTGAAGATTTGCGGGTTGTGGTTTTAATGGGACATTTTAAGACACAGGAGAAAAGGAAAGAAATGGAGTACAAATTTATGCAAAAATTTCAAACTCTGCAATTTGGACTTAATATTCATGCCAGCTTCATGTCACACTATGTTTGAACCATGAACTGAACTCAATATTCATGCCAGCTTCAAATCACACTATATATGACCTGTGAGGGACACAAATCACCTCCTGATAGCAAACAGATAACAGCAAGAATTACTGATCCCTCCGTCATGCACCACAAGTTTCCAGACTGTTTTTTTGACCTGTTGTAAATAACTTCTCTACTTAGATTGCAATTTTTTTTAAGGACTCTAAAATGCTTTGAAAACCATGTGTATAAAAATCTGTTAATTTTCAGTTCTTGTATCACACCATGTCTGATGAAGGAAGCGAGCACTCCTGAAAGCTTACTTATAAATATACTCAGTTAGCCTCTAAAAGGTATCGCCTGATTTCTTCACTCTTCCACTACTTATGACCATGTGATATTTCAGTTTTTTTCTTTTTTACTAAATTTGCAAATATATCTACATTTCTGGGTTTTTTTCTGTCAGGATGGGGTGCTGAGTGTACATTAATGAGAAATAAAATGAACTTTTTTGCTTTTAGCAAATGGCTGCAATTAAGCAAAGAGTGAAAAATTTAAAGGGGTCTGAATACTTTCCATAGCCACTGTATGTATGTCTTTAGTTCTGTAATTTTTCAACCTAACTGAAAAACTAAATTTTTTTTTTGGAAAAGTGAAGTACAACTTAACAGCACATATTGAGCCTCAGAGCCTAGAAAAAAGCATGAGCTATAACTACAGCACTGAGACACAGCAGAGCTAATCTGTAGATATTTATCAAGAAATCACTGTACACCTGTCAGAAATTATCGTGTTAAAAATTAAGATTTTAGTTCAAGGCTACTGGTTTTGGAAATTTGAAGGAGTAATGTCATATGAAGGATATAGATACCCTGATCTCACCTGCAAGTCAGGAGTTTATAAAATCTGCATGTTGTCTATCCATATCTTCTTTTTTTTTTCATCGCAGCCTTTTCTTTTCAGCATTGCAGCCCTATGCAAAGTGACCGTGTACTCAGATAACCTGAAGCAGATGTACGCATAATATTGGTGCACACTACCATCTGCAGGTTGAGACTGGCCTTTCTCTTTAAAAGGATATTGTCTTTAAGTCCATAAAAACAGTGGCAGCACAAATCTATCTCTTGTCCTGTAGGGAAAATAACCTGAAAAGTTTTCCCTAGACTAAATACACTTGTAGTAAACAACTGTGAGAAGTATGAGATCTGGACAAGTCTAATATCCTATGTCCTATGCTGATTTAATTACTTGAAGTTATAAGACTTAAAGGGGTTCTCCAGGCTAACAGTAAACTGACTAGTAGCCAGGGGAGGTGTAAAACAAAAAAAGACATTCTTACCTATCCCCGGTGCTCCATTCCACCAAGGGTTAATGAAAATGCCTTCTTTATTTTATACCTCCTGGGGCCTCAGTTTAGCATGGAGAACCCCTTTATGTCTTATAACCTAAAGTATTTAAATCAGCATAGGACATATGATATTAAACTTAGGATATTAAACTTGCCATCTTGCCTCTCAAAAAATGGAACAAAAAGTGATCAAAAAGTTGTATGCATCACAAAATAAAATGTTCCAATAAAATGTACATCTCATCCTGCAAAAAAACAAGCCCTTTCAGAAGATGGCAATGTAAAAACAATAGGGTTTTTGACCAAAATTAGTTTTTATTCTGCAAAGTTAGTAAAACATATAAAACAACATACATTAGGTATCATATTCACTGTGGGATAGCTACTCAAAAGGCAAAATATTCACAGAATTTTCAGACTGAATACCAGCGCCCACTATCAGGGTACTGGGAAATGCAGTTTTAACTGCAACAATTTGTTTTTCTTACCCTAATACTTACTTACCTTCTGAAGAGCCTTGGTTTCCATTATAGGGATGAAACTCATTGAGGGTGTGTGTGTGTGTGTGGGGGGGGGGGGGGTGGAATTGTGGTTATTGTACTGCTGTCCTGAGAAAGAAATTTCTCAGGACAGCAGACTGGCTACTAGTTAGTTTACTGTTAGCCTGGAGAACCCCTTTAAGTCTTATAACTTTAAGTAATTAAATCAGCATAGGACATAGGATATTAAACTTGTCCAGATCTCATACTTCTCAAAGTTGTTTACTACAGTCATGGCCAAAAGTTTTGAGAATGATACAAATATAAATTTTTACAAAGTCTACTGCTTCAGTTTTTCTAATGGCAATTTGCATATACTCCAGAATGTTATAAAGAGTGATCAGCTTAACAGCAATTACTTGCAAAGTCAATATTTGCCTAGAAAATGAACTTTATCCCCCCAAAACACATTTCAACATCATTGCAGCCCTGCCTTAAAAGGACCACCTAACATCGTTTCAGTGATTGCTCCATTAACACAGGTGTGGGTGTTGATGAGGACAGGGCTGGAGATCAATCTGTCATGATTAAGTAAGAATGACACCACTGGACACTTTAAAAGGAGGCTGGTGCTTTCCATCATTGTTTCTCTTCTATTAACCATGGTTATCTCTAAAGAAACACGTGCAGTCATCATTGCACTGCACAAAAATGGCCTAACTGGGAAGAGTATTGCAGCTAGAAAGATTGCACCTCAGTCAACAATCTATCGCATCATCAAGAACTTCAAGGAGAGAGGTTCCATTGGTGCCAAAAAGGCTCCAGGGCGCCCAAGAAAGACCAGCAAGCGGCAGGACCATCTCTTAAAAGTGTTTCAGCTGCGGGATCGGGCTACCAGCAGTGCAGAGCTTGCTGAGGAATGGCAGGAGACAGGTGTGAGTGCATCTGCACGCACTGTGAGGCGGAGACTCTTGGAGCAAGGCCTGGTCTCAAGGAGGGCAGCAAAGAAGCCACTTTTCTCCAGAAAAAACATCAGGGACAGACTGATATTCTGCAAAAGGTACAGGGAGTGGACTGCTGAGGACTGGGGTAAAGTCATTTTCTCTGATGAATCCCCTTTTCGATTGTTTGGAACATCTGGAAAACAGCTTATTCGGAGAAGAAGAGGTGAGCGCTACCACCAGTCTTGTCTCATGCCAACTGTAAAGCATCCTGAAACCATTCATGTGTGGGGTTGCTTCTCAGCCAAGGGAATCGGCTCTCTCACAGTCTTGCCTAAAAACACAGCCATGAATAAAGAATGGTACCAGAATGTCCTCCAAGAGCAACTTCTCCCAAACGTCCAAGAGCAGTTTGGCGCTCAACAATGCCTTTTCCAGCATGATGGAGCACCTTGCCATAAAGCAAAGGTGATAACTAAATGGCTCAGGGAACAAAACATAGAGATTTTGAGTCCATGGCCTGGAAACTCCCCAGATCTTAATCCCATTGAGAACTTGTGGTCAATCATCAAGAGATGGGTGGACAAACAAAAACCAACAAATTCAGACAAAATTAAAGCATTGAGTCTGCAAGAATGGACTGCTATCAGTCAGGATTTGGTCCAGAAGTTGATTGAGAGCATGCCAGGGAGAATTGCAGAGGTCCTGAAGAAGAAGGGTCAACACTGCAAATATTGACTTGCTGCATTAAGTCATTCTAACTGTCAATATAAGCTTCTGTTACTCATAATATGAATGCAATTATATTTCTGTATGTGATAAAAACATCTGACAAACACACATAAAAACCAGAGGGCAGCAGATCATGTGAAAATATAATATTTGTGTCATTCTCAAAACTTTTGGCCATGACTGTACAAGTGTATTTAGTCTAGTCCTTTCTGGGATAGGGGGAATATGTAAATACCAATAGCTCCTTACCTTGTAAGACCTGGCTCCATGGTCAGCCTGTGACTGATTTGTTAATTCACTCATCATTGATTAACCAGTTATGGTCCTAATATCTTATATAACTTATGACCAGCTTGGGGATTAATTCACCATTCATTTATTGTCTAAAAATTCGAACATGAGACTAACATCATTTTATAGACAATCATCTTGGCTATCTCATACATAAATCTGACTTGCAACTATTTATCATATGATTAGTTATGCAGATTCTTGCTACTTTTTTGCTCCTAAAAATCTAAATTTATAATAATAATATAATATATTTATTATTGTAAATCCACCTTTGGCTTTCAACACTACCTGATTCCTTCTGGGCATGCTCTCAATCAGATTCAAGCATGTCTGGACTGAAATCTGATCCCAGGTCTCTTCTACATGTTCCCAATGTTGGTGCATATTGGTCGACTCACTAGGGTACAAATACAGCTTTTTCTTCAACTCTACCCACAAGTGTTTAATTGGGTTGAGGTCTGGGAACTGTGGGGGCCAATCCAGCACCACATTGAGCCATTTCTTCGATAATCTCAATGTATGCTTTGGGTTGTTGTCCTGCTGGAACGCTATGTCATCCTTTTCATACCCATAGTAGTCGAGTGTATGAAGTAACTCGTCTTGTAGAATGCTCACATATAGCTCAGCATTGAGACCACCATTGATCCTGGTCAAGTATCCAATGCCTTTGGCTGTGAAACACCCATATCATCAGGCTTCCTCCACCAAACTTTAGCCCCCTTTTCCCTTGCTTCTTCCAGACCCATTCTCACCCATCAGATCCCAGTGTATTAACCTTCGTTTCATCACTCTAAATCACCCGTTTCCAATCTTCTGCGGTCCACTTTTCTGCAAACTCAAGCCAATGCTTCTTATGATGATATTGAAGTTGAAGCTTCTTCACATTATTCCGGGCAACTATTCCAAACTTGTGTAACACGCATCGCACAGTGCTTGCATGGACATCTGTGATCTCACTATTATGAAGCATACAAGCCACCTCAGCTGCCGTGTTTGTCATGCCGGAACTGATAGACCTTGTGATGAGCTGACTGGACTACAATATTTTGCCCGTATGTCCACCACTTGGCCTTTAGGGATGGATGGTCTTCATTTTATATTCTTCCAACTGTCATGGCACTCATATGATGCAGTTTGGTAATTTTCTTGGCCGAGAGACTGCTACCTATGAGCTTTTCTTGGGAAATCTTCTTCATGGCTGATCCTCAATTTGAACCAGAGACCTTTTACTTGGGAATTAGCCTAATAACACACTGAGCTATTAGGGAATGTGAGAATAGGTTGTAATTTGTAGTGTACAAGAAGAAAAAGATTTTCCACCACCAGGAGCAAAACAGTAATAATGCAGTTACATGACAAGAATCTGCATAACTAATCATATGCTAGTTACAAGTCAAATTTATGTATGAGAGCCAAGATAATGGTCTAGAAAATGGTAGTCTCACGTTCGAAGTTGTAATGGATGGTGACATATGGAGCCTGAAAGTCAGAAGTTCAAGACATTGCTTGTCAGTGTATATGTGTAGTTGTAACGTCTCTGCCTGTTCAGGTCTCTGCACCACCCTCCGCCCGCAAGTGGCGGCGCAGGAGGCGTGCTCAGTTTGATTCCTTGTTTAAGATTCTTGTTGCTCAATCTGAACACTGTCCTAGACTATGTAATTGATTTTCTGCCACACCCGTCTCCTTCACCTTGGTTTTCCTCTGCTCCACTAATAGTTGATCTTTAGCCTTACCTGCGTGATTGACAGCCTATCATCCTATCAAGTCTGGGGCAGGTTTTTCCTTCCTATTTATTCTTTGCTCACAGTCACATTAGTGCTTGCTATTGCTTCTGCGTACCTGCCTTTACTCCGTGCTGTTTTGTTACCTGTATTCCTATTTTTGATCTCTGGCTTTGTCTGTGACTATTCTTTTGGACTGTGATTTTGTACTGCATTGCTCGACTGTTACCGACCCCTTGGCTAGCTGACCTCCCTTTGTTGTTGTTCGTCCTGTCTGCGTTTTTTGTTGTCACTTATATTAGGAAGGGACTGTTGACTGGTCGCTGGCTGTCGCCTAGGACAGATTGGGCAAGTTAGCCAGGGACAGTGTGGGGTTTTCAGCTTAGGGTCCACTGTCTTGTTGTGCTCCTCCCCCCAGGGTTCTGCAGCAGCACTGGGGAATTGCTCAACTGGCAAGTCCCTTACAGTAGTGATAAGGGATTTTACATTTTGGATTAACCACAAATCTTTCCCCACTACACCCACTGGTCTTTTCTCACTGCTTGGCATATAGAAATATACATTGTTTTTAGTTTTGAATTTTTATCTATATGATTATTAAATATTACTTTACTTCCAATATATGGAAAGAAGAACCTCCCCCCCACCTTTCTGGTTCGGCTTTTTACCAGCTTCTTTCTCTGGCTTTCAGGTTCGGCATTCCTTGGTATCCAGCACCAAAAATAACAGTGACGCCAGGAGTCATGTGGGCGCTGGAAGCCGGGTGTGATGCCTGCAGCTGTGGACTGTCTTGTCTTGATGCCGGTGTCCTTCTCCTGTCGGAAGTGATACAGGAATTTTTATATGGGCACAGATATTGAGCTTTTTTGTCAGTTTCTCTGGCTTCAGTTTTGTTTGGTCAAGAGATCATTAACTTGTCACATGGGTGAGGGAGCAGGACTAGAGGGATCTCTATCCCTCTTTATTTTTTGAAACAAAAAGCTTTTTTAAAAATGAATGAATAAAAAAAACATTTTTTTTTCAAGTAATAAAAGAAAATATAGAGATTAAGCAGAAGGCAGGCAAACAGGAAGTAATTCTGGGAAGGTCAGATTGTTAGGGTATAGTAGTAATCCCTTTTAGGTTCGCACCAGCTTGAGAGAGAAAGAGAGAGAGAGAGAGAGACCACAATGGAGTATGACAGCACTGGATATTTTACTCAAGAACTTCTTCAGCAAGTGGTTGAGTACAGATAGCTGGTACAGCCTCTTTATTAATAGGAACACAAGCAAACTGGTAGCTCAAACAGTTATTAACAGTGACAGTCTCTTTCTAGATTATTCCAATGTCCTTTATCCACCACCAAGGCACTTCTAGTTATCAGGCAGTGCACAATGTATATGTATTTATAGTCTCCTTACATGCCAAGTAATACAACACTTAACTTTATGGTTTCCCTCTGGTTCTTCCTGGGCAGAGAATGTATCTCCTGCAGTGATGAGGTTTCAGGTGTATAGCATCACATTAGGCTCAAGTGCGGCCTGCTCTGGAATAAGGTCTCTGTGTGTAGTCTGCACTTGTTGGAGGAGGCTTCTCTTCTCAAAGCAGATGATCAACTATATTATCCTGATTTGTAGCCTTGCAGGACTTTATGCACCCTGATTCTTAGAGCCCTCTCTCCTCTCTCCTTCTTTTCTTCTCACCCAGACCTTTCCTGTTCCTTCCAGGAAGTGACATCATCCAGAATCCTCCTACAATTCAGGTCAAAAATAGATGCAAGGTCTTGCCCGTAGGTGGCAGCAGAGCACCAGTAATGGCATTGGAATGCACAAGTCAATATTATTCAAAGGGGCTTTGCCACTATTGAACTTGTACCCCTTACAAGCTCTTCTCTATATAAGGTTGTAGTTCCTGCCTGTCCAGCAGAAGGCAGGCAAACAGGAAGTAATTCTGGGACGGTCAGCTCTTCCCTATATAAGTTTGTAGTTCCTGCCTGTCCAGCCTTTTTGTTCTTCAGAGAGCCGGACAATAGCTTGCTTTTGCACTCCTTGCTTGGATTGTATATACACTCCTATTATTTATGCTCTGTTTCCTTATACTATGGTAAACATGTTTCAGTTTTCTCTCTTTTTTTTTTTTCCTAAAGAGACTTGGATTTAATTATCTATTTTCTTTTTGTTTGTTTGTTTAAAGCACGTCGTCTTCTGCCTCCGGAGATGGTGAATCCTTCAGAAGGAAATCCTTATTGAAACGCAGACATCTCTTTTGCAGAGAATGTGAGATTCCTTTAAGCCATGGCTATGAATTTAATACCTGCTGTCAGTGTCGACTGAAAGAGCCATCTGACAGCCTTCCATCACAAATGTCGTCATCTGGGTTAAGAAGTACAGTACGTCCAGGAATCGATGAAAGAGCTGAAAGATTCCTTGTCTCATCTATGTAAGAGGCCTAGATGTAATGAACCATCCAGGTCTGTGATACTCTCGGATGAAGAATTCCGAGTTCTGGATGAAACTAACTCTTCCTGTGATGACTTGGATTTTGTTATGGGCAAAGCTCTATTTCCTCTGGAAAAAATACGAAAGCTTATAAAATCCATCAGGTCAGGTGACCATGATGTTGATCCTGGGAAGCTCCACCTCTAGGGGTTCTAGGGCCTTCAAAGTGGATGATATGCTGCAAAAAGCAATGATGGCAGATTGGAAAATCGGGAGAAAGTATTCTTACTGTTTATGAAATTTAAGATCTTTTTTCCTACCTCGGAAGCTCAGTACGAAAAGTGGGCTCCACCACCTAAAGTTGACTTTCTCGGCACACTCTATTCCCTTCAGAAGACGGATACAATTTACAGGCTCTTATGGACAGGCGGTGTTGTCTGAGAAGAGTGTATACAGCTTCCTCCACTCAGTGTTCTGCTGGGATCGATTCCAATTAGGTTGTAGGAAGCTATGTGTGGATCTTTCCTTATTACGGAAAGACATTAATTATGGGGTTTCCAGGGATGATCTGCTGTCATTCATGAAGAGTATCTGTCTGGAAACAGATTTCTTGAATAAGGCTTCTGTGCAGCAGGTCAAACTGTCATCTAAGGCCATGGCATTATCC
Organism: Leptodactylus fallax; assembly: GCA_947044405.1. NCBI lineage: Eukaryota > Metazoa > Chordata > Amphibia > Anura > Leptodactylidae > Leptodactylus > Leptodactylus fallax. Next base: position 4,694,447 of record CAMRHE010000129.1, on the reverse strand, counting down.
ACCACTGCTCGCAGACCCTTGTAGCTCAAACCATGGATGGCTGACATTTAACATCTGCAGCCTTCCATATTAACCTAACAATATGGAGGAACTAGAAGTGATAATTTTGGAAGAAAAATATGACATAGTGGGGATAAGTGAGTCATGGCTGGACTCTAGCTATGAGTGGGCTGTAAATATACAGGGGTACAGTATGTTTAGAAAGAGGTGTACCAATAGGAAAGGGGGAGAGGCTTGCTTATACGTAAAATCCTGCCTTAAGCCAGTCGGGCATGAGGACATCTTGGAGGAAGATTAATATGTGGAGTCCTTATGGGTGGAAATTAAGGGAGGAACAAAGAATAATAAAATACTGATAGTGGTTTGTTATAAATCCCCAAATATAATAGAAGAATCTGAAAATATACTAATAAAATAAATTGATGAGGCTGCAAAACATATTAAAGTCATTATTATGGGGAATTTCAACTACCCAGATATCAACTGGGAGGTAGAAACCTGCAGGTCCAACAAAGTGAACAGGTTATTGTAAGTAATAAAAGACAATTACCTATCATAACTAGTTCAGGACCCAAGAAGATGCAAGGCACTTTTAGACCTAATTTTAACAAATGAACCTGACACATTGTCAAAAGTGGAGGTTGAGGGTCATATAGGAAATAATATCCACAACATAATAAGTTTTCATGTACATATTAAAAAGATGTTTAGTAGAGGGGGTACAAAAACACTAAACTTCCAGAAGGCCAATTTTAACCAGCTGAGAGGAGCTTAGCAGCATAAACAGAGACAATGTCCTCAAAGTGATTCTAAATAGGACCACTAAAAAACATATACCTTATGGGAATAAGAGGGCCAGAAATCATAGACCAGAAATCATCACCAATATGGCTAACTAAAACAGTAAGGAGTGCAATGAGGGATAAAAAGGAAGCACTTAAAGCACTAAAACAAGAAAGTAGCACACAGCATTAAAAAATTATAAAGGGAAAAATAAATTGTGTAAAAGATAAATAAAGGAGGCAAAGATCCAGGCTAGTAGAATACAGGTGCAGCTCAATAAATTAGAATATCTTTGAAATGTTCATTCATTTCAGTAATTCAATTCATAATCAGTAGTCTTCCATGATTGTGTGTCCTACTGAACCAGACTGAGGGACCATTTAAAGGCTTAGGAAACCTTGGCAGGTGACACACTGAATTTACAATACTGAACATTTTTACAATATTCAAATTTTCTTACATTTTGGTTTTCATTACCTGTAATCCATAATCAACATTTGCAGAAATAAAACACTTGAAATAGAACACTCTGTTTGTAAAGAATCTAGAAAATATAGGTTACTTTTTTAATTTAATTACTGAAATAAACGTTTCAAAGATATTCTAATTTATTGAGATGCACCTGTAATTGCCAAGGGAAGTAAAAATAATCCAAAATTATTCTTCAATTAGATAACTAATAAGAAAATAAATACTGACAGTGTGGGCCCTGTCAAAAATAATCTGGGTGTAAGGGTGGAGAAGGATGAGAAAAAGGCACAACTATTAAATGCCTTCTTCTCTAAGGTGTTTACACAAGATCCAATGGCCAGCAACATGATTAGGGGTAATGTTAACTGTTTAAACAAGGAGGAAGTGAGGTGCCGCCTTCAAAAGACTAAATAGAGAAGTCACCGGGTCCAGATGGCATAAACCCCCGAGTTCTGAGGGAATTATATACAGTGATAGACAGACCCTTATATATATAATATTTAAGGATTCAGTAGTGACTGGGTGCCAATTTTCAAAAAGGGGTCTAAAAGTGAGCCTGGAAACTATAGGCCGGTTAGTCTGACTTCTATGGTGGGTAAGATATTTGAAGGTTTTCTAAGAGATGATATTCTGCAGTATATCTATGTAAATAATCTTATAACACCCAATCATCGTGGGTTCATGAGGAATCAGTCTTGTCAGACTAATCTGATCAGCTTCTATGAAGAGGTCAGTTCTAGACTGGACATGGGTATTGCAGTAGATTTGGTATATCTGGACGTTTCAAAGGCTTTTGATTTTGTACCACATAAAAGGTTGGTATGCAAAATGAGAATGTTGGGACTGGGGGAAAACATATGCATTTGGGTTCGCAACTGGCTCGTAGATAGAAAACAGAGGGTACTTGTTAATGGTAAATACTCAGACTGTGTAAAAGTCACCATTGGAGTGCAACAGAGGTCTGTAAGGTAATCAAAAATGATGAGGATAGTAGATTATTATAGGGGGATCAAGAGAAGCTGGAAGCATGGGCGGAGACTTGGCAAATGAAGTTTAATGTCGACAAATTTAAGGTTATGCATTTTGGTTGAAGAAATAAATGTATGATTATGTACTTACTAATAAATTACTCAGTAAGACTCCCACTGAAAAAGACTTGGGGATTTTGGTGGACAGTAAGCTTACCTTTAGTGACCAGTGCCAGGCAGCTGTTGCCAAGGCAAATAAATTTATGGGATGCATCAAAAAGTATAGATTCTCATGATAAGAACATAGTTATGCCTCTAGTGAAATCACTGGTACGGACACACAGACTATTGCACACAATTTTGGGCCCCATTATACAAGAAGGACATAATTGAACTAGAGAGAGAGTGCAGAGAAGGGCGACCAAAATTATTAGGGGAATGGGTGGATAGGAGTACAATGATAGATCGATAAACTTGGTGTTATTCAGTTTAAAAAAAAAGATGTCTACGGCACTGGCGTAACAAAAGTCTTGTGGGCCCTAGAGAAAACTTTTTTGGAAAGGGGCCCAACAACATTCTGGGGCCTCTTTTCATTTACAATATGTATAGCGGTCAGGGAACCAGGCTTTCCCCGACTGCTATCATAGTGGTTCGGGGCCCCGGCCATCTCCAGCTGGCCGCGGGCCTGTACCCTGCCGGGCACGGACGTGGTCGCACCCCCTGCAACCGCAATCATTATGCCACTGGTCTACGGAGAGACCCAATAACAATGTACAAATACATGAAGGGATAGCACAAAGAACTTTCTAATGATCTTTTTACTCCTAGGACAGTGACAGTAACAGTGACAGGAGGGCATCCTCTACGTCTGGAGGAGAGAAAGTTTCACCAGCAACATAGACGGGGATCCTTTACTGTAAGAATAGTGAGGCTATGGAACTCATTGCCCCAGGAAGTGATGGTGGATTCATTTTGCAAGTTCAAAGATGGCCTGGATGCCTTTCTCGAACAGAAAAATATTAGGGGTTATGGTTTCTAGATTTGTTAAGGACAATTTGATCCAGGGTTTTATACTGATTGCCAGATTGAAGTCAGGAAGGAATATTTTCCCTTGACATGGGGCAATTGGCATAAGCCTCATGGGGTTTTTTGCTTTTTGCTTCCTCTGGATCAACACTGTAGGGTTATAGGGTGAACTTGATGGACTGATGTCTTCATCCAACCTCATCTACTAGGTAACTATATAACTGTTCGGCCAGGAACTGGACAAAAAATGGAGGGTCTGTTGGACAAGAAGAGTAAGTCCCTTCCTCTGGTTGCAGCAGACAGCGTAGTAGAGGTCGATAACCTCAGAGATCTTAGCAGTCCAGAAGCCAATATCAAGGTTGTCCTAGGTTTCAGAGGAGAAATCCTGGCCACTGCAATCCCAGAGAAGAGGGGAAACCCAAGCAGCCTGAATTTTGATGCTTAGTCACCTCCTCCAAATTTAGAAATTTCAGTGGGTGGTCGTCTTTTTTCAGATCTTTGGGTCCTAGAATTAATTTAGTCCAGGTACAGCATAGACCTCTCTATGCCTCCCCAGGACAGGTTTATTCAGACTGACCGTCTTCCTACCATCTGCTATGAAGCTTTTCAAAAATCAGTGGAGGAATATCTACAGAAACTTGTTTTGGAGGAGGTTCCAGTTCCTCATCAAGAGTCTGGCATTTATTCTCTAGTCTTGCTGGTACCAAAAGCTTCAGGGTACTGGAGAATAATTATCGACCTAATGATATCTCAACCAATACATTGTCAAAAGAAAGCTTCATATGAAGACATTAAGATTTGTCTTGTCTATTCTTTAACAGAAAGATTACATGGCCACTCTTGAACTCAGGGACATCTATCTACACATCCTGATTTTCCCTCCAGGAAATATTTGTGGATCGCGGTGGTCATAGAGGGACACTTAAGATACCTTCAATTTAACTATATCCTTTTCAGAATAAAGTGAACACCCAACATTTTCACCAAGGCAGTGTCTTCAGTCACTGTGGCCCTTAGAGTTCAGGGGATATCCATAGTCCCTTATCTGGACGATTGGCTAATAAAAGCCTTCTGCAGCTGAGGCCTTCAGCAGCACCTACTGACCACCATCAATTTTCTTCAATGCTTAAGTTGAATTATAAAAAGGGACAAGTCTCAGGTAGTTTCAGCAACCTAGAAGAAATTTCTAGGGTTCATAACAGATTCCAGCCTGATTATGATTTCTCTACCACCAGAAAGGAGAGAATCATGGCAGCCACTAAGTTCCTGACCATTCCCCATCTAATTACCATCAGGATGGGTGTGAAAGTGTTGGGACTAATGTCAGCAGCTGCAGATGCGCTTCCATGGGCTCTCTAGCACCTCCGACCCCTCCAGAGGGAGGTTTTACAGATTTGGAATCACAGTCCCAGTGGACTGGACAAGAAGTTTTCAGGAAACCTATTTATTCCTCAAACGATGGATACTCCTGAAATATGGGAAGTCCACGGTCCAACCTCATTGGACCCTATTGACCATGGGCGCATCTCTCTTGGGTTGAGGAGCCCATCTAGACGATATTCCCGTTCAAGGGTCCTGGAATACCTATAGAAGATGATGATGATGAAGAGAGAGGTCTGAGCTGCACTCCTGCATTTCTCCAGCCAACTGAAAGGAAAAGTGATCAGAGTACACTCAGACAACAAGGCTGAGTTGGTTGTTGATGAAAATCAGACAAGACCAAGCCACGGTAACTGCCATCATACCATTATGCCATCATTACCATAACAGCATGGTTTTCCCAACTCCTACAGATGAGTCATGGGATTTACTGGAAGTTTCCCCCAATTCAGAACCTGGTGTCTCAGGGCTTTTGGCTCTGCCCAGATCTGAAAGTATTCAACCTGACAGCCTGGAGGTTGACCAGTCCCAATTACGGTCTAGAGGACTTTCTGGAGCCGTCCTGAACACACTTTCTCTCCAGAGCAGAGTCTACCAATCGAAATGCCAGGATATGTTCCATCTTTATTTACTGGGCTGCAGAAAAAGGGATTGATGGCTCCAATCCTTCAATCCAAACATTTTGGATTTTCTTCAGGACAGCCTAGACCCTGAAGGTCCTGAAGTCAGCCTTGTCTGCCTACCTGGGGAAACTATCTCAGGTTTCTTAGAGGTGCTTCTAGGCTAAGACCTTCAGTCTCTCATCCAATCCCTCAGTGGGATTTATCTACTGTTTTAAAAGGGTTGTGTGATCCCCCTTTTGAGCCCCTTGAGGTCGAGATAAAATTCTTCACATTAACAATTTTTTTTGTTGGCTGTGACTTCCACCAAAAGGATTGGAGAGTTTCATGCTCTGTCTACGGTGGATCCTTACATCTCTTCCCACCCAGACAGAGTCCAATTAAGGTTCATGACTGGATTTTTACCAATAGTACCATCATACACGAATCTGAATCAGGTGATATTTCTACCTGTGTTTTTTCCTGATCCATCTTGTCCTGAGTTAAACTAGTGTCTCTAGACATTTTTTAGTTTCAATAATTTTTATTTGGGTTTCAGAACAAATATAAGAAACAATATTGACATACATTACGATATACATTTTGATATAAATTTGTCCAAGGTATATTCTTTGAATTGTACATCAATGAGACAAAAGATGAATATTGTATATGTGGTAAACAATAACAATAACTTGTGGGCACATTTCTAGGGCTAGCGTGAGACATTTCAGAGCCGATTTTTCCATTTGTTCCGCTCCACTTCCTTTTCCTACCCTACCTCACCCATTACTAATCGCAAGGCCTGGTTTCATAGCGCTCCGTGGCTCCCGTCATGCAACAAATCGAGAATTAATCCAAGCGTCCCATATATTTTCAAAGCTATGATATGAGTCATTTCCTAATGCAATTACCCTCTCGTAGGTATATGTATTATTAATAGCTTGCAACAGTGCGGAGTCACCGATCGCCATCTTTGTACCAACATTAATTTGGCTATAGTTAAAATTTTACATAGGAGTTTTTTATATTTGTTTAATTCCTCGGGAATTCCAATGAATAGGATGGCTAGAGGTGAGTTGTAGGGGAGGTGGAAATTAAATATTTCTGATAGCATGTCGAAAACCCTATTCCAGTATCCACAAATTATGGGGCAATGTCCCAAAATATGGAGAAGGGTTCCTCTCCCTCCACATCCTCTCCAGCACTTCCCAGAAACGGAAGGGTATATCATTTGTAAAGTGGATGGGGTTCGGTACCACCTTAAAGTAATTTTCATAGCTGTTTCTATGTGATTGCTACATTTTAAGGATGAGTGACTTAGTTTGATAGCTTGTTCCCACTCGTCCGAAGTAATGATTCTTCCTAAATCCCTCTCCCAACAACGGAATGGTGTAGATCTAGTAAAGGTTGCTACTCCATCCATTTTATCGTAGAGAAACCGTAAACCCCTCATCTTAGTCGACAACCAGGAGAATATCGAATTGCTATGGGGTAATTTCGATACAGAGTTCTTAGATATAAAGTGCCATATTTGGGAGTACTTAAGGAAGTCACCACTATGAATTCCAAATTTCTGTGTGAGATCTATAAATGATAAAGGTTGTTTGGTATCGGACTGTAAATGGGAGACCTGTGTGATCCCCTTCGCCTCCCACTCCACAACTACTAGGTCCTCTATCGCCCAAGTCATGAGTGACAAAGGCATCTCTGAGGCATAGAAGTGACTCGTAGGGTTTGCTTTCCCGTGGAGCAGCCTCCATGCGGTCAACGCTGCTTGCATGACTGGGGACATGGACTCAGGCATAGGAATGTTCCAAAAGGGCGCCCACAATGTATCCGCCAATTTTAAGGGGAATATAAACGATTGTTCCATGTATGTCCATGGAACCGAGGTATCAGCTGATCTCCATCTCGCACATTGTATGACTAAGGACGCTATGTAGTAATTCCTTACTACTGGTACTCCCAGTCCTCCCGCCTCTTTTTGTTTAAATATGAAGCTTTTGTTGACTCTAGGTCTCTTTCCATTCCATATGAATTTGGAGATCATCCGTTGCATGGTTTCGAAAAACGAAACCGGAACTAATATCGGGAGTGTACGGAACAGGTACAAGAGTCTAGGCAATAATAGCATCTTAAAAGCTGCGACACGACCCATCCAAGACACCTCTACTTTGGACATTCGCTCCATCTCATCCTGCAGTATTTTCAACATGGGTGTATAATTATTTCTGTATAGGGCCCCTGTGGAGGGTGTCACCTGAATCCCCAGATACCGAAAGCCATCTTTCCTCCAGTCAAAATCATATTTCGATTGTAGGGGTTGAAGCAAAGAGGGAGGGATATGCAAAGGTAGGGCTTGTGACTTGGCCATATTTAATTTATAAAATGATAAGTGTCCAAACTTGGCTATATTCTCCATAAGTCGGGGAACAGACTCTTGTGGCTTGGACAAAGTAAGAATGATATCATCTGCATATAATGATATAAGATGAGTTTTGTCCCGTACATCAATGCCACCTACCCCTGGGTCCAGTCTAAGTGTCTGGGCCAATGGCTCCATCGAGAGGACAAATATCAGCGGCGAGAGTGGGCACCCCTGTCTAGTCCTGTTTGTTATTAAGAAGGGGTCCGACACTACCCCATTAGTGAATACTCTTGCAGATGGCGCAGAATACAGCGCTTCAATTGCCCTTAGAATAGCTCCATCAAACCCCATACTCCTAAGCACCAAGAAGGCATACGACCAGCAAATGCGGTCAAACGCCTTCTCGGCATCCAATGCGAGAATCACTGCCCCCATCTTTCCAGCATTAATGTGGTGTATAATATTCAAAATGCGTCCAGTATTATCATATGATTGCCTCCCCTTCACGAATCCCACTTGGTCGTGATTTATTAAGCTCAGAAGACAAGTTGCTACTCTATTCGTTATAATTTTGTCGTAAATTTTTAAGTCTGAGTTTAATAGAGATATTGGTCGAAAATTTTGGGGGCTGGTGGCAGGCTTGCCCGGTTTAGGCAGCGTCACCACCAGGGCCTCTTGATTTTCCCTCGGAATGGCGCCAGAGGCCACCACAGCCGTGAAAAAGGACAACAGCGGGTTAAGCAGGAGTCAAGAAAACTTTTTGTAATATTCGTTAGTAAGGCCATCTGGGCCCGGGGACTTTCAGGGTGGCATCGACTTTATTACTGACAGCAATTCTGATGTTGAGATGGGCTCATTTAAAAAGAGTCCAATTGTGTTTCAGTGAGCGTGGGTAATTGAGTACTTGCAAGAAAATTTGCGATGTCTTGTTTCGTTGGAGGTGTCACAGAGGAGTCTTCTCTGATATTATATAAGCCTTCATAGAAATCTTTAAAGGCATTGGCGATGCCACCAGGATCATAGATTTTATGCTTGCCATCTTTACTCTGCAGAAACGGGATTTTAGACCTTGCATGTTTTTTTTAAGTTTGGACGCAAGAAGCTTGCCTGCCTTGTTAGATTGAGAATAATAAGTCGCTTTCACTCTTTTCAAGTTTTTCTCATACTTATGCAGTAGACAGGCTGTCAGTTGATGGCGTAGTGACACCAACTTTGCTGCATTTGAGGGGGAAGGAGATGTTTTGTTACTGTTATCTATAGATTTTATTTGGTGCAGTAGTCGGTCAATTTCTGCTAACCTAGTTTTCTTTTCTATATGTCCCAATTGAATAAATGTTCCTCTGATAAAAGCTTTATGTGAATTCCACAATAAATCAGGACTAGAAGCCGAGGGAGCATTGATCAGAAAGAATTCCTTCAGATCGTTTTCCAAAATCGCTTTATATTGTGGCTGTGACATTAAGAACTCATTGCATCTCCATATATACGCTCTAGGGCATTCATATTTTTCCATTAGAGTCATGATTATTGCTGCATGGTCAGACCATGTAATTTGTGAAATATCCGACTTTACAGCAAGGGGAATACTAGCTTGTTCTATTAAAAATAAATCTATTCTTGAATAGCTATTGTGTACACTAGAATAGTATGTGTAAACTTTTTCAGTATTATGAAGGATACGCCAAATATCAAATAAGTCGTGGCGCCATATAGCCTGCGAAAATGAAGGATGACGTGTCATTATGCCAGAAGTAGTGTCTACCACTGGGTCCGGAGCCATGTTAAAGTCTCCCATTAAAACTAGACATCCTTGCTTTCTTCGCTCCACTGCTCTCATGAGTCTCCCCAAGAATGACACCTGTCGTCTATTAGGAGCGTAAACCGAAACCAACGTGTATGTGACGTTGTTAAGAATGCAGACTAATATGACAAAACGCCCACCAGGGTCCGCATAATGGGACACCAGCTGAAATGCCACTGAATCTCTGATCCCAATCAATGTTCCCCGGCGCTTGGAGGAGCAATGAGCGTGAAATATATGTGGGTATGATGAATGTCTGATGCGAGTGGCGTCTACTTCTAAAAGATGTGTTTCTTGAACTGCGAGAATGTCACAACCTTGAACTCGGGCCTCCCGCCACAAATTGGCTCTCTTTTGAGGGGGAGTTCAAGCCCCTGACATTCATAGACATAAGTTTAAGTACCATAATGTACAGTTAGTAATGCTTCAAAGATCTTACCACAACCACCCACATCAGAAGTTACCAGTAGCAGTAGGAAGCAATTTGGTCTCCGCCTTGTGTAGTCACGTCGCCCCATGTGCCAGAACCGAAGCGAAAACAAACTATAGAAACAATGAAACCAATGGTTATGCCATCTAAACAAAACAGCGAAAAGAAATGTGGTACAGCGGACCAGCGGCTGTTGTAATCTTGGGGGGATAAGTTCAGCAGTAGTGGACATGCGAAATCCATTGTAAGGTGAGTCTCTAGCTGTGCAGCCCTTTTGGTGGACGTCTTGGGGTTTTCGTTTGATGCCATCCGTCTGACACGGGACCAGGTGGCGGTTTGGGTGCCGGGTCAGTGATCGGAATGTCCCATTTATTTAGCAACTTTTTACCGTCTTCCGGAGATTTGATAACATAAGTAAGGTTGTCCCGGGATACTATCACTCGGACCGGGAATCCCCATTTGTATAGGATGTTATGTTGGCATAGAGCTGCGGTAATAGGGATGAATTGCCTTCTTAATTGTAGTGTAGCGGCCGAAAGATCAGCGTAGATGGATATTTTATGGTATGGGTCAGGTAAGCAGCCACTATTCCGGGAGGTCAGCAGCACCAGCTCTTTAGTGCGGTAAAAATGGATCTTTGCTAAGACATCTCTGGGTACTGCTTCATCCAGGTGAGAAGGCCTTGGGACCCTATGCGCTCTGTCAATGGTTAAGTCCATTATCGTGAGATTCGGTATTAGTGTGCGTATCAGGTCTTGGAGGAAAACTGTTAGATTACTCGCAGATACTGATTCTGGAATCCCTCTAAACTTCAGATTGTTGCGCCGCGAGCGATCCTCCAAGTCAGCTATTTTAGCTTTTAGAAACGACACGTCTTTTTCCACCTCATAGTGAGCGTCTATAAGGAGATTATGGGATGCAGCGAATTCCGCCATTTTAGATTCCACATGAACAGTGCATTTCTGCAATTCCTGAAGGTCTCTATCTAGCGGTTTAACCATTAAGGACATATCTGTTGTCAGTGATTTACAGAAGGCCATGAGCATATTTTTCATGGAGGCCTCAGTGAGTAAAGTCTCTGTTGCTGGAATATCTGCAAAAAAATCGGTAGATGGCGGTAGATATTGTGTAGGATCGCTCACCTCCTCTCCTGGGGGCTCGGCATTCTGGAGCCTGGGTTTCTGCTTGACCGGGCTAGCGGTGGGTGAGTGTGGTGTCTCCACGTTGTATAGGCCCGTAGGCCTCTGTGCGTCGTCATGAGAAGGCCCCCGGACCCGCGCTCTCCCCGGCGGGCTGGGGAGAGAGCTCCAGTGCCCCCGGACCTCCGCATTCTAACAGCTGAGGTATTGACGGCGCTGAAAGCGTTCTCCGCTGTGCAGATAGGGTGAGCGTCTCCTCTGGAGGGTCTCGAGATGGAGTGGAGGCCCCGGAGATAGCGCTGGAGCGCGAACCGCCGCCATCTTGATTTTCCCCCACGCCGTGGGGGAAGTAAAAATCTGAGATTTTCTGCGGTTTCACCGCAGATTTTCTCTTTCTCGGCATCCCTGAAGGTAGGAGGCTTTCCCATTGACGATGAGGCTATTATTGTCCACGGGTACGTCGCTTTTCCTGTCGCTGTGTAAGACTCAGGCCTGGAGCTGCGCGGCTATGTGGCCATTCCGTTCCACAGTCAGGCTCCACCCCCCTCTAGACATTTTTTAAGGCTTTATCTCTAGCTTCCATGCCAACCCTGGCAAGATGGATTAATGAGGCTATCAGGGTAACCTTTACATCTCAGGGGTTAGATCCTCCTAAGTTTGTCTAGGTTGGTGTCAACTTCTTGGGATGAGAGAAATGTGGTTCCTCTAGAGCAAATTGGTTCTGCAGCCTCCTGGAATTCACACAAAACCTTTATGAACCATTACAGATTACATTTTTTAGGTTCATAGGCTACTGCCTTTGAGCGCACTATATTAAATTTAGTCCTTCAAGAGTGCTTTCCCTAGGGGTTCTGCTTGCCAAATCCAGAAACACAAGGCTCCCTTCCTATATACATGTATTTTTCTTGTTTATCTTTATAATTACACACTTGGGGGGAGGTCCTACCTTCCTTATATTGGAAGGGTATATAACAAAAAGAGAGGAAAAGAAGCAGCGCCAATCACTAATAGTGTAATAATATCACTTGCAAGGTATATACATGAGGAAACAAAATGACTGCCCACCTTGTGAGGTTGTGATGAGCTCACAACCACTTTAGAGGCATATATTACATCTTTTTCCAAAAATGAATACGGACCACAGAAAGAAGCTGCTAACTTATGAATATTGTAATGGAAGTTACATGTCAGGATGATCCAAAGAAATGGTGTATGGGGTGAAGACCCCAAAAAATGAGGCTGGAGAGCGCTGGTCTAAAATAATTATATAATACACACTTGAGAAAGGGCAAGTCCCGAAAAACACGTTGTGTGTTCACCATTTGGAATAAAAAGATTTTACTTCTGGATCATAATCAATACTTATGCTGCTAGAATTTGTTTTTTTTTTAATCCCCCTAAGAGAGAGTTAATAAACTTTAGTCTAAAAGTTATGGGCACCCCAATATGATGTCACAGAGAAGTGCATCTTATGTCACAAAAAACATATGGATAATGGAAAAAAAAATTATAACTTATATGCGGCTGCGAAAACCCCAAAATCGACACACCATTTAGGACAAAACTGGCTGGAGTAGGAAGGGAAATGTATAAGCTGTGTGAGCGTATGTCAGGGTAAACGCCAGGTTCGGAGTTTACAAGAGAAAAGACACCAGAATTAACCCCCTCAGAATGCCCCCTGTAAGGGAATTACCAGTTGAGCTACAGAACCCTGGGGGGAGGGGCACAACAAGACAGTGAGCCCTAAAGCTGAAGCCCCACCTCTTGCCTGACTGTCCTAGGTGATAGCCGAAAACTTGGAGCTGATTCCTACTCTGAATAAGTGACAACACAGAACGCAGACAGGACAAACAACAACAAAAGGGAGGTCAGCAAGCCAAGGGGTCGGTAACAGTCGAGCAATGCAGTACAGAATCACAATCCAAGAGACTAGTCAGGACAGTGTTCAGATTGAGCAACAAGAACCTTAAGCAAGGAATCAAACTGAACACACCTCCTTTGCCACAGCGTGGGAGTGGAGGGTGGCGCAGAGATCCGAACAGGCAGAGACGTTACAGTACCCCCCCCCCCCCCTTTTAAGAGGAGCTACCAGACAAACCAGTTTTAGAAGGACCCAGTATTTTCTCTGTATTGAATTCTAGATCCCAGATGCTGGTGGACCAGGCAAACGTTTTTTATTGGCCTGGCATTTCCAACCCTTAATAGCCAAAACTGTCTCCTCACTGATACAATCTAAGTGCAAAACAATACAGTGGGATGAACACTGATCTCCCCATTTTACCAATTCCCTTTTACCCCAATCAAAAATAGGGTTATGGAGGTTCAACCAGGGGAGCCCCAAAATAATATTGGAAGACAGATGCTCCATAACAAAAAAGCTTATGACTTCAAAATGTACAGAGCCCACTTGTAAGGTGATTAAAGGGGTCTTGAATCAGACCTTACCCCTGGCCAGTGGGGCAAAATCCATCCCAGTAACCGACAGAGGAGTGTCAAGTGGCAAAAGCGTAATGCCTAAGGCTGAGACAAACGAGAATGTGACAAAGTTTCCCACAGAACCAGAATCAACTAGGGCCTGGCCAGAAACAGATCTGTCCCCAGAGGACAGAGACACAGATAACAACATCTTATTGTTATTTTCAGCAAATACCTGGTTGCCTGAGTGGTTCTTCCGACTACCACTCAGGCACTGAAGTTTTTCCGCTGTTGTACGGGGTCTGATAGAGCAGTCTCATTTGATATGACCTGAAGCACCACAGTACAGCAGAGGTTATTCCGGAGACGATGCTCTCGTCAAGTCTTGGCGTCCATAGCTCCCAGTTGTATGGGTTCCTCACCAGGAGTGATGAGAGAAAAAGTGGGTTTATCAGGAGAGAGAGAGGAAGAGACAGAAAACTTGGAGGAAACAGACCCTACTCTCTCTTTAACATTTTCCCGGATTCTACGGTCAATACGGACGTCCAAAGTCATGGCCTGCTCAAGTGTAGGGGGATCTGGGTGACCAACCAAGACCTCCTTAACACGTCCACACAGGCCTTGTTTAAAGTGGACCTTTAGAGCCGACTCACACCAACCTTCAGTTACACTGCACTTACGGAATTCTGAACAGTACTCCTCGGCAGAGCGTTTGCCCTGCCACATGGTGAGGAGTTGCGATTCTGCAAGCCCAATGTGGTCTGGCTCAGCATTGACCCCAGAGACAAAAAAAAATTTTCAAAGTCACACCACTCCTCAGCACCAGGAGGGGAGTTTAAGGGCCCAAGCTTGTGGATCCCCCTGTAGGAGGGATATAACTACTCCCACCATTTGGGCCTGGGATGCATAAGGGTTAATTCGAAAATACAGGCGACAAGACTCCCAGAAAGTCTCCAATTTTTCTCGGTCCTCCGAGAAACGATCCGGGAGTAACATCTTAACCCTGAAAGGGGCAGAAACAACTGGGGGCTGATACAGCAGCATCAATCAGGGTATGAAACTGTTTAGCAAGCTCAGCTACCAGGCCTGCCAAACCCTCCATCTTAGCTGCAACGCCCTGAATAGGATCCATGCTGATCCGGAGGGAAGCAATGGCAGAAGCTTATTTTTTAGGCTGGCTATTCTGTAAGGGAATTGTCAGTTGAGCAATTCCTCAGTGCTGCTGCAGAACCCTAGGGGAAGGGGCACAACAAGACAATGAGCCCTAAAGCTGAACCCCCCCACTGGCCCTGCTTCTTGCCTGACTGTCCTAGGTGACAGCCAACAACTTGGCGCTGGTCCCTACTCTGAATAAGTGACAACACAGAACGCAGACAGGACAAACAACAACAAAAGGGAGGTCAGCAAGCCAAGGGGTTGGTAACAGTTGAGCAATGCAGTACAGAATTACAATCCAATAGTCAAAGTCAAAGCCAGAGGTCAGGAATAAGAATACAGGTAAAAAGCAGAAAAGGAGCTAGCAGGGACAAAGTCACAAGACAGAATCAATAGCCAGCGATCATATGTGAACTGATGACCTGTTTATAGCAAGTCAGGACCTGCCCCAGACCTGATTGGAAGACAGGCCGTCAATCACACAGGCAAGGCTAAGATTAACTATTGAGGAGCTGAAATAAACAAAGTACAGGAGATGGGTGTGGCTGAAATTCAATTACATAGTCTAGGACAGTGTTCAGACTGAGCAACAAGAACCTTAAGCAATGAATCAAATTAGTGGGAATTCACATCTGCAAAACTAACACTACGCCCCTTGATAAATTATTTAACCCCTTCCCAACATCCGTCATACTATTATGAATTAATGGATAAAAATGCTCGCTATACCCCTTCATAAATTCCTTGAAGGGATATAGTTTACACAATGGGGCAGTTCTACTGGAGAATTCCACTTTACTGCCACTTTCATGGCTGTGCAAAAGCAGCATGGCATCCAAAAAATAGTCCTTCTAAATCTACACTCCAAAAGCCAAAAAGTGTAGCACTCCTTCTGTTCCAAGCCCTGCTGTGTGCCCAAACAGCAGTTTAGATCCACATACACAACTGGTTTGCACCCATGATAACCCACTTAAGGCTAAAACCCCATGTTGCGAAAACAATGCGTTTTACAGTACCTGCAAAGTGAATTGGATTCTGCCTAATCCCATGCACACATTGCAGATAAAAATCCACAGCGTATTAGGGCCTAAGGCCATGTTGGTGAACCTAGGACACGCAGAGCCCTCTCAGTTGACATGCGTGCTGTTGCCATGATCTCTCACTAACGGGGAATCCGGTACAGGACCATGGCTTACACTGACTGCAGAGTGTAACCTGACATAAGTCATCAGCGCCTGCGATCAGAAGAAGGAGGACGCTCTTTGTGGGACTGCAGCCATACTGGGTAAGTAGCATAAACTACTGTGTGGCGGCCTACTATGGAGCATATAATACTGTGTGGGGGCCCACTGTGGAGCATATAATACTGTATGGGGGCCCACTGGAGCGTATAATACTGTGTGGGGGCCCACTGTGGAGCATATAATACTATGGGGGACCCCAAAGTGGAGCATATAATACTGTGTGGGGGGCCTAATGTGGAGCATATAATACTGTGTGGGGGCCCACTGTGGAGCGTATAATACTGTGTGGGAGTGACTGTGGAGCATGTAATCCTGTCTGGGGGCCTCGAATTGTACTGTCTGGGGGCCCTTCATTATTTATATCACACAGTATCTGTTTTATAGCAGACATGTGATATTATTACAGGCTGTAATAACATTGCACGGTCAAAAAACAGATAAAACTGATGCTGGTTAATTTAAGGTTAAATTGCCGTGTTGGTGCTTTGTGATAATTTAGTGGGTTTAGGGTTGCAGTTTGGGCACTCTGTCTCTAAAAGGTTTGCCATCACTGGCCTAAGGCTTAAGACCCACGTTGCGGAAAAGCTGCTTTTTTTGGTTACAGATTTTGCTGTGGTTTTTTTGAGCCAAAGCCAGAAGTGGATTGAGTAGAAGTGACATATTTCCATTCCATATGTAGCCACTACTAGGTTTGGCTAAAAAAAGCACATCAAAATCTGCAGCAAAAAAAACAGCGTTTCCACAACGTGGGGCCTCAGCCTAACAGTTTTAGGCTGTTGACACAAAGTGGGCACAACATCAAACTTCTCATGTTCACGGCCCAATGTCAATAAAATCTATGAAACTCTTGCAGGGTCAAAATACTCATTATACCCCTTGATAAATTCCTTGAGAGGTGTAATTTCCAAAATGTGGTCACTCTTGGAGAGGATTCTATTGTACTGTTACTTTAGGGGCACTGCAAATGAAACATGTCGCCCAAAAACTATTCCAGCATGTATTCCAACAGCAATTTACGATCACATCTGAGACTCATTGCCATGTACAGTAGAATTTGCGTAATGAACTGTGGAGCGCTTTTTCTTCTTTAACCCCTTATGAAAATGAAAAATTTAGGGCTATTTGCCAAACATACACAAGCAATTGCCAACTTCAATTTAAGAATTTTTTCTAAATTAACTTCAAACATAGCATGTATCAGGGCCCAGCCCCTTCTCCATATAAACATAAAAAATATACACATACAAATCATTAAATAAATAGTGAGGGCTGAACACAATAAGCAAAGAGGAGGGGTGATCATTAAAAAAAGGTAATTAATTCAATAATCAATCATAATATATAGATTCATATAATTAATATTTATAAATATTGGTGTAGCTACAATACCAAAATGATGTTACTGGTCCTTTAAACCTTGGCACCCAATGGCTTACTAAGCAATGCAGAGACTAAAATATAAAAGATGACTCTGTGACCCACATGTATAGCACTGTTAAATGGGTTTTCTGGCACTTACAGTCATGGCCGTAAGTGTTGGCACCCCTGAAAGTATTTTTCCCATAAAATTATTGCAATTACATGTTTTGTTATACACATGTTTATTTCCTTTGTGTGTATTGGAACAACACAAAAAAAGAAGAGAAAAAAAGGAAAATTGGACATAATTTCACACAAAACTCCAAAAATGGGCCTGACAAAATTGTTGGCACCTTTTCAAAATTGTGGGTAAATAACTTTGTTTCAAGCATGTGATGCTTGTTTAAACTCATCTGTGGCAAGTAACAGATGTGGGCAATATAAAATTCACACTGGAAACCACATAAAAAGGAGAAATGTTGACTCAATCTTTGCATTGTGTGTCTGCATGTGCTACACTAAGTATGGAGAACAGAAAGAGAACTGCGGACTTGAGAAGCAAAATTGGGGAAAAATATCTCAAGGTTACAAGTCCATCTCCAGAGATCTTGATGTTCTTTTGTCCACAGTGCACAATATAATTAAGAAGTTTACAACCCATGGCACTATAGCTAATCTCCCTGGACGTGGACAGAAGAGAAAAATTAATGAAGGTTACAACACAGGATAGTCTGGATGGTGGATAAGCAGCCCCCAATCAAGTTCCAAAGAAATTCAAGCTGACCTACAAGCTCAGGGTGCATCAGTGTCAGCGTAGACTATACATCGACATTCGCATGAAATGAAATGCTATGACAGGATACCCAGGAGGACCCCACTGCTTACACAGAGACATAAAAAAGCTAGACTGCAGTTTGCCAAAGTGTACGTTAGTAAGCCAAAATCCTTCTGGGGAAACATCTAGTGGACAGATGAAACCAAGATAGAGATTTTTGGTAAGGCACATCATTCTACTGTTTACTGAAAATGAAATGAGACCTACAAAGAAAAGAACACAGTACCAACAGTCAAATATGGTGGAGGCTCAAATATGTTTTGGGTTGTTTTTGTTGCCTCTGGCACTGGGTGCCTTCACTGTGTGCAAGTGTGATGATTCCGCTTAAATATGGCTATAACTCAAAGCTGTATTTTGATCTCTGGGTAGCGTATCTCTCTCTTAGTTACATTTACTCATAATGTGCGCAGCTCTAATCATAGGTGTAAGTGGTCAGTAGGGCAACCTTGTAACAATGGGGCTTTGTATCCATCCCAGAATAGCTCCATTGTATTCCTACATAGACCTGGGTGATCAAATAAACATGCATTGTTTAGCCTGGGCTGTTGATCAGAAATGGTTGATAATATTGTATCATTTCACTTGGTCTCAGCTCAATACAAAGAATCTGGAATTGAGTGCATTAATCAATCAGACTTGTCGCCGGTGACCTCATTCTGGGTGGTGTAATCAAGGGTATAAAAGATGAGGTAAGAGGTCAGTGAGAGAGACTACCCCTGAGAGGAGAATACTGTGCAGAGACTATTACTGAGATGCTACTATGAGGAGAGGCTGCTGTGATGAGCATGTAGGCTGGAATGCTGCTGCTTACTATGATGAGACTATTGGGACATACTGTGAGGAGCATGCAGGCTGGAATACTGTGTTGATGCTACATGCTAAAAGCCTCCACTGGTTAGCCCCACATGCCATGTGTGAGGGTTGGATTATAGAGCCACATCCAAGATATGTGTGGTAAAGTAATTATTTCACTTTTATTCCCTTTTATTTTACTGCACTGTATCTTGTAACTAGTAACTGTTAATGCTTGCAAATATCTACATATCTGTTCTGAACTGCATGTGTTAGATGTTAATACTGACCCATTTAGGGGTTAATATATAAAATTTAGAAAGCTTGTCTTGTATTTATCTTGTGGACCCAGCACTCACTGGCGGTGAGTGTGGTTTTTTATGAAAGAAGACTCAGGTGTGGGCCAACGTGGTGTTGGTGCACTGAGGATCTTTCACAGCAAGGCATCATGAAATCTGAAGATTACCAATGGATTTTGGGTCTCAATGTAGGGCCCAGTGTCAGAAAGCTGGGTTTGCTTCCTAGGTCATGGGTCTTCCAGCACGACAATGACCCCAAACATACTTCAAAAAACACCCAGAAATGGATGGAAACAAAGCGTGGGAGAGTTCTTAAGTGGCCAGCAATGAGTCCAGACCCCATTGAACACATGTGGAGAGATCTTAAAATTACTGTTGGGAGAAGGCAACCTTCAAATATGAGAGACCTGGAGCAGTTTGCAAAAGATGAGTGGTTCAAAATTCCAATTGAGAGGTGTAAGAAGTTTGTTGATGGTTATAGGAAGCAATTGATTTCAGTTATTTTTTTCCACAGGGTGTGCAACCAAATATTTAGTTGAAGGTGCCAGTAACTTTTTCGGGCCCATTTTTGTAGTTTTGTGTGAAATAATTTTTGGCTTTTTTTTTCTCTGTTTTTTTTGTGTTTTGAGTCAACATCTCTCCTTTTTATCTGGTTTCCAGTGTGAATTTTATATTGCCCACATCTGTTACTTGCCACAGGTGAGTTTGAACAAGCATCACATGCTTGAAACAAAGTTATTTACCCACAATTTTGAAAAGGTGCCAACAATTTTGTCAGGCCCATTTTTGGAGTTTTGTGTGAAATTATATCCAATTTTCCTTTTTTCTCTTCTTTTTTGTGTTGTTCCAATACATACAAAGGAAATAAATGTGTTTATCAAAACATGTGTAATTGCAATAATTTTCTGGGAAAAATACTTAATTTCTGGAAAAATTTCAGGGGTGCCAACACTTACAGCCATGATTGTACATATTGATGACTTATGCTTAGGATGGGTCATCAATAAATAATTGCTGGGGTCCAACACTTGAGAACCCCACAAATCAGCTGTTTGTAGAGACCGCTGTGCTCATGAGTCCTACGCCCTCTTCCCCATGCTAATGATGTCACAATAAAGTGAATGGGGCTGAGCTGCAATATCAACCACAGGCCCTATTGAATGCATGGTGCTGTGCTTAGTATTCAGTGAAGAGGCCACAGCACTCAGCTAAACACTGCCTCCTCTTCAAACAGCTGCTGAAAAAAAAATTAGCACAGTACAGTGCTGGCCAAAAGTATTGGCACCCCTGCAATTCTGTCAGATAATACTCAATTTCTTCCAGAAAATGATTGCAATCACAAATGCTGTGGTAATAATATCTTCATTTATTTTGCTTGCAATGAAAAAACACAAAAGAGAATGAAAAAAAAAGT
The DNA here is from genome assembly GCA_947044405.1 of Leptodactylus fallax. NCBI lineage: Eukaryota > Metazoa > Chordata > Amphibia > Anura > Leptodactylidae > Leptodactylus > Leptodactylus fallax. Next base: position 4,673,966 of record CAMRHE010000129.1, on the reverse strand, counting down.
CAAATCATTGATCATTTTACACAAAACTCCAAAAATGGGCCGGACAAAAGTATTGGCACCCTCAGCCTAATACTTGGTAGCACAACCTTTAGACAAAATAACTGCGAACAACCGCTTCCGGTAACCATCAATGACTTTCTTACAATGCTCTGCTGGAATTTTAGACCATTCTTCTTTGGCAAATTTCTCCAGGTCCCTGAGATTTGAAGGGTGCCTTCTCCAAACTGCCATTTTGAGATCTCTCCACAGGTGTTCTATGGGATTCAGGTCTGGACTCATTGCTGGCCACTTTAGAAGTCTCCAGTGCTTTCTCTCAAACCATTTTCTAGTGCTTTTTGAAGTGTGTTTTGGGTCATTGTCCTGCTGGAAGACCCATGACCTCTGAGGGAGACCCAGCTTTCTCACACTGGGCCCTACATTATGCTGCAAAATTTGTTGGTAGTCTTCAGACTTCATAATGCCATGCACACGGTCAAGCAGTCCAGTGCCAGAGGCAGCAAAGCAACCCCAAAACATCAGGGAACCTCCGCCATGCTTGACTGTAGGGACCGTGTTCTTTTCTTTGAAGGCCTCTTTTTTTTTCCTGTGAACTCTATGTTGATGCCTTTTCCCAAAAAGCTCTACTTTTGTCTCATCTGACCAGAGAACATTCTTCCAAAAAGTTTTTGGCTTTCTCAGGTAAGTTTTGGCAAACTCCAGCCTGGCTTTTTTATGTCTCTGGGTCAGAAGTGGGGTCTTCCTGGGTATCCTACCATAGAGTCCCTTTTCATTCATACGCCGACGGATAGTACGGGTTGACACTGTTGTACCCTCGGACTGCAGGGCAGCTAGAACTTGTTTGGATGTTAGTCGAGGTTCTTTAGCCACCATCCGCACAATCTTTCGTTGAAATCTCTCGTCAATTTTTCTTTTCCGTCCACATCTAGGGAGGTTAGCCACAGTGCCATTGGCTTTAAACTTCTTGATGACACTGCGCACGGTAGACACAGGAACATTCAGGTCTTTGGAGATGGACTTGTAGCCTTGAGATTGCTCATGCTTCCTCACAATTTTGCTTCTCAAGTCCTCAGACAGTTCTTTGGTCTTCTTTCTTTTCTCCATGCTCAATGTGGTACACACAAGGACATACAAACGTAAAACAAATACATAACATATTATATGGCAACAGTACTTTAAGATAATATAATGGATAAATAAATGAATACATAGTAGATTTATGAAATACTAATTACTGCCACAAACATATTTCCATACATACCATATTTTTCGGACTGTAAGATGCACTTTTTTTTCCCCCCAAATTTTGGAAAAAAATGGGGGTGCGTCTTATAGTTCCAATGTGGAGTGTTTTGGCGCGGGGGCGGAGGAGCAGGGTCGCAGCATCACCCCACTCCTGCCGCCGCTGGCTTCCTGCAGTGGAAGGAGTGGGGGCGATGCTGCGGGCCCTGGGCTGAGAGGGTGTCCCAGCGGTGTGAACTTCCCAGCATTATGTCTGTGAAGATGATGGCGGCCGCTCTGCTGCAGAGTTGTCGCCATAGCTACCAGATCTTCTCTGTAATGAGGAGACCCGGAGCTAATGCTCACGATCAGAGTCCACTCTGATCACGTGCATTACTACCTGTGAACCCCCTAAAGGTATTAAAGCTGCCCCCGGGGCTGGTCCCCCACTGGCCCTGTACCTTTCTTGTTGCACAATGACTCCGGCGCGGAGCGATCGCGGGAGCTGTCCTGTTCCTGTAATAGCCGGGAGCCTTATGAAGGCTTCCAGGCCTGTCATAGAAATATTACTATTGCGGCTGGTCTATGACCAGCCGCAATAGTAATGTACAGAATCTCCCATAGACTGCAGTACATTTGTATTGCAGTCTATGGGACTTGCAATGAAATGATCGCAGGTTCAAGCACCCTAGGGGGGACTAATAAAATAGTTAAAAAAAAAAAAAAAGTTTAAAAAAAAAAAAAATATAAAAATAAATAAATAAAAAATAAAAGTTCTAAATCACCCCCTTTCCCTAGAATACATATAAAAGTAGAAAATTACTGTGAAACAAACACATTAGTTATCCCTGTGTCTGAAAATGCCCGGTCTACAAACTTATAAAAATATTTTTCCCATAGGGTGAACGTCATAGCAAGAAGAAAAAAAAATCGAAAGTGCTGGACCGCTGTTTTTTTTGCCATTTCGCCTCTGATTTGAATAAAAAATGATCAAAGCAATAGACATTCCCCAAAATGTACAACTAAAAAGTACACCTGCTTCCCCGTACAGCTGCAGGGCCACCTGTCAATGTGTCCTTGCAGCTCTTTCAAAACTACAACTCCCATATATTAAATATTTTACCACATTTTTTGCACACATAAAACACAGATAAAACACAGTATAAAAAAAAAAAAAATCTATCTATACTATACTACTTCCGTCATAAGAAAACATTGGCGCACCAGGAACAGATGAGTATGTTGTTTTTTTTTTGTTTTTTTTTCACCTTCCTCAGGCTAATTTTAAAATAAGTTTTATCCTGTACTTTGTGTTAGTGGTAAATTTTGATCAATATATTTCGCGTTTAATTATGAAAAAAATTGGAAAAACGGTGACATTTAAAAAAAAAAAAAAAATGCTATTTAAAAAGTTTGAAAAGATCTGCTTTTCATATACATAGTATACCACCCAAATAGTTCATAAATATAATTTACCATATTTCTACTTTATGTTGGCAAGAACCTTTAACCCCTTAATGACCCGGCCATTTTTTGTTTTTGCATTTTCGTTTTTCCCTCCCCACATTCCAAGAGCCATAACTTTTTCATTTTTCAGTTCACAAAGTCACATGATGGCTTATTGTTTGCGAAACAAATTGTACTTTGTAATGTCACTATTCAATATGCTGTGCAATGTACTGGGAAGCTGGAAAAAAATTCAGAATGAGGTGCAATTGGAGAAAAACTGCATTTGCGCCAAATTCATATGGGTTTAATTTTTACACCATTCACTGTGTGGTAAAAATGACTTGTTACCTGTATTCTGCTGGTCAGTACGTACACGGCGATACCAAATTTATATAGTATTTGTAATGTTTTGATACATTTTAAAAAATTGAAAATTTTGCTAAATAGAAAAAAAAATTTTGCGGCACCATATTGTGTCACCTGTAACTTTTTCATATTTACATGTATGGAGTTGGGTAAGGCGTCTTTTTATGCGGGACAACATGACGTTTTTATTGATACCACATGGGGAAAGATCTGATGGTTTGATCACTTTTTATTCAATTTTTTATAGGAGACAAAGTGTTGAAAAAAACGCTATTTGGCCATTTTGATTTTTTTCCCCACTACGCCGTTCACCGTATGGGACAAATATTTGTATATTTTAATAGTTCGGGCATTTTGGAGCGTGGGGATACCTAAAGTGTTTATGCTTACTTTTGTTTATTTACTTTTATATCTGATCTAGGGAAAGGGGGGTGATTTGACCTTTTGTGTTTTTTTTTTAATTTTTTCATACTTTTAAAAACTTTTTTTTTTTATACTTTTACTTGTATGATCAGACTCCCTAGGGACCTTGAAACCTAGGGAGTCTGATCGATCATACTATTCACTGCGATACTACTGTATCGCAGTGAATAGCAAAATGCCTTCACTGCTATTACACGATGCCTCTGGCATCGTGTAATAGCTATACTATAATGACAGGCCTGGGAGCCTTCAATAGGCTCCCGGCTGTCATGGCAACCAAGCGCCGCCCTCCGATGACGTTCTGGAGGGCGGCGATGAAGTAAAAATGGCGGCGCCCTTGGCATCTAAAGGGTTAACAGCCACGATCGGTGCAGGCACTGATCGCTGCGGTTAGCTGCGGGTCCTGGCTGTATTATACAGCCGGCACCCGCGGTGTATGGAGAGCGCTCAGCTCCTGAGCGCTCTCCATACATCGTCATGCAACTCAGGACATACTATTACGCCATGGGTCGTTAAGGGGTTAAACATAATTTAAATTTAATTGGGCATTATAAAGTTGGATACTGATGACCTATCCTGTGGATAGCTCATTATCCAACTTTTCTAGGTCTTGGACAACCCCAGCCTGAGAGAACTGAACACCTTTCTTCAGAATTCTTCACAGCAGACATCTAATGAGATTCATTAAGTAGCCCAAACCTTGGACTGTCCTGCTAGATGGAGTGAAACTTTACAAGATTACTTTACTTGCAAATCCACTTTTGTGGTGTATTTACTGAAATGGCCATGTGGACTAGCCTATTTGGGTGAAACCACACAGATGGTAAGGGACAGACTGACAAAGCACAAGTCTGATATCAGGTGCCAAAATGTACTTCCCATACCACGACATTTTATTTCCTCTAATCATAATATTTCACAAATTCAATTTCAAATTTTGGTGACCGTATACTCCATTTGAAACAAAGAGAATCCTTTTGGATACACAACAGTATTCAACTTATATATCGAATAAAAGACTTGAAACCTTGAGTTAGGAATATCAGTGTGCAGCACTGCTCACTGCTGTTGCTTTGCCAACATATGAAGCTTTCTGCTACCAGGGCTCTATTACGCTGAACCAATCAGCAGTTGTGGAGGGATATTTAAAGTCATTTCTCAACTTTCCATGCGCCTGCTATTAGTTAATTGCACTAGTTAGGCTTCAGAGCTCTGTTCATACTGACCTTGCTGTTATACTGACCTTGTCTACAGAGTTTAGTGTTGACTATGAACTCTCAGATTGACCTCGGTCTGGTGTATGTTTACTCTTTTGATTCTGATTTCCTGGTTGACCTGCATTATGATTATTGCTGTGGATTCTGATTTTGATTTCATATTGTAGAAGTCTGTTGCTCACTAAGCTTCTGAGCAAAAACTGGGCCTCAGATCAAGTGAAGAACATCTGACCATGAGGACAGCTCTGGTCAAGTCATCTGAGCAACCTTAGACTCTATCTCCCAGAGCTGTGTAAGATTTAGGTAGCTTGTTCTACTGCTCTCTGGAATCAACCAGTTTCTGCATTTTTGTAAATTACTCTTGTGGCAACACCTTATCTACCAAGGGCTTAAACCAAGAGTGTGAATTTTTAAACAACTAGTTATTCACATTAATATTGATATGACAGTTGATCCATTTTATGAATTTTAATGCACGAGATTTAACTAGTCCATCTCAGATCACCCATTTTGCCACTTCAAATACAGAGGTTGAATATGCCTATATCCTCTGTAGATTTACTAACTTACACTGATTACACTAATTATTCCCCCCCCCAAAAAAAAAAAAAAAAATCATTTTTTTTTTATAAATTTTTTCATTTTTACATATATTTTTTCCAGTTTTTCATCAAATGTTTTATAATTTTTTAATCTTTTTTCATCTAGTTCTTTTTTTCTTTTTCTTTCCCCGCTTTGAGGACAGGACCCCACGTGTTGTAAACGCCTCAGTTTGCCCGCAGCAGAAACGCCATGGAAAAAAACATGATGTTTTACAGTCACAGCAAAGTGGATGGGATTCTAGTGAATCCCATCCCCACTTTGCAGTAAAATATGTGCAGCAGCGGTTGACAGGGACGGGTTATAGCGACGGCGCCAAAGAGTCGCTGCTAAAGGAGCTGCACCACCACATACAAGACATAAACATTTCACAAACACCATGCAAACATCACACAGACAGCACACATACACCAACCCAGAAGCACAACACCACAAAAATGACACAACACACCACACAAACACCAGACCACGCTAGACACACACAACACAAACACCACCCCACAAATACCACAACACTACTCCATAAATACCACATGCACACCACACACACACACACACACACACGAACGCAAGGACCAGACACGCACGCAAACACACTGAGATAGATGCACCCTACGCACACGGACGAACAGAGCACATGCATACTCACACACACCTACTGTACGCATGGACACTTGCACTGCGCATGCACAAACACATGGATCACATGCTCACACACGCATACATATACACAGACCACACACGTACATGCACACACACATACATACACATGGATCACACGCGTGCACACACGCACACACACACACACACACACGCACGCACTGACAAAACACATCTGGTATCCTTACTGGCTGCTTGCACACTACAGTAATTTTCATGGGCCTCCGGGCCATGGATTTGGCGGTTCCATAAACTTCTTTGTGCACAAAGCTGTGAATTTTGCAGGCTCCATAGAATGTTTATGGAGCTGTAGAATCCACGGCCCGGAGACCCGTGAAAAATACTGTAGTGTGCGAGCAGCCTTACTGAGCAGAAATATTGGTCAGGAGAAAACTGCTTCATAGTAAGATTATCATTATTGCTTACTATACAGAGAGCTTTCATCACTGAAGCTGCTGAGGTAAAGTGAAAGCTGAGCTCTGATTGGTTGCTATGGGCAACTACACAAGTCTGCCTGTGAGGCGGTTTTCATTACTGAGATGTGAGCTCCTTCAGGTCATAGTAATACTGTGTGAGGGCTGCTCTGTATTTACTATTCATCCTATTACATCTCTTATCAGTGTCAGGTGAAGACTAAAGGGTCATAATAGTAAGGACTGTTTTTTAAAATGCCGCCCAAAAAACGACCATCTATTGGGCAAGTTCATCCAAAAGCTAAGAACGCAAAATTGTGTCAAAGAGCTGAGACAAGTGAACAACGTGACTTGTGGCTTGAAAAGAAACGGATGAGACAGGCTAAATGTAAGGCAGCTGAGACATCAGAGCAATGGGAATGTCATCTTCACAAGAATGGGATAAGGCAGGTTGAAGCAAGGAATATGGAAACATCTGAACAAAAGGATGAATGTTCTGAACATGACCGCATACGACATATGCAACATGTGCAAAGATGTAGGCAGGCTGATTTATGTTTGGAAGCATTTCACTACAACCCAATTCAAGACTATAGGTGACATCAGAAAGTCATAATTGGCAAAATGGACATAATATGCAAACATTGTCAAGCAAAGACGTTTAACTTGGAATCGCCTGGTATGTGCTGCTCAAATGGCAAAGTCAGTTTGCCACCTTTAGATCTACCTCCTGAACCCATTCTTTCATACATGTCAGGAACAACTCCGAGTCAAAGCATTTTCTGCAAAATATTAGGAGATACAATTCATCTTTCCAGATGACATCCTTTGGTATGACAGCTGGACCCCAGAAAGCAGGATTTATGCCAACTTTTAAAGTCCAGGGCCAAATATATCACAAAATCGGGTCAATACTTCCTGTAGCAAATGAAGATCCAAAGTTTTTACAAATTTATTTTTTGGGAGACAAACAAATTCAAACTGATAGACGTTGCGAAGCTATACTTGAGACAAAAAAAGAGATTGTGTTGAATTTACAAAGATTTTTCCATCAGCACAATCAGTTAGTAAACCTTTTCAAAACAGCCTTAGAAAGAATGCCACATGATGAATATCAAGTTGTAATAAGAGCAGACAAGACACCGTTTGGTGAGCATGAAAGGCGATTTAATTCTCCCACTGTTAACGAAGAAGCTATTGTACTGGTTGGACAGGACTTTCAAAGCCGAGATATAATTATTCAGCGACGAAGCGACAATCTTCAACGTATTGCAGAAACACATAGATCATATGATGCTCTGCAATATCCGATAATATTTTGAAATGGCCAAGATGGCTATCACTTTAATCTAACACACTGATCCCAAGACTACTAGGCCAACCAATAAATAAATATCAGCTATGGACTTTTATGCCTACCAAATAATGATCAGACATGGGTCTTCTAACCACATTTTACAATGTAGGTAACTTTTTCATCACTTTATAGTTGATAAGTATGCCAAGGTGGAAAGTGAGCATCTTTTGTACATACGATTGAACCAACAAAAACGTAGAGTGGATGAATACATTCATTTAAGGGATGCTGTTGCTAATGATGGCAATGTGGCTGACATTGGGCATATGTTTATTTTACCGGCTACATTTACTGGTCCCAGACATATGCATGAGTATGCTCAGGACGCCATGACATATGTGCGGATATATGGTCGTCCTGATTTGTTTATTACAGTTACATGTAATCCAACTTGGCCAGATATAAAGGAGGAACTTCTGAATGGTCAGGGCCCCTCTGAGCGACATGATTTAATAGCAAGGGTTTTTAAACAAAAACTGATCAAGCTCATGGCTGTAATTACAAAGTGTTACATTTTTGGTGAAAGTCAGTGTTGGATGTATTCAATTGAGTGGCAAAAAAGAAGTCTTCCATATGCTCATTTACTGATATGGCTAAAGGACAAGATACGCCATGATCAAATTGACAGTCTTATTTCTGCTGAGCTTCCAAATCCAGAAGAGGATCCGGTACTTTTTGAAACTATTTCTAAAAATATGATCCATGGGCTATGCGGGCCACTTAACCCAAGGTCGCCATGTATGAAGGAAGGAAAATGTACTAAAAAGTATCCTCGCAACTTGATTGTAGAAACACAAACAGGAGATGATGGTTATCCTCTTTACAGAAGACTGAAACCTGAACAGGGAGGATATACAGGTTAAAACAGGTTAAACAAAACACAGATCTTGAAATAGATAATCGATGGGTTGCACCTTACTCTCCACTGCTTTAAAAAATGTTTGATGCACAAATTAATGTAGAATATTGAAACTCTGTTAAGTCAATTAAATACATTTGCAAATATGTTAACAAGGGCAGTGATATGGCAGTTTTCCAGCTAGAGAATCCAAAATGTACATGTGATGAGATTATGCTGTATCAGATGGGAAGGTATATAAGTAGTAATAAAGCCGTGTGGCGATTAGTAAATTTTCCCATCCATGAAAGACATCCGACTGTAGTTCATCTCAGTGTCCACCTTGAAAATGGACAACGAGTTTATTTTACTCCCAAGAATGCAGAGGAAAGAGCTGCTCAACCACCCAATAAAACATTGACAGCTTTCTTTCTCCTATGTCAAGCAGATCCATTTGCAAGGACTTTATTATATGCAGATATTCCAAAATATTATACATGGAATAAATCGAGAAAAGTATTTTGCAAGAGGAAACAAGGTGCAAGGGAACCAGGATGGGACGGACATTCCAGTGATGCTCTTGGACGTGTGTATACAGTGCATCCAAACAACACAGAGTGTTACTACCTCCGATTACTTCTTCACATTGTCCGTAGGCCAATTTCTTTCACAGATTTGAAAATAGTTGATGGAGAGCTGTGTCAAACTTACAGGGAAGCATGCCAAAAGCGTGGTCTGATCGAAGACGATCAACACTGGGACATGACATTGCAGGAAGCAACTGTCACTCGCTTTCCACCTCAACTAAGAGACCTGTTCACTATAATAATTACAACCTGCGCACCTTCCAATACCTGCACACCTTCCAATTCCTGCGCGCTTTGGAACAAATACAAAGCATTTCTTAGTGAAGATATTCTTAGAGTGCAAAGGAGAGTTAATCCAGACTTATACTTAAATTTCACTGCTGACATATTCAACAAAGCCCTCTTGATGTCAGAAGAAAGGTGCATATCTATCAATAGTAAAACTCTAATAGAATTAGGTTTACCAGCACCAAATCGACCAGACTTTGACATTATGAACAGAGATATTCTGCAAGAAAAAAAGCTATGATTTGGAAAAATGTAAATAATTTGTCATATTAAATAAGCCTCTTTTGGTTGATGACCAAAGATCGGCCTATATGGCAATTATGGGTCAGATTTCCAGTGGAAATGGGGGACTATTTTTCCTAGATGCACCAGGAGGTACTGGTAAAACATCTTTAATTAATTTGCTGATTGCAGAAATTCGCTCAAACAATGACATTTTTTAGATGGAGGGCGGCTCATTCAGCACTAGGATTGCCCTTTAATATAGTGCTGTCAGAAATTCCTATCTGTAATATCACTAAGGGCTCTGGGAAAGCTAAGGTATTACAAACTTGCAAAGCAATTGTTTGGAATGACTGTACCATGGCGTACAAGAAAGCGGTCGAGGCCCTTGATCGCACCTTGAAAGATCTGCGGGGAACTGATTGTTTAATGGGGGGGAATTGTTGTAATTTTTGCAGGTGACTTCTGCCAGACGTTACCTGTTCTTAAGGGAGCAACACCAGCGGATTAGCTGAATGCCTGTCTAAAATCTTCTTATCTGTGGATACATGTTCAGAAACAAACTCTTACTACTAATATGCGGGTTCATTTGATGGGAAATACAACTGAGGACAAATTTACACACCAGCTACTATGCCTTGGAAATGATAGGTTCCCTACTGATTCCACTACTGGTCTCATTTCCTTTCCGGAACATTTTTGTGAAATTACATCTTCAGTAATGGAACTTATTGACCAAGTTTTCCCTGATATTTGGAACAATTTTAACAACCATCCGTGGCTTTGTGAATGTGCAATCCTAGCACCTAAAAATGATAGTGTCAGCTCCATAAATCTACTAATTCAGGGAAGGCTGCCTGGTCTAGCGACCACATACATGTCCATTGATTCAGTCATGGAGAGTGAACAAGCCGTAATGTATCCATTGGAGTTTCTGAATTCTTTGGAGCCTCCTGGAATGCCACTGCATAAGCTCACTTTAAAAATAGGAGCCACAATAATTTTGCTTCGGAACCTTGACCCACCAAAAAAGTGTAACGGCACAGGATTCTGCATTAAAAGTCTCATGCCCAATGTTATTGAAGCCACTATTCTTATGGGAAATTCTAAGGGAGCAAATGTTTTCATTCCGCGTATTCCTTTGCTACCAAGCAACATGCCCTTCAATTTTAAGCGTCTGCAGTTCCCAATCTGACTTGCATTTACTATGACTATAAACAAAGTACAAGGTCAATCACTTAAAGTAGCCGGCATTAATTTGGAGAGCTCGTGTTTTTCAAATGGACAATTGTACGTTGCTTGCTCTAGAGTGGGTAACCCCAAAAATCTTTTCATATATGCACCTGAAGGTAAAACCAGAAACATTGTTTACCAAAAAGCACTAAACCAATTTTACTCTTTTGTCCGTGAACTACTTATAGATTACACTGGAGGGAGGGGGGAAGGGTTGCACTATGTTGTTAATTGGGTGTAAATGTTTTATATGTTTGTGTATGGTGCATAAATTTTAATTTTTGATAAAAAAATAGTTCAAAAAATAGTTGTAATAGTTTATGCTACATAATATGTATTGAATATGTAAAATCAATAAAAATGTTGAAATAAAAAAAAAAGTTGTTGTTCACATCAATGTTACGACAAATAAGTAAAATGCGAAAATAGTAAGAAAAATTTCAAGTGGAAAAAAAGATTTACTGTACTACTCTGTCAATTTCAGTGTGACACTGAAAATTTTACTTTAGCTAGCATAACCAACAATTTAACATATTTTCTGCAAGCGAAGCCGTGGGTTTTCTACTAGTAGTAATTATATATCACATAATTCATTTTTCCTATAGTGGCTACACATCACAAGTCTTTATTTATTAACAGTACTACATTAGATTTAGTCCATTTATATTAGTTGCTCCCTCCTCATGTAATTTAACCACTGTAATACCGATTTCCTGACACTAGAGTGCAGCTAACTACCATATCATTGTACTTTGATGGTTATAACAATGGCAGAAGTCAGGCGTCTCCGCATGATAGTATAATAAAAAGCGGGCGCAACTACACCTGTCCGACATTGGGCTTGGTGGTGAAAGCTCAAGTTTATTTCTCCAGGCTCGGCTATGCTACTACAGGTGTGTAGAATTGTGTTCATATTTTATATATGGATATATATATATATTTGTGAATTTGATCTTGCATGTACATTATCGGTTATGTTTATGTACTAACTTGAGGATACTGAGGATTTATTTAGTGATTTAAACTTTGATTTGCATAATCTTTGTTTATTAATTTCCTCTCTATTGGATAATTTTAGTTTGTGTTTGATATATGTACATATCATCTTGTTTAAATATCTAAGACTTATATATCGGATTACTTAGCTGGCATGTTATTTATGTACCCATTTCATTGTATATATGTATACAATAAATTCATAGATATGCTGAGGAAGGTCAAAGTATAGAGAAACTTTCAGCTCTGAATAGCAGTGGCCCTTCTCAATACCTCATCTGAATTGACTGGCTTTTTCTGATGTCATAATAAAGTTATATCAATTTACAAAGGTAAGTGCATTGGATTTTTGTGATATACTATGCTTTGCCCAGAATAGGCAGGCTGGTCTTGTAAGGGGCAGGCACAGGCAGTAGGCAGCAACTTGTCACTCACCTGGGCCACAATGGAGGGGCGTGGGCGTCCTGGGGATTATTTAAGCACTGGGATCAGGGCAAGCATAAAACACTTAACACCTGAGTGACAGCCAGGATGCTGGGAGCTGGCTGTGTAGCTATGTGCCTCGCTGTGGCAGGTGAGTCCCTGGCACCTCTGCTGGCAAAGTTCTGCTGGATGTGGGCAGGGGGAGAGGGGAAGAGGAGCAGGGAACAACTGTGGAGAGATGGATTTTTATGTAATGTAAGGTATGTCACTGAAAGAGGACACTGCTCTTCCCATTAGCACTGACAAGCTGTGCACTGTAGACATCAAGGGGGAAGACAGATAACGCATATGACACCAGGGATGCAGGTGCCATAGGTACAGCATGATATGAAGAGGCTTTTCTGCTGCTGCAGGAGTCACATACTGTAAGAGGTTCTCCTTAGTCCTGTGTAACTAAGCATTTACTATATACTTTACCTACCTGTAATCTATCATCTGTTTGCATTCCAGGGATAGGAGTGGTATTATCTTGAAACAGATGAGTACCATGTCCATAGATAGCAGGACAAAGCATCTGTTATAAAAGTTTTTTTTTTTTTTTTAAGTTTTTAATTTTTTTTTCTATTAGCGATTATACTGGATGTGCATTTATAGGACAACATATATATATATATTTATAATTTATTTGAGGCAATTGATAATTTTTTATATTTCTGCCACCCATATATTCCACTTTTCATAATGTTATCTATACTATTTATAGTCATTTTGAACACAATCATAGAGGTGAAATCCATCACGGAACTGCAGAATTTCATTCCTCCTCTCCCCTGTATGTAAATCCTGGATTTGTCAGGTATCTGGAATACACCCCTTACCCTAATCTGGTATATCTGCCAGTGATCAGGGCCACCGATAAAATACATATTCCACCCATGTGTATTGCTTTTGTTCTCTACAATGTGAATTACACCATATCACAGAGGTCAATATGAATAAATGGTAATAATTCTCTTGCCAGTTCTGATGGAGTTGAGAACTGGTCACAGCCGAGCAGAATATTTAAATTTATCTAGTGAAATCAAACCGTATGCCCTACTGATGTGGAGTGTGACGGATTGTGATGTGGCAAGATTGGCAGATAAGAGCAGAGATATTTATAGTGATAATCACCCGAGGATCATTTTTATGTGGGGTGTGATACATTTCTGAGAAACTAAACAAGTTTTCAACTGAATTATAGGTTTTCATAACTGAATTACTGACATTTCTGTGACCACCTGGTGCTCTATACATGACATAGAGATGGGACTAGTAATACTTTTGTTCTTAAGAATTGCCATCTAATGAACTTTCCAGACACTTGTCTGTAGTGACCAATCTCTTTATTTTTCTAGTTACTGCCACTATTTCTTTATCAGAGGTCTCTTCAGTTGTCCTACCAAGCAGTCACACGCGGATAAAGAGATGCTCCTGTAATAACTGGATGGACAAAGAGTGCATATATTTTTGTCACCTGGATATTATTTGGATAAACACTGGAAGGTGAGTATAACTAAATTTTGTAAAGTGACAGTAGCGTAGACTATGACCTGGATATGACAGACATTGCTGGCAGTTGCTATTGTTGTCTTTGTCCTATATACATATAACCAGTTCAGTCTCCTGCCTTGCAAATCAATGTACTGTACATATATGGCACATAAATAGCTTCCATCATTATAGTTACCAGCAAATCCTCAATAATTTGTTTTCCACTTTACCTATTGTCATAGTCAAATGCTTCCTTACGGCTTGGGTAGCTCAGGAAGGCGCAGGAAAAGAGCATCTGCCCGATGTCAATGTGAGGACATAAAAGACAAATCCTGCAACATATTTTGCCAGAATAATGCATGGTAAGTGAGGTGATGTCCTCCATCCTTATATCTACATGTAACATGTGATTGTGGTTAACCCTTTTAAGGAGGACCGTAGCTGAAAAGCAGTGAGGCTATTGTTCATCTTCATTTCAACTTCATATTTTGTTCTTTTTACTGTCTACTTTGTACAGGCCAAATATTAGTTTGGTTTCTATAGCTTTTGATTAAGTAATATCAATGTTAGTATATTGGATTGAATGGAAACACCATGTAAGCAGTTTTACTTTAACAGTCTCTTTGTGTTAAAGAGGTTGTCCAGGCAAAAAAAAAAAATATTTTTAAAAAAGGCCGGAGGAGGTGAAAAAAAGAAAAAAAAAAAAATCATACTCTCCTGTCCCCTTTGCTCCGATGTCCTCCCAGCGCGGTCCGGTCTTACTGCTCCATTGTCTTCTAGAAGTGAAACAACTCGCCGGCTGTGATATCCTAGATCCCTTACACTGAAGCTGCTGATTGGCCTCAGAGGTCACGTGACTGCTAAGGCCAATCAGCGGTATCAGGAAGTGACCCCGGGACGTCACAGGTAGTGATGTCACATGTCCTTCACTGAGGCTGCTGATTGGTCTCAGTGGTCATGCGTGGCGAGGACTTCACTTGGAAGGTAATAATGGACTGGCAAGACCAGACCGCACTGGCAGGCACTGGAGCACTTGGGGAGAGGTGAGTATGATTTTTTTTTTGTTTGTTTCACTTTCCCCGGCCTATTTAAAATATAAAATTTTTGCCCAGATAACCCCTTTAATGTTAAATGAGATATTCTAAAGGGATCATAAATCCCTTCTACTCATGTTACTATGTGACTACAGGATTATGTAACAGTTTATTTCATGCAGTGTAAATTTAGTATTTTTGTTGTATATTCCAGGTATGTATAGTTACTATACACAATATATTATGTTAAGACTTCAATATTTTTCCACTTAAAACTAGCAACAGGTATGGTTATCATACAGATAGGCCTATAGAATTAATACAGGCGACTGCTAACCTGTACATTGTACCATAATTATTGATCATTCAATATGTATATGTTTAATGCCTTATCCCATGACACTTTTCTACATACAAATAAATAATTTCAATGGTAACTTAAAAGGATTGTCTGGTGTAAACACACACTTTCAAATACCCTAATAGGGAATTCTACTTGATCGCAGGGAGACCTCATCCACTACCCATAGAAAATATTTTACTGTTTTATATGTACAAGCCGTTGGATTTTGCATTCTCCACAAATTATAGATGACTATTGGGAGTCTTCAAAGTAGGGCAGCTTAAAAAGAAATTATCCAAAATAAAAACCCCTTTAAAAATATTTTTTTAAGTTCATATGAATAAGAGGGAGTCTACCACCATCAAATTCACTGCTAAAACAATTAAATACTGTTGTAGGGGCAGATACTGAACATGCTTTCCTCAAAAGATTTGCATACATGATAGACTTGGACAGCCTTTGTTAGAACAAGGGCTCCAGTTGGCATGCAGATACAGCTCCCTGCCTCTGTAAAGTCACTTAAGCAGCAGTGGTCATTATTGAAATCACTTTTCAAGTGGTAATTCACCAGGATTTGTGTTATCTCCCATTTTAGTTGCAAGCTTATGCCACTAGCACAGATGCTGTGCCTGCACCATTTCAGCACCATAGTACATGTTCACCATGACTACTGTTCCAGCATACTATTGCTGTTCATTAAATTGATCTGTTCATTTATTGGCTTTAGATTCTAAAAATCATAGCTTGCTGTATTTCTGATCCAGTTTCAGTGTCATTGAAAAATGCCATAGATGGAGGTGGAGTAGTAATGACCATGATGGCAGTGGATGGCAATCATTTTTCTGTTAGTTTCTGATTTGTTGCTTGACTTGAAACTGGAAAAAAGCCTTACAGAACAGGAAGTGAAACTGAGTTATTTAACAATCAAAAATGGATGACAAGCAATTTCAGTTACAAACAAAGAAGAAATCTGATGGGAAGTTTGACAGAAAAGTTAACCTCAAAACTGTTTGTTTATCCTCCTCCACACAAAAGCAAAAAGTGTGAAAATAGTCTTACTGATATTACTTTCTCTTTTAAGTAGTTTAGCACAATTCTGAGACATCTCACAGAAGGCGAGCTAATATACAGTGACTATTTTAGGCACCCCAAACTATGCTCATTTGTTGTTTTCTTATTTTAATTAATTCTCATAAAAGATGAAATCTTAGGCTTAGGCCTTATGTCACAATTAAAGTTGTTATACTGGCAATGATTGCAAGATTTTCATTACACAGTTGTGTAGCCTGCATTTCTCTGAATATTCTGAAGTAATTTCAATGTAAAACACTTTCACAGCATTAAGACTCGGACTAATGTGCAATAGAGAAATTAAAAGTAGGGGATATCTATAGGAATGACGAATGCCCATCAGTTTCCAGCATCTGCATTGCTGGAAATTGTAACATACTATTAGAAAATCATGATATATCCAGGAAACAAAAAGAAAAATGTCATCAAATGGAAAGGATAAAAAATTGAATTGAAACAAACAATGACACATTTTCACTTAGTAATTGGTAAACATCCATCTTTTTAGTCTGGATGGCGTCATTAAAAAGGGATCAAAATGCCAGTCGCCTTATATTGCTTCAATAAAAACCCTGTAATAAAGCAATAAAAGAAACATAAATTTAACCCTGTCATTGCAATAGTAGAAGCAAATCAATATTATACTTGTCTCATATCTCCAATGTCCCAACCAAAAATATATAGTTATAATGGGAGATGGTAACACAAATTTATTTGCTCTGTCCTTTTTGTAACATATCAGTTGATAAGCATGACTAAAGTACTTGTATCTTCTTTAGGGTCATTGCTGATAGTAAATCAAGATCAAGTAAGGAAAGACGTCCAGTAAGCAACTTCCTAAAGATGAAGTCTCAAGTCCATGTTTTGCGTGTTCTCCGGTAAGATGATATACAAGAATGTTATTACTACCATTCACGGAATTGGAATTAAAATCTGAATGTAACATGCTTGCTTACAACATACCAAGCAGAATCTGCTTATCTTTGAGAAAGTAATACATGTGTAGTTGTAAAATGCTATCAAACTCAATTGTTAAATTATATACAAGAGTGAGAAGGAAAATTCTTTGGCATGTGGAATTACTGCTACTATTTTACATTCAAGTAGAAGTTGAATGTATATATACTTTACAGAATATAATGAAGAGATTCTCTAGTCAAACATTTTTTGAGCTGTGACCTTAGTGACAAACATAGTGAAAGGCATCTAGAATAGTGCTTTCTTACATTACAGCAAACTTGTGCTGGTTAAGTCCGCATAGATCTCAGAAGCTGTAAGGAACCACACAATTGCCTGAAGAGACCGAATTTACTCCATACTGCCTAATACCAAAGCAATGTCCTATGGATGTTATAAAGAGGGGCCATGATGTGGCTATCTTCTCTAAATAACATATTCCTAACCATGCTTTCAGTATCTTTGCCTTAGCTGTCTTTGGAATGGAAATACTACTGGCCTGTCAGGAACTTCTCATTTTGTTAAAACTGTCACTATTATGCTTAACTTGTGGAGTGTATTTGTTTGGCAGATTTTCTTATTGGTTGCTTGAGGCATATACAAGTTTCCAGTTAGATGTTTTTTGATTGACTGTGACTGTGATCACAGGCCTTACAATATACAATAGGCATCCTGTGGGTCTCAAACAGATTAGAACACCTCTACAGTATGATTTAGTGATGCAGTCAAGTATTCCAGGCTGCAAACATCTCTCATGCAGTCCAGAAGGTCAGCTCCAGAGGCAGATTTAACCCGCCTCCAATACACAAGTAAAGAAATAGCCTAGCAGTTTTCATGTCTAGGTGTTTGGGAGGGAGGTTCAGTAAAAAGGTAAAGGGGTCCAGAAGTACGTACACTTTTCTTGCATCAGCCTCTGCCTTCACCTCCGCCCAAAAACCAAGAACAGGAGGACATTCCCAAAAAATATGATATAAGGTTCCTACTGCAATATGGCATTGCCAATAGTCAGGGGGTATTGCTGGGTTCAGAGAATGTAAAAGAGCCAGGGTATGATATCGGTGCATCAGAAGTTTATATTTATATTGCGTTTCTTTAAGCATCAAACACATGGAGGATTTAGAATTGCGTGACCAAATAATCTGGTATAGCTAGATATTTGAAGCCTACTCTGAGTATAGGGCCAGAAGTCTGCATTTTTCTTTGCATTTTATTTTATTTATTTTTTTAATAACCATGCATGATACGGTTTACCAGGTCAACCCATTAAGTATATTAGGGAGCTGTTATTTAAAATGTGCCACTCCTTCTAAAAGAGTCAATTGTGCACTTTTTAATGTGTCAAGAGTCTATGTAATTTACATCTGTGCTTTTAGATCGCAAGCATGTAAAGTTTTATTAACTTAAATGTTGCCATATATGTGGATTCTTCACTGTCCTCTAAAAGGCCGAAGGAGAGCGCAACAACATGACAGTTGAGAAGCACTGGGATAAACTACCAAGCAGACAGCATTAGAAATAATACAGTTGTATGACAGGTGTATTATGGCTGTGCTTTCTGTCGTGTGACTCATGCCAGTGCTGCCTCATTGCCAAGTTATCGTGGCAATGGATATGATGTAGAGGTAGATATTAGAACCATCCTTTACAATACTTCACTGACTTCTGCTTTAAAATACATAAACCCAGTATCATCACTATTAGAGATGAGCGAATCGATTCTGCAGAAGTGGAATTTGATCCGAATTTCAGGAAATCTTCGATTCACCACGATTCCGGATTTCCTCACGCTTTGATGCATCGAATTGCAATTTTTTATAAAATGGCCACCGCACATGTTAGGACAAGGGGGAAGGGACTCTGGGAGTGCGGGATCACCCACAATGCCAAGCATGCCCTATGCCAAGCAGCCCTATAAAAACCCTCGGCCATTTTAGGTACAGTCATTCCACATCACTTTTACTGTAGGGACAGACGTTGGCAGGAGCTAGGGAAAGACTTAGAAAACAGATAGAAGTTCAGGGAA
Source organism: Leptodactylus fallax (assembly GCA_947044405.1). NCBI lineage: Eukaryota > Metazoa > Chordata > Amphibia > Anura > Leptodactylidae > Leptodactylus > Leptodactylus fallax. Next base: position 4,654,715 of record CAMRHE010000129.1, on the reverse strand, counting down.
AGAGGATTACAAAGTGTAGGGGAAGGATAGGGAGGAATTGAGAGAAGAATTTGGGGTGGTTACAGGCTCATTTACAGCAATAATTTGCAGCATAATTCACATTGCAGCACTCACTGCCATTATACTGCTGCTCATTACTCATATCTGTGTTGTCAAGGTGGAACACAACAAGCCTTTTGCAGTGCAGTACAGCAAACAAAAGTGAAATATCATACACTAATATCTGCACGCAACTGTAAAAGAAGCCTTTTTAAAGGCTTTTATTATAAGGGGCTTATTCACTGTTCTTACAAGGTACAACATTATTCAGTACTATTGGGCCAAAGCCATATCTGCACGTATCTGTAAAAAAAGCCTTTTTAAAGGCCTTTATTATAAGGGGCTTATTCACTGTTCTTACAAGGCATAACATTATTCAGTACTATTGTGCCAAAGAAAACTGAATTATCATCCAATAATATCTGCACTTATCTGTAATAAAGGCCTTTAATGTGGGGAAAGACATAACGACCATATTCGCCATTTTGTTACCAGTATAAAGTTGCAGGCCATTTTTCAATACAGTATTGTCAGCAATAATTAAATAATTCTTAGCAGTTATCACTTATTTAAAGGTTTTTATTAGTGTCTAAACCCATAAGGAGGACCATATTTGCCATTTTGTTACCAGTATAAAGTTGCAGGCAATATTTAAAAACAGTATTGTCAATAAAAATTCAATAATTCAATAATTCTTAGCGGTTATCACTTATTTAAAGGTGTTTATTAGTGTCAAAACACATAAAAAGGACCATATTCGCCATTTTGTTACCAGTATAAAGTTGCTGGCCATTTATAAATAGTATTGTCAATAATTAAATAATTCTGAGCTACAAATCTCTGCCTTTATCACGCCTTTTTTATTGGTGTTCATTAGTGGGTGAAGAATTAAGGGGCATATTTGCCGTTCTTTTCAAAGTAAAAAATAACAAGCCTTTTTGCCCTTTACAATTAAGCTTTTTCATGGAACAGTATGTCAAAGAAGCAAGAGGCCATGCACAGGGGAGGGCCGCAGACCTAATTGTTTCTGGCGCAGGCACAGGTCACAGCAGAGTAAGGGGGCGTGGCAACAGGGGTCAGTTACAGAGGCCAGAGCTCCCAGTGTCAAGTAGCGGTCATGTCTAGACCAGCAATCCAACAGTTGTAGACTGGTTGACTCGGTCATCCAATTCATGCCAAGTCACAAAAGACACCCCCAGCCAAGAGTCGGTGGGTTCATCAGACACAACCCTTAGTTGGCAAGGCCCGGCAGCAGGCCCTGTGACCTCACCTGTCCTCAACTTGCCTCTGTCCTTTTCTGTTCCCTCAGCTAGAGAACTACTTAATGCTGTGAGCTCAGATCCACTGTACAGTGAGGAGGAGGTATTATTATTATTTATTATAATTGTTTATTTATATAGTACCATTAATTCCATGGTGCTTTACATTTGAGGGTTTACATACGGTATACAAGATATACAAAACAGAGAATACTAACAGTGACCAACTGGCATAGTGGGATACAGGGCCCTGGCCGCAAGGGCTTACAATCTATGAGGGAAGAGGGATAGAGACAGAAGGTGGGGGTAGAGGCTGTTCAGGTGGTGGTATGGAGACAGTAGCTTTATTGGGGGTTGTAGGCCTTCCTGAATAGATGAGTCTTCAGGGATTTCTGGAAGCTTGTGATTGTGGGAGTCAGTCTTATGTGTCTTGGTAATGAGTTCCAGAGTATGGGGGATGCACAGGAGAAGTCGTGGAGACAGTTGTGTGAAGAGCGGATAAGAGCAGAGCGGAGTAGGAAGTCTTTGGAGGATCGGAGGTTACGTGTGGGCAGGTAGCGGGAGATTAGGTCGGAGATATATGGAGAGGACAGGTTGTGGATGGCTTTGTATGTCAGTGTTTGTAATTTGAACTCTATTCGCTGGGCAACGGGTAGCCAGTGAAGGCATTGGCAGAGGGGAGCAGTCGATGAAGAATGGGGGAAGAGTTGTCTTAAGCGAGTGGCGCAATTTAAGATGGACTGGAGGGGGGCGAGAGTATTTGCTGGGAGGCCATGGAGAAGGGTGTTATTTATTATTATTTATTTATTATGCTTACTTATATAGCGCCATCATATTCCGCAATGCTTTACAGACATTGTCAGTCACTGTCTCATATAGGGCTCACAATCTACATTCCCTATCGGTATGTCTTTGGAGTGTGGGAGGAAACCGGAGTACCCAGAGGAAACCCATGCAAACACGGGGAGAACATACAAACTCCTTGCAGATGTTGTCCTTGGCAGAATTCGATAGTGTTACAGTAGTCTAAGCGGGAGATTATGAGGGCATGGACTAACATCTTTGTAGTTTCTGGGGTGAGGAAGGAGCGGATTTGATAGATGTTCTTGAGTTGGAGGCGGCAGGAGGTGTTTAGGGTTTGGATATGCGGCTTGAAGGATAGGTCAGAGTCCAAGGTTATTCCAAGGCAACGGACCCAGGGACAGTCAGCAGCTACTGCTCAGCTAAGATCTGGAGGAGACATCCGCCACTTCCTCCGGTAGGCGGGCAAGTAATGAGGAGGAGAGTGGTATGGGAGCTGGTGTTGAGTCCCGAGCTCCCAGTGTCAAGTAGTGGTCGTGTCTTGACCAGCAACCCAACAGTTGTAGACTGGTTGACTCAGTCATACAATTCATCCCAAGTCACATCAGACACCCCCAGCCAAGAGTTGGTGGCTTCGTCAGACACAACCTTTAGTTGGCATGGCCCGGCAGCAGGCCCTGTGCCCTCACCTGTCCTCAACCTGCCTCTGTCCTTTTCTGTTCTCTAAGATAGAGAACTACTCTATGCTTTGAGCTCAGATCCACTGTACAGTGAGGAGGAGGTACTAGAGGACAGTTAGCAGCTACTGCTCAGCCAAGATGTGGAGAAGACAGCCTCCTCTTCATCCGGTAGGTGGGCAAGTAGTGATGAAGGGAGTGGCATAGAAGCTGGTGTTGAGGAGGACATCAGTGACCTGCAGACAGTAGTGGATGATGATGTAGTCGATCCTAATTGGGAGCCGGGTGACGAAGGGGCCTCATCGTCATCAGGAGAAGAGGGTTGCAGCTTGCGCATGAGGCAGCGGGGAAGTCAGCTGTGTGGCAGCAGTGTGAGGTCGGGAGCTAAACGTGCCTGGGGTAGACCACCCGCTTCGCAGCAGCCTACTTGCCCGGAAAGCAGTGGTGCAGGGGTTCACAGAGGCAGTGGCGGTAGCAGTCAGTTATTGCGGAGTGTTGGGGGTAAAATCACCTACTCGGCGGTGTGGCAGTTTTTTGTAAAGCCGGGGGAGGTGAATATGGCCATATGTTGAATCTGTGGGCAGAAGGTTAAGCGTGGCCAGGGTGCCAATGTTGGCACCACAGCCCTGCGCCAACATATGCAGCGTCACCATAAAGTGGCCTGGGAGAGCCTTGGCTCCAATGTGGTGGTCCAGCCTTCCGCAGCAACCGCTGCAGCACCCAGTGGCACGCACCCCATTTCAGGCAGTCAAGGCTCCACCACCTCAGCCAAAGGAAGCTGTATGTCCTTCCCATCATCTGCTGGTTGTGATGCTCCTGCTCCTCCTCCTAGTCAGTTATTGTGTCAGCAATCAATCACAGAATCTATATCTAAGAGACAACAGTATGCGTGCACTCATCCAATGGTGCAGAAGCTGAATGTGCTCCTGTCCAAGTTGCTGGTGCTGCAGTCACTCCCTTTCCACTTGGTGGACTCTGCACCTTTCAGAGAACTGATGGCTTGCGCCGAGCCGAGATGGAGAGTCCCAAGCTGTCATTTCTTTGCCAAGAAGGCAGTACCAGCCCTGCACAAATATGTAGAAGAGAAGGTGGACCAGTCCTTGAGTCTGTCGGTGTCTTCCAAAGTGCACAGCAGTGCCGACGTGTGGAGCTGTAACTACGGTCAAGGACAATATATGTCATTTACGGCCCACTGGGTTAATGTGGTGCCTGCCCAGACACACCAGCAACTTGGACAGGTGACGCAGCTTCTGCCTCCACGTTCTCATGCCGTTGGTCCTGCAATAATGTCTGCCTCATCTTCCACTGTCTCCTCAGCCTCCACTGCAGGAACAATTCCCAGTGCTCCTCCAGCATAGCACATGTACAGGGCACAGCGGTGTCAAGCTGCTCTACACCTCGTTTGCCTGGGCGAATGAAGTCACACAGGGGAGGAACTGCTCCGTGTCCTCAATCAAGAAATCAAATCCTGGCTTTCTCCAAGAGAAATTAAAATCGGAACAATGGTGACCGACAACGGGAAGAACATGGTGTCGGCCCTGCGTCAAGGAGGGCTGAGCCATGCGCCCTGCATGGCGCACGTGTTCAATCTGGTTGTCAAGCGTTTCCTTAAGTGTTCCACCCATCTGCAAGACATGCTAAAAATGCCAAGGAAACTTTGCATGCACTTCAGCCACTCGTACACCGCCAAGCACACCCTCCTTGAGCTGCAGCGGCAGAACGGCCTCCCACAACATAGGCTGATATGCGATGTTTCCACCAGTTGGAATTCAACCCTCCATATGTTGGATCGACTATATGAACAGAGAAAAGCCATAAACGATTTCTTGATGATCCAAGCGGACAGAGGTACTCCCCTGTGTAACTTTAATGTTAGCCAGTGGCAGCTCATCTGTGACACCTGCCGTTTGTTAGTTCCCTTTGAGGAGGCCACTTTGTTAGTCAGTTGCCAGGACTACGGGATGAACAACGTCATTCCACTGACTCACATCCTGGAAAAGATGCTTATCAATCTGGCTGGTCAGGGGACTGGAGATGTGGCGTCTACATCTCAAAGCCACATGAGCCCTGTGGGGGCTGAACTGGAGGAGGAGGGGGATGAGGAGGACATTAGAGCACAAACAATGTGTAGTCAAATGGGTGGAGAGGAGGAGCAGGAGCAACCAGAGCAAGATGAGGCAGATGACCCAGACACACCGCGGCAGTATGCAGTGGAGATGGATGCAGGGAGTCCCTCAGAGTCAGTTGCGCAAATGGCCCGATGCATGCTGACTTCCTTGCGCAGTGACAGCCGAATTGTCACCATATGGCAGAGGGATGACTACTGGCTCTCCACCATGTTAGACCCTCACTACCAGGGAAAAATGGGGGCCTTTTTTACACCCGCTGAGAGGGAGGACAAACTGAACTACTATAGGGACATGCTATGTAGCAAGTAGACCAGGGGCGCACCGCTAATGAGGCGAAGTGAGGCGGGCGACTCAGGCGGCACTGTCTGTCACTGTCTGGGGGGTGGCATTTACCATTCATTTAATGTAAACCAGCCCAGGACAGGCCGCTTTAAAAAAAAACAAAGCTGAGCGGGGCCTGTCGTGGGCTGGTTTACGAGACCTCTGCATGTCAGCGCAGGCGGCGATACAATGATGTCATCGTGCCTCCTACGCTGAGACTCAGACATTGCGGACTAGAAGAGGAGGCAGCGGCGGCTGCATCATGGGATTGCAGGTAGGTGACAATCCCCGGCAGGTAACGGCCTATTTACTTATCGATCCCCGTGCCTGCTGTGGCAGCCTCCGCTTCCCCTTCTACTATCGGATGCAGAAGGGGGAATCAGAAGCAGCTGTGAGCGGCAGCAGGGATCGATAAGTGAGGCCAAATACTATTATTATACTCCGGAGTCTTTTCAGACCCCGGAGTATAATAATTGGAGACCCAGGGGAGGTGATAAACATAAAAACCAGTGTTACTCACCTCTCCGGCGATCTGATGTTGCTCCCAGCAGGCTTCGGCCTTCTTTGGAGTCACATGAACCAGCCTGACATCATTATGTTGCGACGCCGGTCTGTGCGACATTGAAGAGGGCTGAAAGCAGGGAGCGCACCGCAGCCCAGGTAAGTAACACTGGTTTTTATGTTTGTCACCACCTGGGTCTCCGATCATTATACTCTGGGGTCTTTTAGACACCAGAGTATAATAATAGTTCATGGGTGGGTTACTATGGAGCAGAATACTGTGTGCAGGGGCCACTATGGGGCATAATTACGTGTGCAGGGGCCACTATGGAGTATAATACCAAGTGCAGGGGCCACTATGGGACATAATAACGTGTTCAGGGGCCACTATGGAGCATAATACCGTGTGTAGGGGCCACTGCGGGGCATAATATTGTGTGCAGGGGCCACTATGGAGCATAATTATGAGTGCAGGGGCCACTATGGAGCATAATATCGTGTGCAGGGGCCGCTGCGGGGCATAATACCGTGTGCAGGGGCCACTATGGAGCATAATACTGTGTGCAGGGGCTGCTGCTGGACATAATATTGTGTGCAGGGGCTGCTGCTGGGCATAATATTGTGTGCAGAGGCCGCTGCAGGGCATAATACCATGTGCAGGGGTCGCTGCGGGGCATAATACCATGTAATACTGTGTGCAGGGGCCGCTGTGGGCCATAATACCGTGTAATACTGTATTAAAAAAAACACCTACTCACCTGTCCCTTGTGCTCCGATGTCTCCCACTGCGGTCTGGTTCTGCTGCTCTGGTGTTCTCTTCTGGCAGAAGTCCCCATCACACATGACCGCTGAGGGGAAGAAAACACCGGAGCATCTTCCCCAGCCTCATATTAAAAAAGTGGTTATCCTGGACAACCCCTTTAAGATGGCACTTGGGCTTTATTAAAGGGTCTTTCCAGCTCATTTTTATTGATGTTCTATCCTTAATACAGATTATCAATAAGAGATCAGTGGACCCCTCCTCTGATCAGCTGTATGAAGGGGCTATGGCGCCTGTTTATATTATAAGCTTTCTGTTTATAGTGACCGTGTGATGTAAATATAGTCTTGTCAGATAGACGTGTATAGGACGAGGCTGTAGTTACATGACATGGCTGCTATGAGATGAATGACACTATGCAAACAGAGAAGCAGTCACGGTGCTTACACAGGTACCACGGTTCATTCAAACAGCTGGTCAGTAGGGGTCCTGGATTTTTTAGCCCAACTGATTAGTTTATTAATGGCCTGGAAAACCTTTTAATTAGTTAACACCTGGGGCATTATTAATAAGGGGCACTATTTATACAGGGTACACACAGACATTATTAATATAAAGATGCACTTGTGAGTATTATTCAGTATCGGGGGTTATATCATATATTTTATAATTGGGGTAGCAGCAGGATGGGTGCGCAGGTGAGGACAATGTGGGTCGGGTGCCTGGAAAAGTGAGGAGCCAAAGATGTCTGTTGCAAACTTTACAGAGACAAGTCACAGCTGGAAGAAGTAGTCATGGCGGTCCAAAGGGAAGAGAAGGAAAATGTGAAGGATTAGTCAGAGACGTCACCTGTAAGTCACAAAATGTTACTGCCCTGTATTCACCTAAATGATAGAGGATAAATACCTGATTGATGGGGGTCTGTCTGCTGAGACCCCCACTGAACCTGAGAATTGGTTTTTTTTCCCCCACTGGGTGGGAATCCAGCCTGGCTGCAGCTGAATATAGGTGTGTCGCTTGGTGGATGGACGAACCCGTGTGGCTCTCATCCACTTTGATGGAAGTGCCGAAGATACCTGAAGTCCAGTACTCAGCTATCTGCGGCGCTCCTATTATAGAGAATGGGGGCCACGTGGGCTCGTCCATCCACCAAGCAGAAGATGTGTGAAGTTATTGTCATTGTTAATACCGTGCTGTTGATCTGATACTGAAGTAATACAGGAAGAAGAATTCTTAAAAACTGTTTCATAAGTTTGTGTATGTTTATTGAATGGCAATAACAGGGTGTGCCGCTAACAGCATGTAAACGCAATTTTATATATATTTTTTTTTTTGGGGGGGGGCGTCTTTCGATAGGCAGCAAAGAGGCTAGGTTCACCACTGAAGTAGGCTGCTGCCATCGTCCATCCTCTCGCATGTCCGGCTGGGGGGACCCTGAGCGCTCAACTTGCACTGGCATGGCACCTGTGGGAGGGGGTGGGGGTGGCAGGAGCAGTATCAGCTCCATCAGCAGCAGCCTGAGCCTAGAGTCGCTGATGAGCAGCTTTCTTCAGCACATAATGAAGAAGCTGCACTTCAGTAGCAAATCTCTATATGGGTTTCTTTGAGGAACAATACATTTACAACTCCCCGGCCTTTAATTCCAATATCATACTATATAAACGATATATAGATGATCTGTTCTTCATCTGGAACGGAGATGAGAACTCCGCCAATGACTTCATTACATCATTGGGACTGAATCACTTAGGCTTATCTTTTACACACCGTTTTTCTATTCAAAAAATTTAATTCTTAGATTTATTAATATCCATAACACCAACTGGTACCTTTTCAACGTCTACATATTTTAAAACAGTAGATGTCAATAGTTACTTGGAATAGTTACTACACCAGTGCCCACTACAAACCTTGGCTCAACAATATTGTATACCATTTAGCCAGTTTAAAAGAATTAGAAAAAACTGTGAAAATACAGGCACGTATCCTGAAGAAACGTTTTACAGAAAAGAAATATCCTCATTCTGTTATCAACAACGCTCTTCGTAAGGCATCAGAGCTTAGTCAAGCATCCTGCCTAATAGACTATACTAGACCTACCAATTCTACAACACAATCTTTTGAGATGAGAAATAATTTTATAACTACTTATAATTCTGAACATAAAAAGATTAGAACAATCTTAAATAAACACTGGAATACTCTCTTGAGTAACCAACATCTCAATAAGATCCTTGTCCTGCAACAAGGTCTGCCTCATCCTCCACTGTTTCCTCAGTCTCCACTGCAGGGACAATTCACAGTGCTCCTCCAGCATACCACATGTGCAGGGCACAGCAGTGTCACGCTGTTCTACACCTTGTTTGCCTGGGTGAACAAAGTCACACAGGGGAGGAACTGGGTCACTGTATATTCTCCTCGTGCCGCAGCCATTGGATCACTGTATGGCCTCCTCATACCGCTGCCACCGGGTCACTGTATGGCCTCCTCATGTTGCTGCCACTTGGTCACTGTATGGCCTCCTCATGTTGCTGCCAATGGGTCACTGTATGGCCTCCTCATGCTGCTTTCACTGGGTCACTCTATGGCCTCCTCATGCCACAGTAACTGCTGGGTCACTGTATGTCCTATTAATGCCACTACCACTGGTTCACTGTATGGCCTCCTCATGCCGCTGCCATTGGGTCACTATATGGCGTCCTCATGCTGCTGCCACCTCCACATTATGTTGCTATGCCACTCTGTGGTTTCCTGATGCTGCTGCCAACTCCACATTATGTCGCCTTGCCACTCTGTAGACATATATGTGCAATCGACAGACGACGATGTAAAAGGAGTGCGCTCTTTCACTCTACAGTAGGATGTTGGGTCTCTGCACGGTTCTTTCTCCCTGGCACTAACATGAACCTGTAAGGCTGGGTTCACACTTGAGTTAGTTGGTCAGTTTTGGCCCCGTACCTGTCCAAATAAGTGAAGTGTGCATCGATTCTAAGAGCGACATCTGTCATGTGCGTGTCATTCGGACTCACAGTATTGTTTGACTACCAAAGTAGGCTCCCTATGCATGTTACTGCAAGGCACAGTGTTCTACACCACTATACAGGCTCTCTGAAGCTAGGAAATAGGTGTTTTTTAGCGATATTCGCCGCAAAGTAATTTGGATCGAAGCTAATTTTTGTTGAACTTTAAATCAAACTTTTGAGAAATTCGCTCATCTCTAATCACTATAAACCTTACATTCATTTTAGCATATTTAAGTCTATGTAAAATAGTCAATATCAATGAAAAGTTTGCAAAGTAAAGTTACATAAGAGGCTGTCTGCTTCTGTTTACTCATGGGCCTCACCTATATCTTAACTTTTACCTTCTGTTCCTCCCCAGTTTATAGGCACTGGAAGGACATAAATTGCTCCATAAAAATTACATAGATAAGAGGTATAAACAAATGTGAAAATGAATTCCTCTGCAGTGGATTTCAAGGACTTCAGTATTACTCAGGAAAACTAAGCAACTTTTGTTCTGTGTCTGTATACAAATGATATACAGCCTCTACTTGGCAGTCAAAGAAGTCCTAAGTAACACTTTATTTAAAGGTCATCTCCATAACTAAAAGATAATAAAATTATTATTGAGAAATGATAGGCAACTAAATCATAAGGGCCATTGTCATTATGTAAGTAGAAACAATTCTGTACTCTTCCACCAAGTGTCAGGAATTCAGAAATGAGTATGAATCCTATACAGTACATGTAAATATATTAGTACAACTTCATACAAGAATCTAATAATATTCTTTTCTGTTCCACAGAGATGTTACTGCACACAACACACAAGTGGTACATGCCAGAAAACACTTCTCAGTTACTACATCAAAGCTGTCTTCAGACTCTACAGTTTGGAAAAGAAAAAGATAAGAATGGGAGAGGCACTGAAAGTGAGGAGAAAGATGTATTGATAGAGAAAGGGAGTCTCGCTTGGCTTACCTAGAGGCAACTGGAGACCAACCCAAGCTGTTCAGCCATTTGGGAAGAGCAGATCATATTTCCAGCAATAAGGAAAGTAAAGTAAACCTAAACTGTGAAAACTTCTACTAAAGAAATGCATATCTGTACAGCGTTTGAAGAACAAAAGAAGACAGAGACTTTTAGGCTCCTACTTAATCGGAGCCTCTATCTGTTTCATTTGAGAATTTTTCCTGAATTAGCTTTACCACTTCTGTCTGACAATGGCTGTCAGCCATTTACAAAGGACTACCATTGGGAGCCAGAGTTGGAGTTTGAGTTGGGCTGTTGAAAAATAGAAGAGTCTTAGTGGATGGTTTGGCCTACCAACTCCACAGCCCTGGTTTATGAATTGTGAGTGTGAGAGTATTGATATACTTAAATAAAAACAATGACTGACGGACTTTATACAGCATTACTGTATTGCTGGTTCTTGAAAGTTTTTTTGTTTTTTTTAATATAGTTTTTGTTCTATGAACATTTTCTTACTATTTATATCTTGTACTTGTTCTAGCTATTCAATAAAAAATTAGTTAATGAGCAATACCAGTATTTTATGAAATTTTTTATCTTTAGGCTAAGACCCCATGCAGCGTCCTGCAGCAAAAAAGTGCTGTGTGAAAAACTGCAGCAACACTGCATGATGGTTTTTCCCGCAGCATTTTTCACAGTAAGTCCACAGAAGTTTCCTCTGCAGATTTTGTTTCAACTATACCTATAGGGAAACCGCTGGCGTTTCCATAGGTATAATTGACATACTGTGATTTCTAAAACTGCAATGGTTCGCAGTGTGTCCGCTTCGTGTATTTTTCCTCAAAGTGGGGATGCGATTCGCTAGAATCCCATCCACTTTGCTGTGACTGTAAAATGCTGCATTTTTTTCCCAAAACGAGCAATCCACGGCATTTACACCGTGTGGGACCCTGGTCTTAAATGGAAATTAAATTTATAAAGAAATCTCAACATAATACTTTATTACTAGTTACTGACTTACCTACCTAACTGTATGAAGTTACCAATTCCTTGCTGTAAGCAACAGAAATAGTTTAATCGGCCTTGGACTATGTTTGAAATATGTAACTAATGGAATATAATATACATATCCATCTTATGGTCATAAAAATTGCAAGAATCAACTATAGCTAAGCGATTATGCAAGAAAATTGCAAAAGTCTAAATGTTGGACACCAATACATAACACACAAATGACATACAATTCTTAGTATGCACCAGTTATGTGCACATACAATTGGGATATACATATAGAAAAGTCTGAATATAATACTTTTAAGATTTAGAAACTTGAACTAAGCTACAGTAAAAGAAAGCTTCACTATTATTGCAGTTTAAGTCCAACAGCAGTTGGGGTCAGAGAGCAGTTTGCAACTGCACAGTTTTTTCTGAAGTCACACCTTTGTCACCTTATGGTCTATGGGGTTGCTGATAAGATAAGTTGAAATATACGAAGAGACATCTCTGTCTGTAATTTATGTCCAAGCAATTATTATCTGCATGAATGTTTATCTCATGTATAGTGTACTTATTAGTGACGATTCTATCTGCTGTATGAATTAATGATTTAATATATCTATAAAGATTTATAATTTACAGCATAGCAATTGAATACATCATTGTCCTTAAACTAGGCATACACATTAATCAAATGACAGTTGAACCTGCTGATTTTGGTGAGACCTGTAGTCCATCAAATGTGTATGGAGGCCTTCCAGCTCTCTTCCTATAACAGAAGAATAGAGCAGCTGAATTTTAACTTGTAACTTTTAACCATAAGCTGCTAACCAAAGAGTTTGACAGTACTGTATATTACTCCCCTCTCCTTATTCATAAACACAAAAAATAGCACCAAAATAAAATATAACTTTTATTATTTTAAAAACTATATCGGTGTAGACTAAAACATAGAAGCGTATGTACGCATAAATATAAGAAATAAAATGTAGGTAATTGAATGCACTAACAAGCTGTCATACTATTGTGAGTGAAATCTGATCCACTGATCCTTATATGTAACTAGGATCACTGTGGAGTTATCCACAGTACACCTCTAATAAATATAGACAGAACAATGACAATAGTGCATCTATGATTTAAGAAGATCTTCCCATAGATTGTTGTATTTGTAAAGGACGCAGAATATAGTCGTGTCTCTAAAAAATGGGCGTTGCTCCTATAACTCAAACATCCAAAGATTAAGGAAGTCTCATAGGTGTGAATTCAACTATCACTACAAACAGTGAAATATCGGCTCTGTGGTGAAGTCACCTGCTGTACATTACATACAGGGACTTGAGGTCATGTAAGATGTCTAATATAGCAAAGGCAGAGGCGTCAGTAATAAAACTGCCCCGCTTTCACACATATATATATATATATATATATATATATATATACAAACTGTGTGCAGAATTATATTAGGCAAGTTGTATTTGAGATGATTATTTTTATTATTGAACAACAACTATGTTCTCAATCAACCCAAAAGACTCAAATAACAAAGCTTAATATTTTTGGAAGTTGGAGTGGTTTTTTTTTTAGATTTGGCTATCTTAGGAGGATATCTGTTTGTGCAGGTAACTATTACTGTGCAGAATTCTTAAGCAACTTAATAAAAAAACAAATATATACCCATCTCACTTGTTTATTTTCACCAGGTAAACCAATATAACAACAGAAAATTTAGAAATAAACATTTCTGACATTCAAAAACAAAACCAAAAACAAATCAGTGACCAATATAGCCTCCTTTCTTTACGATGACACTCAAAAGCCTTCCATCCATAGATTCTGTCAGTTGCTTGATCTGTTTACGATCAACATTGTGTGCAGCAGCCACCACAGCCTCCCAGACACTGTTCAGAGAGGTGTACTGTTTTCCCTCCCTATAGATATCACATTTTATGAGGGACCACAGGTTCTCTATGGGGTTCAGATCAGGTGAACAAGGGGGCCATGTCATTATTTTTTCTTCTTTTAGACCTTTACTGGCCAGCCACACTGTGGAGTATTTGGATGAATGTGATGGAGCATTGTCCTGCATGAAAATCATGTTTTTCTTGAACGATACCGACTTCTTCTTGTACCACTGCTTGAAGAAGTTGTCTTCCAGAAACTGGCAGTAGGTCTGGGAGTTTAGCTTCACTCCATCCTCCACCCGAAAAGGTCCCACAAGTTCATCTTTGATGATACCAGCCCATACCAGTACCCCACCTCCACCTTGCTGGCGTCTGAATCGGAGTGGAGCTCTCTGCCCTTTACTGATCCAGCCTCGGGCCCATCCATATGGCCCATCAAGAGTCACTCTCATTTCATCAGTCCATAAAACCTTTGAAAAATCAGTCTAAAAGATATTTCTTGCCCTAGTCTTGACGTTTTATCTTATGTTTCTTGTTCAAAGGTGGTCGTTTTTCAGCCTTCCTTACCTGGAGTATCACACACCTTGTGCTTTTTGATACTCCAGTAATGTTGCAGCTCTGAAATATGGCTAAACTGGTGGCTAATGGCATCTTGGCAGCTTCACGCTTGATTTTCCTCAATTCATTAGCAGTTATTATGTGCCTTTTTTTTTTTCAACACGCTTCTTGCAATCATGTTGGCTATTTGCCATGAAACGCTTGATTATTCGGTGATCACGCTTCAAAAGTTTGGCAATTTCAAGACTGCTGCATCCCTTTGCAAGACATCTCACAATTTTTGACTTTTCAGAGTCCGTCAAATCTCTCTTCTGACCCATTTTGCCAAAGGAAAGGAAGTTGCCTAATAATTAAGCACACCTTATACAGGGTGTTGATGTCATTAGACCGCACCCCTCCTCATTACAGAGATGCAAATCATCAGATTTACTTAATTGGTAGTTGGCTTTCAAGCCTATACAGCTTGGAGTAGGACAACATGTATAAAAAGGATGATGTGATCAAAATACTCATTTGCCTAATAATTCTGCACACAGTGTGTATATATATATATATATATATATATATATATATATATACTGGACAACAAGATATTGAGTGCTAAATAGTCATTGCCTGCTGCAGCTAACTAACACTCCCATTGTTCACTTGCAGTATAATCTGTTGATTACATAGTTATCCCAGGATTTGAACGTATAGTCCAGTAAGCATTAGTAGAAATGGTGAATGTTTGAACTATGCTACTGGTAGCGTGGTGTTAACTATATCCCTCAACGTGTTTCCCCCTACATGGGTGGGGTCTTCAGGAGGATAGTCACAGATAGGATGAGCCAGATAGAGTAATAGCAGTGAAAACAGCAGTTACTGGTGTCCTGAAGGTGGACACCAGTGAGATAATGGCCGATCACTGTGAACAGCTGGGTTTAACCCTTTCCCTGCCAGCCACATATCTTATACGTCCTCCCAGGGTGGCACTTCTGTAGCCAAGCATGTATCTAATACGTCCTTACTTCTAATGACGATATCTCAGGATCCATTAGGTCTATTAAGAAGATCTGGGGAAAACACTATTCGGCATTGAGATTACATTGCAAATCTCAATTCCCGACAGCGTTCTCATCTTTAAAATGAATCCAACATCTTCTTAATACTCCTAACGGATCCTGAGATATGGGGCTCTAAAATGTCCTCCCCCTCCTGTCTCAAGAAGCATCTTAAGAGCTGTGGTAGGAGGAGGAGGGGGGGGGAGCCGCCCTGCAGACTGCATAGAGAGGAGAAAATCATCATCATCATCATCTGTGCATAAGCTGTATGTGACCCCTGGGGGGGAAGGATGGCAGGGGCTTCTGTCCATGTTATCCCCTTTCCTATCAATCAGAGAGCATACTATACTTTTGCTCTCTGATTGTCACATAGAAGGATAATGTAATACCCCTCTGAACATGACCAGGAAGTGTATTGGCACTGTGACCCAGATGTTTACCATTGTACAGGTCGCAGCACCAAAAGAGTCACACCAAACACTTACACAACACATGCACAAATGCTGCAACCCAGACGGAACAATTTGCCGCAACCCAGACGGAGGAGACCGGAGGATGGGAGTAGTAGTGGCAGATGCTGTGCCACCTAGCAGGCCGGGCACGCTCACCAACCGCTCCAGTCCCATTCCTAGGCCAGACAAAGTCGAGGGGAGTCCTGCAGCACTACCGGATGGTGGTGGTAGTAGTTCTTTCCCCCAGGGCACTTCCAGTTGAAGAGGGGACCTCTTCTCTCTGAGCCGGTGTGGTGTTATTCGGAAGGGCCCTGATGGTAATGCAGGCATGACTCAGGAGTCAGCGGTGCAGGTAACAAGTAACAGCCTTTATTTGGCAACAGAAACAGCAAGGCAACAGTAGCTTCCAAATAGGGGTAGTAGTCCCACAGTGTCCAACCCCCAGCCTTGGTTCTAGGAGTGTGCCCACAGGATAGGCTCCACAGGATAGTGTTCTACTACTCCTCCTCTCTGCCTCTCCCAGTCTGGTACGCTGGGGATGGAGTTACAGGGAGCCCTGACAGGGATCTGGTTACCTGGAGTCTAGGCCCGAATATCGTTCTCCTGTCAGAGTCCTCTCCTGCTCCCCCTGGCACGGCACCAAAAGTGGTCAAAAGTCCAGAGAGCACTTCTCCATTGCTCTGGGCTGTCTATAGATGAGTCTGGGGCTGGTGATTCCCCTCCTGGGGCTGTAGAGGCGACCGTTGGCCTACAGTCCAGAGGCTGGTGGCAGGTCAGCTCTGCACACCTTCTCTTGTTAACTGCATGCACTGAACTGAAGACCAACCGTCGCCGGGGAGATAATATCTCCCTACAACCCCATCCAGTGGCCTGTGATAGGCCAGGGTTGAACCAAGGCAAGGGTTTGAATTTTTGTGCAATTTTTGCTTACAATCTTTGCTGCAAAGTTGCATGAAGGTGGTTGTATATATGAAATATTAAGTTGTGTTTTTATATATGGTATGCTGTTCAATCTCAAAAAGTTAGATTTTGGTATCAGTGTCACAGTTTGCTAGGTGCAGTATAGATTTTAAACATAGTGAATAACAGCAAAATCTTGCTTGTCTTCTGTATCAGCGTTTTTGAGAGTACGAGCTCTTGTTGTAGTTGATGTTTTTGGTATATATAAATTGTGTACACCTTGATCTTTTATTTTAAATGTATTTTGTGTGTGAATGTAAAATTGAATAGGAGTTTTAAGTGCAAATATATGTTTTAGTGCATTTTTTCAAAAAAGTATTTGTGTTTGTCACAAAGTTACATGAAGGTGGATGTGGCTATTGATAACCAATTGAGACACATGTAATCTTCAGGTTGTCTACTTTCAAAAAATATATAGGGTTTAGGGGTTCACTTGCTTTCCACGGTGTGTAATCCCTACATTTTATAGGATGATACTTTTTTTTAACATTTCCAGCTTCAAAATATATTTTTGTTCCTTCCAGTTCTAGTGATTTTCTGAAGATATGTGCATGCAGGTGTAGGCCTTAGTGATATGAATGAACTCTGCACATGTTGATCTCTTTAGGAGGTTTGGTACTTATAACTTTTTGTTTGGTTTCCACTTTTAGCAACTAATATACATTTATTTGCATTTTTTTTTTTTTTATAAAACATTCACTTTAAATCAAAATTGCGTGAAGGTGCTTGTTCGCATACAATACCAAGTGGCATTCTGACAATGCTGCAGGTGTCTACTATAAAAAAATATATAGGTATGGGGGAGTTGGATGATTTTTTAATGTTGCAATTTAGGTTTGATTTGTCCATCTCAAAATTGTGAAAATTGCTGTGGCTACCGGAGGTGCAAAATTTCGGGAGACCCCTGGCAGTGACAGGGTTAAATACTGCTGTCTCTGCACTTTAGCCATGCCCTCGGCCGTGATGTCATCGGGCCCGTCTAATCATCACAAAGGAACCGCCCTGCTTGTCAGGAGGCTCGTCTAAGACGGGAGTAGCGTTGTTATGATAACCAAGATGCTTACCACTGTCATCTGAGTTGTTTAAACAGCGGAGGAGACCTTAATCGAATAATGGCTTCACATGTATACCAGATTCAAGCTAATAGGTTCTTAATTTTAGCACTCATTCATCTCCACAGTAGTTATAAGGGACTGTACACTTCAGCATAGAGATAAATGATATATGATAGAAATAAAATTCTGATGTATATAGCCATCATACGTGCAAATGAAATACATGTGTACTTAGAATAGATAGTAAAAATCCTGATAATGTAAATACCTCTGCAATTATAGCATATAGTACAGATAAACTATAATCAGTATAGGGTGTAAGGTATATAGAATGCCTAAATATAAAGATTAATGTAAATGCTAATAACTAGAATAAGAAATCACCTGAGTATAAATAGGTCTTTAGAGAAATTCGCACAATCTGAATAAAGGGACATTATATAAAAGGGGTAAAGGAAATGGAATCGTTTAAACCCTTGGGTTTGACACATTGGAAGTGAAATATCCATTTAGTCTCCTGTTGTAATATCAACCGATTCCAATTCCCACCCTTAACTGCTGGATGGACACGTTCGAGGCCCTGAAAGCTGAGACATTTGGGATCCCCACCATGGTAATCCCACACATGTGTAGAGAGAGTTTTATCCTCCCTGTGCATTATGTAACCAACGTGGTCTAAAATCCTACGACGGAATTCCCTTTTTATCTTACCGACGTAATTCAAGGGACAAGGGCAGTTAACGAAATAGACCACGCCGTTTGTATGGCAGTTAATGAACTGTTTAATCTGATGTTCAATGCCTGTAGTTACACAATGGACTTTGCCTCCCTTCTTAATGTAATCACATGCCTTGCATGATCCACATTTGAAGGTTCCTTTTGGGACAGATCTCTCAAGCCTAGTTCTTCCTGGTTTCAGAGATTTTAAATGGCTGTAAGGATGTCGCCCAAATTTTTACCTCTACGAAAGGTGATGGACGCATGATGACTCACCAGATCCTTAATATCTGGATCCATGGAGAAAATATCCCAATATGATCTCAGTACAGGTGCATCTCAATAAATTAGAATAACTTTGAAACATTTATTTATTTCAGTAATTTAATTAAAAAAGTGACCTCCTATATTTTCTAGATTCTTTACACACAGAGTGTTCTATTGCAAGTGTTTTATTTCTGTAAATGTTGAATATGGATTACAGGTAATGAAAACCCAAATCTAAGAAAATTAGAATATTGTAAAAAAGTTTAGTATTGTAAATTCAGTGTGTCACCTGCTAAGGTTTCCTAAGCCTTTAAATGGTCCCTCAGTCTTGTTCAGTAGGACACACAATCATGGAAGACTGCTGATTATGAATTGAATTCCTGAATTACTGAAATGAATGAACGTTTCAAAAATATTCAAATTTATTGAGATGCACCTGTATTTCCATGACCCCTTTATTCCCACGATCATAGTTGCCTATCAGACGGATCATCTGTTGTTTTTGTACCCATATTCTAGGGGTGAGAAGAGTTGTTCTATCGCTATTTTCAGCTAGCTATATATTTGGCCTCTCTGAGTAGATGGGTAGGATATCCACGTTTGTTGAATCTCCCTTCCAGCTCAGCTGCCTTCTCTCGGATATCCCTCAGGTTGGAACAGTTCCTGTGCACTCTCAAGAACTGTCCCCTGGGGATTCCACATCTGAGAGGGGCTGGATGATAGCTACTCCATTTTAGGAGACCGTTCGTAGCCAATCCAAAAACCACTCACCTGAGCAAGTTTGGAGGCAGATGAATACTGAAACCTGGAGAAGATGCAGTAACAGGTTTTCTCCAGAAGGTGGCAGCAGTGCAATAGAATTGTCAATTAGTGTAGACAGCAGGAGATTCTCGTAGTACCAGAGGAGGAGACGTAAGAAGAGTCAAAACAAGCCGGGTCGATTTCAGGAGGTCACGAGGTACAGAATCAGCGTTCAAGGAGAGATGGTCTGGAAGGCAAGCCGTGGTCACAACCGGAGGAAGCAATAAACACAAAGGCAGCAGGAAAGGATCAAAGGTCAAGAATGAGGAGCAGGAGGAAAGGAAGGCAAACGGGACAGAGCACGAGGAGGAGCTGACACCCAGGGGAAATGAATAACCAGCGAGAGCAGAGCGCCGGAAGGGAGGCTAAATAGACAGGTGAGTGCTGGAAAGTTAACCCCTAGAAAAGCAAGCATGCCGGAGTGTGTGAGGACTGGAGCAGCACCTCACAGCACTACTGCAGAAGTGCCGGCTCCGGTCCTAACAGTACCCTCCCCCTCTACGAGGGCCCACTGGCCTCTAAAGGCTGGACCAGGTTTAAAAGGAAATGTCCGGTGGAAATTCCTGACCAAGGTTGGCACGTGGACCGACCTGGCTGGTTCCCAGGAGCGATCTTCTGGACCGTACCCTTCCAGTGAACGAGGTATTGTAAGACCCCTCTAACCCTTCGAGAATCCAGAATTTTAGTCACCTCAAACTCCTGATTTCCTTCAACTAAGACAGGAGAAGGAGGACAATTAGAGGGAAAGACAGGCGGAAAATTTTTTTTTTAGAAGAGATTTATGGAAAACATTATGGATTTTAAAAGATTGAGGAAGAGCCAAACAAAAAGAGACAGGGTTAATGATTTCAATGATTTCATAAGGACCAATAAACTTAGGCCCCAACTTGCGAGATGGAACTCTCAGCTTCAGGTTTCTAGAGGAGAGCCAGACCTTCTCTCCTAAAGCAAAAACAGGACCCACAGAATGGGACCTATTGGCCTCCCTCTTAGAAGTCAACTGAGAGTTCCCCAAATTAGTCTGAACTTGAGCCCAGAGTGTGTGCAATCTCTCAGTCGCCACATTAACTTCAGGATTAACAGTACAAGGACAGAAAGAAGAGAAACGAGGGTGAAAATCAAAATTACAGAAAAAGGGTGATGCGTTCAAGGCAGCGTGATGATGATTATTAATGGTAAACTCAGCTACCGCTAAATAATTCACCCAATCTGATTGATTACTGGAAATATAACATCTTAAGTATTGCTCCAGGGTCTGATTAAAGCGCTCAGTTTGTCCATTGGTCTCAGGGTGGAACACAGAGGAAAAAGCTAACTGAACTCCCAGAAGACCACAGAAAGCTTTACAGAATTTAGAGACAAACTGGACGCCTCTATCAGAGACGATATTGTCAGGAACACCATAAATTCTTACAATATGTTCCAAAAATAGGCGGGTTAAGGTCTTAGCATTAGGCAATTGAGACAAAGGGATTAAATGACGCATCTTACTGAACCTATCCACCACCATCCGTCCATACCACAGTTTTTCCTCCAGAAGAGGGCAAATCAGTGACAAAATCCATGGAAATATGAGACCAAGGTCTCTTGGGTACTGGTAAGGGAAGCAATTCCCCCAAAGGCCTTACCCTAGGGACTTTGGCTCTAACACAAGTTTCACAGGCAGACAGGCTACAAAGTTCCGGGATTTTGAAGACCACCAGTAATCTCGAGACACCAGCCTCTTAGTGCCAGAGATCCCCAGGTGACCATATAACACAGAATCATGTAGTTCCTTTAATAACCGGAATCTAAATTGTAGAGGAACAAATAACTTCCCCCATGGCGTTTCTGGTGCGGCGAACTGCTGATTCTCCCTGATCTTGGAGGCTAGGTCTGTGGAAACAGCAGAAACCACAACCCCCTCCGTGAGAATGGTTTAAGGTTGGGAATCATCAGACTGGGAAGGACAAAAACTCCTGGACAATGCATCTGCTCTAATAGTCTTAGAACCAGGTCTGAACGTCACAATAAAATCAAATCTGGTAAAAAATAGAGCCCACCTAGCCTGTCTCGGGTTTAGTCTCTTAGCAGATTCAAGAAAAACTAAATTTTTATGGTCAGTTAAAACTGTTATCTGGTGCCTACCTCCCTCCAGAAAGTGTCGCCATTTCTCAAAAGCCCACTTGATAGCCAAAAGTTCTCGATTCCCAGTGTCATAGTTTTTTTCAGAAGAGGAAAATTTTCTGGAGAAAAAGGCACATGGTCTTAAATTAGTCAGAGGCAGTACCCTGGGATAACACCGCCCAGGGTTGAGGCATCAACTTCAACAAAAAAAGATCTACTGAGATTAGGTTGGACTAAAACAGAAGCTTTAGTAAAGGCTTGTTTCAAGAATTCAAAAGCATCAATAGCCTCTTGTTTCCAATTTAATAAATCTGCACCCTTCCGGGTGAGATCTGTCAGTGGTTTTGCTATGGAAGAGAAATTATGAACTTATTACTTATAAATTATTACTTTCAGTAATAATTGGCAAAACCCAGAAATCGTTGTAATGCCTTTAAGGAGGTGAGTTGGGTCCACTCAATTACAGCCTGAACTTTGGCTGGGTCCATTCTGATGGTAGAGGAAGACAAAATATAACCCAGAAAAGACAATTGTTGAACTCCAAAAAGACATTTTTCAATTTTAGCAAACAATTTGTTCTCTCTCAAGATTTCCAATACAGACCTAAAATGTCTAACATGGGTCTCCCAATCCGGGGAAAAAATCAAAATATCATCCAGATAAACGATTACACACTGACCAGATAAACTCCGAAAAACATCATTGACAAAACATTGAAAAACTGCAGGAGCATTAGTTAAACCAAAAGGCATAACTAGATATTCATAATGTCCCTCTGGAGTGTTAAAAGCCGTCTTCCACTCATCCCCTTCTTGAATACAAATTAAATTATAGGCTCATCACAAATCTAACTTGGAAAAATTTTTGGCACCAGAGACCTGGTTAAGCAAGTTGGGGATGAGAGGGAGCGGATACTGATTTTAACAGTGATTTTATTGAGGGCCCGATAATCAATGCACGGCCTTAACCTGCCATCCTTTTTTTGGACAAAAAAGAATCCTTCCCCTGCAGGAGAGTGGAAGGACGGATATGCCCTTTATGAAGAGAGTCTTTAACATAGTCTCTCATAGCATGCCTCTCAGGTTCGGATAAATTGAACAACCGCCCCTTAGGAAGTTTAGAATTCGGCAGCAATTCAATAGCACAATCATAAGATCTATGAGGAGGTGATAAATTAGTGCCAGATTCAGCAAATACATCCTCATAACCTTTAAGGTAGCTAGGTAGAGGTGAAGAAATAGTAGAAACACTGAGTGTCATACAAGAATCCATACATTCAGAACCCCATTTAACCACATCCCCAAGCCTCCAATCTAGTACCGGGTTATGTCGTTGTAACCATGGCAGTCCTAGGACCACCTCGGAAGGTAAATTTTCTAATATAAAAAAGGAGAGACTCAGAATGAATGGTCCCTATCTTAATAACTAAAGGAGGGGTAATAAATTTAATTGTACTTTGGACCAAGGGAGTGGAGTCAATGGCATTCACAGGAATAGGTTTTTCTAGTGGAATCAGAGGGACACTCAAGTCCTGGTCCATAAGCAAATCTAAAAAGTTGGCTACCGAGCCACGAGCCACGAATGCACAACCATGAAGGAAATTATTAGAAACAGTAATTTCTATAGGCAAGATAACTTTTTGAAAAGACATAGAGGGAGATACCTGTTTGCCTAGGTGGTCTTTCTGGGGAGACCCCCGGCGAGGAAAACTTTTAGGAGCTGGATGTTTGGGACACTTGTTTAACTTGTTTAATGTGACCTGCTTCACCACAGTAAAAGCATAGACCTTTACGTCTTCGAAACTCCTTCTGATCCCAGGAAGCCATAGCAGAGCCAAGTTGCATAGGTTCAGGTCCAGAATCGTGCTGCATAACGGAATGAGGGGAAAAGTCAACAGAAATACGCTCTCTCTTGTGCTCACACAGTCGCCTGTCCAGTCTGATGGCCAGTTTCATGCTCCCCTCCAGAGTGGATGGTTGTGGAAAGTTAACCAGGGCGTCTTTTATGGAGTCGGATAGACCTTTGCGGAACTGGGAGCACAGTGCAGGATTGTTCCACTGAGATTGCACAGACCATCTCCTAAACTCTGCGCAATAGTCTTCAGTTGCCCAGCTACCTTGCTGTAGCGAGGAGAGTTTGGATTCAGCAACAGCCTGTGGCTGCGGCTCATCATACAGGAGGCCTAAGGCAGTAAAGAAGTTGCCCAGAGGCCAATTCGGGGGATTGAGGACTGAGGATTGATGATAATTTGCAAGCTTCGTGGAAATTGATGAAGGAACCATGGTCACCTGAAAATCTATCTGGTAGATTAATCTTGGATTCTACAGGAATGTGACTGGGAAGCGAGAGCTGGGACTGAGCTTGTTCTTGACTCTGCACTCTCTCTGCTAAATCCTGGACCAGCTGAGTAAGGCCCTGCATTTGTTCCACAAGAGCCTGAATAGATTCCATGGCGAATGTCCAGAGGACTGTATGTAAATTTGGGCTGGTTATTCTGTTAGGAACCAAACGTAGTGCCAGACAGAGTTAGTCTTAGGAAATCCAGACTCGCCCCTGTACACTAAGATAAAACAGAGCCGAGCGTCCAGCGCCCCTGAACAGAAGCGGAACCAGCCTCCAGAGGTCTTCGCCAGAGCTCCAGATTGTGGAGTTGGACTTGGTCGCTACCTTCGGCCAGAACCACAACAGTCCTAAGGGCGCAGAGCACACGGCGCACCACAAGTCACAGAAGGGCCCCGGAATCCAAAAACCACTCACCTGAGCAAGTTTGGAGGCAGATGAATACTGAAAGCTGGAGAAGATGCAGTAACAGGTTTACTCCAGAAGGTGGCAGCAGTGCAGTAGAATTGTCAATTAGTGTAGACAGCAGGAGATTCTCGTAGTACCAGAGGAGGAGACGTAAGAAGAGTCAAAACAAGCCGGGTCGATTTCAGGAGGTCATGAGGTACAGAATCAGCGTTCAACGAGAAATGGTCTGGAAGGCAAGCCGTGGTCACAACCGGAGGAAGCAATAAACACAAAGGCAGCAGGAAAGGATCAAAGGTCAAGAATGAGGAGCAGGAGGAAAGGAAGGCAAACGGGACAGAGCACGAGGAGGAGCTGACACCCAGGGGAAATGAATAACCAGCGAGAGCAGAGCGCCGGAAGGGAGGCTAAATAGACAGGTGAGTGCTGGAAAGTTAACCCCTAGAAAAGCAAGCATGTTGGAGTGTGTGAGGACTGGAGCAACACCTCACAGCACTACTGGAGAGGTCCCGGCTCCGGTCCTAACAACATCAGATTAAACAGTTCATTAACTGCCATACAAACGGCGTGGTCTATTCCGTTACTTGCCCTTGTCCCTTGAATTACGTTGGTAAGACAAAACGATAATTCCGACATAGGATTTTAGACCACGTTGATTACATAAAGTGCAGGGAGGATAAAACTCTCTCTATACATGTGTGGGATTACCATGGTGGGGATCCCAAATGTCTCAGCTTTCAGGGCCTCAAACGTGTCCATCCAGCAGTTAGGACTGGAAATTGGGATCGATTGATATCACAACAGGAGACAAAATGGATATTTCGCTTCCAATTTTGTCAAACCCAAGGGTTTAAACGATTCCATTTCCTTTGCCCCTTTTATATAATGTCCCTTTATTCAGATTGTGCGAATTTCTCTAAAGACTTATTCATAGTCAGGTGATTTCTTATTCTAGTTATTAGCATTTACATTAATCTTTATATTTAGGCATTCTATATACTGTATACATCAGAATTTTATTTCTGTCATATGCATTAGAGTCTCTCTATGCTGAAGTGTACAGTCCCTTATAACTACTGTGGAGATGAATGAGTGCTAAATTTAAGAACCTATTAGCTTGGATCTGGTATACACAAAGCCATTATTCGATTAAGGTCTCCTATGCTGTTTAAACAACTCAGATGACAGCGGTAAGCATCTTGGTTATCATAACAACGCTACTCCCGCCTTAGACGAGCCTCCTGACAAGGAGAGCGGTTCCTTTGTGATGATCGGATGGGCCCGATGACATCACGGCCGGGGGCATGGTTAAAGTGCCAAGACAGCAGTATTTAAACCCCGCTGTTCACAGCGATCGACTTCGGCTATTATCTCACTGGTGTCCACCTTCGGGACACCAGTAACTGTAGTTTTCACTGCTATTACTCTATCTGGCTCACCTTATCTCTGACTTTCCTCCTGATGATCCCACCAATGTAGAGGGAAACGCGTTGAGCGATATAGTTACAACTATGCTACTGGTAGCGTGGTGTTAAAATTCACCATTTCTACTAATGCTTACTGGACTATACATTCAAATCCTGGGATAACTATGCAATCAACAGGTTATACTGCAGGTGAACAATGGGAGTGCTAGTTAGCTGCAGCAGCCAATGACTATGACAGTGATTCTACTGTAGTTACATATAAGGATCAGTGGATCAGATTTTACTCACGATAGTATGACAGCTTGTTAGTGCATTCAATTACCTACATTTTATTTCTTATATTTATGCGTATATACGCTTCTCTGTTGTAGTCTACACTGATATAGTTTTTAAAATAATAATAAAAGTTATATTTTATTATGGTACTATTTTTGTGTTACCCTTTGAGCACTAGATACACCCTTGTTTGTCCTCTCCTTATTCACTACACATACATGCTCAACTTCATACTGCTTGCACCCCTTAATTCTATCAAAGAACATACAATACTCTTCCAAGATCAAGTCAAGGTGTTGGTGGACACATACCTGTTTTACACAGTCAGAATTGTGGATGGCATTTTTCTCTATATGAATTAGTTTCTTTTTGTGGCTGAACATCAGGTATATAAAGGCCTCATGCCAGTCACTAGTCTAAACTCACAGTCCAGAAAAGCTAGAAACTGTATAAAAGTGATCATATAAGTTTTTCTTGATCAACTTTCTACTTCCATAAAGGCACATTATGAAGAACTTAGTTTGAATGTAAAATCACAGTGTTTTTGACATGATGTTAAAGCAAATGAAACACAACCTGTACCACGGCCACACAGGAGTGGCAGCGGAATGTAAGCAAATGCTCAAGAACTAGTGTAGGAAGGGTTTGGGTTGTTAGAGGAATTGGCTGACTATGGGGTGAGCTACAGGTTCTATTTTAGGGATGGGCTGCACCTCATTGGGTGGGTGTAGCTGTGTTGGGGGAACAGATGGATGTAAGGTTGAAGTACTGTCTAAACTAGGTACTGTGTGGGCCAATAACATGTAGATGGCAAGATATTGTACATAGAGAACCAGGGCTAAGTAATGTAACTGGGGGCGAGCTGGTGTGAAGTCAGAACAGTTAGTAGGTAAAGAAGAGGTAGGGATAAAAAAAAAAAAAAAACACAAACTGTATGTATACTAAAGTCAGAAGCCTGAGCAAGATGGAGAAATTAGAAGTGAAAATGCTGGAAGAAGAAAATTTCAAGTGGGCAGCATGGTGGCATCTGACCAAGGGAAACATCTGCATGGAGTTTGTATGTTCTCCTTGTATTTGCATGGGTTTCCTCCCCTGCCAAAAATATACTGATAGGTAAAATGGCTTCCTGTTAAAATAGCTGACCCTTGTGGGTATTGGGGATGAGCGCCTGTCCAGCAGCCACTAACTCCCCTACTCCACAATGCTCCCTGCACAAAAGAGTCCCTTGGCGAGAAAAGTGCATTATACAGTCATATGAAAAAGTTTGGGCACCCCTATTAATCTTAATCATTTTTAGTTCTAAATATTTGGGTGTTTGCAACAGCCATTTCAATTTGATATATCTAATAACTGATGGACACAGTAATATTTCAGGATTGAAATGAGGTTTATTGTACTAACAGAAAATGTGCAATATGCATTAAACCAAAATTTGACCGGTGCAAAAGTATGGGCACCTCAACAGAAAATATTTAGTAGATCCTCCTTTTGCAAAAATAACAGCCTCTAGTCGCTTCCTGTAGCTTTTAATCAGTTCCTGGATCCTGGATGAAGGTATTTTTGACCATTCCTCTTTACAAAACAATTCCAGTTCAGTTAAGTTTGATGGTCGGCGAGCATGGATAGCCCGCTTCAAATTATCCCACAGATGTTCAATGATATTCAGGTCTGGGGACTGGGATGGCCATTCCAGAACATTGTAATTGTTCCTCTGCATGAATGCCTGAGTAGATTTGGAGCTGTGTTTTGGATCATTGTCTTGCTGAAATATCCATCCCCGGCGTAACTTCAAATTCGTCACTGATTCTTGTACATTATTCTCAAGAATCTGCTGATACTGAGTTGAATCCATGCGACCCTCAACTTTAACAAGATTCCCGGTGCCGGCATTGGCCACACAGCCCCAAAGCATGATGGAACCTCCACCAAATTTTACAGTGGGTAGCAAGTGTTTTTCTTGGAATGCTGTGTTTTTTTGACGCATGCATAACGCCTTTTTGTATGACCAAACAACTCAATCTTTGTTTCATCAGTCCGCAGGACCTTCTTCCAAAATGAAGCTGGCTTGTCCAAATGTGCTTTTGCATACCTCAGGCGACTCTGTTTGTGGCGTGCTTTCAGAAACGGCTTCTTTCGCATCACTCTCCCATACAGCTTCTCCTTGTGCAAAGTGTGCTGTATTGTTGACCGATGCACAGTGACACCATCTGCAGCAAGATGATGCTGCAGCTCTTTGGAGGTGGTCTGTGGATTGTCCTTGACTGTTTTCACCATTCTTCTTCTCTGCCTTTCTGATATTTTTCTTGGCCTGCCACTTCTGGGCTTAACAAGAACTGTCCCTGTGGTCTTCCATTTCCTTACTATGTTCCTCACAGTGGAAACTGACAGGTTAAATCTCTGAGACAACTTTTTGTATCCTTCCCCTGAACAACTATGTTGAACAATCTTTGTTTTCAGATCATTTGAGAGTTGTTTTGAGGAGCCCATGATGCCACTCTTCAGAGGAGATTCAAATAGGAGAACAACTTGCAATTGGCCACCTTAAATACCTTTTCTCATGATTGGATACACCTGGCTATGAAGTTCAAAGCTCAGTGAGGTTACAAAACCAATTTTGTGCTTCAGTAAGTCAGTAAAAAGTAGTTAGGAGTATTCAAATCAATAAAATGATAAGGGTACCCAAATTTTTGCACTGGTCAAATTTTGGTTTAATGCATATTGCACATTTTCTGTTAGTACAATAAACCTCATTTCAATCCTGAAATATTACTGTGTCCATCAGTTATTAGATATATCAAATTGAAATGGCTGTTGCAAACACCCAAATATTTAGAACTAAAAATGATTAAGATTAATAGGGGTGCCCAAACTTTTCATATGACTGTAAATGTTTGTCATATCATAGTGGAGATAAGTGAGACACAGGTGGAGAATAACTATGACTGGGCTGTTAATTTACAGGGTTACAATCTATTTAGAAAAGAACATACAGTGCTGGCCAAAAGTATTGGCACCCCTGCAATTCTGTCAGATAATACTCAATTTCTTCCAGAAAATGATTGCAATCACAAATGCTTTGGTAATAATATCTTCATTTATTTTGCTTGCAATGAAAAAACACAAAAGAGAATGAAAAAAAAAGTCAAATCATTGATCATTTTACACAAAACTCCAAAAATGGGCCGGACAAAAGTATTGGCACCCTCAGCCTAATACTTGGTAGCACAACCTTTAGACAAAATAACTGCGAACAACCGCTTCCGGTAACCATCAATGACTTTCTTACAATGCTCTGCTGGAATTTTAGACCATTCTTCTTTGGCAAATTTCTCCAGGTCCCTGAGATTTGAAGGGTGCCTTCTCCAAACTGCCATTTTGAGATCTCTCCACAGGTGTTCTATGGGATTCAGGTCTGGACTCATTGCTGGCCACTTTAGAAGTCTCAAACCATTTTCTAGTGCTTTTTGAAGTGTGTTTTGGGTCATTGTCCTGCTGGAAGAACCATGACCTCTGAGGGAGACCCAGCTTTCTCACACTGGGCCCTACATTATGCTGCAAAATTTGTTGGTAGTCTTCAGACTTCATAACGCCATGCACACGGTCAAGCAGTCCAGTGCCAGAGGCAGCAAAGCAACCCCAAAACCTCCGCCATGTTTGACTGTAGGGACCGTGTTCTTTTCTTTGAAGGCCTCTTTTTTTTTCCTGTAAACTCTATGTTGATGCCTTTTCCCAAAAAGCTCTACTTTTGTCTCATCTGACCAGAGAACATTCTTCCAAAAAGTTTTTGGCTTTCTCAGGTAAGTTTTGGCAAACTCCAGCCTGGCTTTTTTATGTCTCTGGGTCAGAAGTGGGGTCTTCCTGGGTATCCTACCATAGAGTCCCTTTTCATTCAGACGCCGACGGATAGTACGGGTTGACACTGTTGTACCCTCGGACTGCAGGGCAGCTAGAACTTGTTTGGATGTTAGTCGAGGTTCTTTAGCCACCCTCCACACAATCTTTCGTTGAAATATCTCGTCAATTTTTCTTTTCCATCCACATCTAGGGAGGTTAGCCACAGTGCCATGGGCTTTAAACTTCTTGATGACACTGTGCACGGTAGACACAGGAACATTCAGGTCTTTGGAGATGGACTTGTAGCCTTGAGATTGCTCATGCTTCCTCACAATTTTGCTTCTCAAGTCCTCAGACAGTTCTTTGGTCTTCTTTCTTTTCTCCATGCTCAATGTGGTACACACAAGGACACAGGACAGAGGTTGAGTCAACTTTAATCCATTTCAACTGGCTGCAAGTGTGATTTAGTTATTGCCACCACCTGTTATGTTCCACAGGTAAGTAACAGGTGCTGTTAATTACACAAATTAGAGAAGCATCACGTGATTTTTCAAAGGGTGCCAATACTTTAGTCCACCCCCTTTTTTATGTTTGGTGTGGAATTATTTCCAATTTGGCTTTTTGACAATTCTTTTTGTGGTTTTCCATTGAAGACAAATTAAATGAAGATATTATTACCAAAGCATTTGTGATTGCAATCATTTTCTGGAAGAAATTGAGTATTATCTGACAGAATTGCAGGGGTGCCAATACTTTTGGCCAGCACTGTACACATAAAGAGGGAGGGGTTTGTTTGTACACAAAATCTTGCCTTGAGCCGATCCTCTGTAATGACATCTGGAAAACGAATCTGTGGAGTTCTTATGGGTGGAAACAAGAGAAGGGATAAAGAATAATAAAATACTGATAAGGGTTTCCCCAAGTATAATGGAAGAGGCAGAAAATCTACTGATAAAATAAATAGATGAGGCCATAAAACATAATGAAGTCATTATTATGGGGAAATTCAACTATCTGAATATATATTTGGAGGCAGAAACCTGCAAATTTTGACAAACAGACTTGACAGAGGTCACCCAGTTAATAGTCACCACAACATAATAAGTTTTCATGAAAACTTTAATAAGATGTTTAGTAGAGTAGGTACAAAAACACTAACCGCCAGGAAGGTGAATTTTCATCAGCTAAAAGCAGACCTTAACTGCATAAACTGGGACAATGTCCTCAAAGTGATGAGAACTCAAAGTAAATGTTACATTTTCATCAACATCCTAAATTAGGCCAGTAAAAAATGTATACCTTAGGGGAGTGATGACGAACCTTTTAGAGACCGAGTGCCCAAACTGCAACCCAAAACCCACTAAATTATCGCAAAGTGCCAACACGGCAATTTAACCTTAAATTAATCAGGATCTGTTTTATATTGACCGTGCGATGTTATTACAGCCTGTAATAATATCCCATGTCTGCTATAAAACAGATACTCTGTGACATAAATAGTGAAGGGCCCCCAGACAGTACAATGTGCTCCACAGTGGCCCCCAGACAGTACAATGCACTCCACAGTGGCCCCCAGACAGTACAATGCGCTCCACAGTGGCCCCCACACAGTATTATATGCTCCACAGTGGCCCCCACTCAGTATTATATGCTTCACAGTGGCCCCCGCACAGTATTATATGCTTCACAGGGTCCCCGCTCAGTATTATATGCTTCACAGTGGCCCCTGCACAGTATTATATGCTTCACAGTGTTCCCCACACAGTATTAGATGCTTCAGTGTCCCCTACACAGTATTAGATGCTTCACAGTGTCCCCCACACAGTATTAGATGCTTCAGTGGGCCCCCACACAGTAGTATATGTGTCAGTGTCCCCCATACAGTATTAGATGCTTCACAGTGTACCGGATTCCCTGTTAGTGAGCGATCATGGCGACGGCGTGCCATAGGTTCGCCAGCACAGCCTTAGGGGAATAAGTGTATAACAAATATTAGACAACCAGTATGGCTAACTAAAAATGGTTAGGCGTACAATGAATGATAAAATGACAAAGGCAGCAAAAATCAAGGGCAAAGAAAGTAAAATAATCCAAAACTATTTTTCAACTACCTAAATAAGAAACTAAAAATCGACAATGTGGGTCCTGTCAAAAATGAGTGTAATGGTTGAGGTGGATGAGGAAAAGGCATATCTTATTTAACACCTTGTTCTCTACTGTACAAAGGAAAATACAATGACCAAAGGCATGATTAGGGGTAATGTATATTCTCCATTAAATGTCACCCGTTTAACCCAGGAAAAAGTGTAACGCCCCCTTCAAATTACTGAAATAGGTAAATTATCAGGTCCAGAGGGCTACACCCCCGAGTTCTTAGGGAATTATGTATGGTAATAGACAGACCCTGATATATAATATTCTCTGTTGGAAACTCCACTGCAGTGTCCATCTGAACATTTGTACAGAGGACTTTTTCCTCCGCTGGTTTTAGTTTTAAAATAGTCAATAGGGTCCAACAGACTCTGTGTGTAACCTATTCAGAATCAGAAAAAGTTAGGTGTGTCTACTGTGACCCTAGTCATTTTTTTTGTCCCTTAAGTCATTGCAACTGATGACAAAACTAATACATCAGTTGACATCAGGCTTTTTTACTATAACTTTTACGATAAAAAGGTACTCTTCATAATAATATATATTATATGCTCACTTTTGGCTTGCTATGCCCAGTTAATGACACAGTGGGGCAGATTTATTAAGACTTGTGTGTCACACGCCAGTCTTAATAAAGACCACAACTGGCGCAGGGACCAACAGATGTCCCTCCACCAGAATGAAAATCTCGTGTGAGTAATAATGAATCTGTTGGGCTGAGGCATCCCCGTCCTGGTCTGCCTCACTCACATTTGCACAATATAGTGCACGTTTGGCACAAGAAATGTTTGGCGCCAAGTATGCGCTGCAATAGCATCCCTCTATGACAGAAAACTAGCGTACAGGGATTAATGAATTCATACCACTCTGCCAAGTTTAACCTACCAACAGTACAGTGGGGGTAATTCATCACTCCCTCTAAGCCAGTTTTCTAGTGCAGAGGGATGATATTGAGGCTCACATTTGGCGCAAAGCCCTTTCTTGCGCCAAGTGTGCATCACAAGCTTCGATCAGCGATGTGCAAATGTGGACAGAGCAGGAATGGCTGTGGGAGCAGGGGGGGCGGCTCTATTATATTTGGCATTATTATAGTAATGGTGCCCAACCAAAATGGTAATAGTGCCTCACACATATGTAACACTATTACTTATTTGGGTGGAGTATTTCCTGTGGGGGTCACTTTTACTGTATTAGTTCCAGCACCCCTCCACAGGTAATATCCCCCCATACATAATTCTATTAGTTATTGGGGAGAACCATTACTGTAATAATGGCCCCCACATACTGATCTCTAAACTGTATATAATATTCTACTTGGAAGACGAACTCTGATGCTGTGTGCACAGAACTCAGGAGATGTTCTATTCTTACGTCTCCCGCCTCCTATTCTGTGATTTCAAAGGAGCCTGGAGCTAGTAGAATAGACAGTGCATATAGACTGTGTGCCTCAGCAAATCCTGTGAACATCATATCAGGATTTATTCTCCAGGTAATTGATTCTTATATACAGTTAAGAATCCTACTGATGAAGGTGCCATGTCTATCATCCTAGGTAGTGAGCACAGTCTGTCCTGGGACTGTAGACACGGCACCCGCATCATTGCATGATACCCTGCCATTTACTACTGTCACCTCATGGTAGGTGCTCCCCTGAGGTCTCTCCTCCCCCTCCCTTTTTACTCTATCCTTACTACTGTTGGGTGCTACAGAAAATGGTGGCACACAACGGCACATGGTTTCACTGTTACGGTGCCAGACCTCTGTAGGAGCTATACAGAAAAATGCTGCATGGAATGTTTTTTCATTAAACTCCTGCAGAGATCCGGCAGAAAAACTGAAGCGCCTTGCACAAAAACAGATCCCATAGAAAACTATGGGGTCCGTTTTACCATCAGTGTCTTGTTTTGATGCTAACAACTGACATATGTGAACGTACCCTAAGAGATGCTATCCTGGAGCATCTCACTGATGATTAATTTATAACACAGCATTAACATGGGTTTAAGAGGGATCAGTCCTGTTAGTCTCTGCTTTTATGAGCAGGTACATTGTAGACTGGACATGGGGAAATGGTCATCTTCTGGCCTTTCGGTGGTGTCACGCGTTCCAGCCAGGCCTCAGTGGTTACGTGGGGCATGCTCGCAGCGTGCCACACAGGCCTCAGCGGTGATGTCCAGAACATGTGACGTCAGCTGCAGACTCGAAGAGGAAGCCAGCTGGGACAGCAGAGCAGCAAGAAGAGACCCAGGAGAGGTAAGGTAAGGTAAGTATAAGGTGAGTTTGTTATTTTCCCTCACCTCCCCTGGGCCTCTGATTATTATACTCTGTGGTCTGAAGAGCACTGAGGGAGTCTTTGGGCCACTATGGAGCATTATACTGGGGGAGCCCCTCTGGGGAGTATATTATACTGTGTGGGGCCACTGTGGAGCATTATACTGGGGGCACTGGGGGGTGCATATTATACTGTATGGAGCATAATATATTGTGTGAGGCTGCTGGGGAGCATATTATACTGTCTGGGGCCACTAAAGAGGTAGCATACTGTGTGGGCCACTGTGGAGCATTATACTGTATTGGGGCTCTGGGGAGCATATTATACTGTGTGGAGCGTTATATAACATGTGGGACTACTATGGGGTGCTCAGGGGAGCATTTTATAATGTGTGGGGCAGCTGTGGAGCATTCTACTGTGTGGGAGATTTGGGGAGTGTATTGTACTGTGTAGAGCATTATATACCATGCGGAGAAACTGTGGGGGGCTCAGGGGAGCATTTTATACTGTGGAGGGGCATTGTGCAGCATTATAAATTCCTGTAGGCAGCCCTGTGTGCTATGTCTGCACCAGAGCTCCCTTACTATAATCTTGCACATATGTGTAGTGCTATTGGGGAATGCACAGTACCATAGGTCCTGACTTACACCGGGAACATACTTACATATGTAAGATGTCAGTCAAGGAGCC